>CM021106.1:633818299-634218299 GCA_007115665.2 Sequoiadendron giganteum | reverse complement strand
ATCTTGTTTTAGGTTTAAATAAATTTTGTTTCATGTAATTGGGAAGAGCTAAGGTTTGATGAGTTGTGATTATGAATATTGATTTTGTGTAGTTGATTTGGGTTGTCCTACAACAAAGGTAAAGCTAGGTAGAATGTGTGATAACTTCCTCCACAATGGAAAGTTGATAGAGGGGGTTTTGAGATTATATCTTCTAGAGTCATTGTTAAGTAGAGGACAATTGTAGTTTATTGAAGAAGACAAGTTGTGTACTTCAATGAAGATAGTTGGGAGTGAAAATGTCTTTGAAAAAAAGGATGAAGATAATCTTTAAAAGGTCAATTGAAGAGTAGTATCAAAAGAAGAAAACCATCAAGATAATGATAGACATCCATTTATTGAATAGGTTGGAAGCTATTTTACATGGAGAAGTTGTAGTAGATATGATCAAGAATGGTGAAGAATGTCATCTAGGTGGCATGAAATAAAAAACAAACTTGATTGCAATTGAAACGTGTCTTTTTAGAGGAATGGGTGTGTTGATGGATGAGGTTGTGGTAGAGAAGGGTGATGATGAAAATTTTGTTTTGTCTAGTATTGATTTGTTCGGAGATATGAAGAAAGGTAAAAATAATGAAGAAAAAGTCCTCTTGATTGAGGATAATATAGAAAAGAAAATGGTGAAAGAAGATCAAGAAGTGGAGGTTGCAAAAGATAAAAGTGTTGTTGTAGAAGTTCTTTTAGAGGTAGTATTTAATGAAGAACCTATACTTAGATTGTAAAATAGATGAATATTTTTTGCTTGAACAAGAGGTGAATAATATTGATGAGCTCACCTATTTGTGTGATTATTCACATAAAAATACTCTTATAGTTGAGAATGAATAAGACAAAAATAATGAAAAAAAAGGTGTTAAATTTTTATCATTTTCATAATTATATTGATGAAGTGGTGTATGTAGGTATAAAAGAGGAAATAATTCTTTTTAATAAAATTTATGAAGATTTGAGTTTAGTTGAAGATAAGTTTGGGTGGAAATGGATAGTTTATTATGGGTTAAATCTTACTAAAGAGAAAATTAAATAAAAGTACATTTGGAGGAGGTTGCTCTATGGTGGACAAAATTCCACAATTGAAAGAGGGTTTCGTAAACAAATTTTTCAAAGGAAGATAGGAAGAGTTCCAAGTAGATGTTGGAAAAGGAGAAAAAATATCATGCTACAAATGAAAGTATTAGAGTATGCTACAAATAGTTTACTATTTAGAAGGATAGTTCAACCACCCAACCTCATTTTGTGATTCATGCTCACAGACTTTTTACTTGATGTGTCTGATGCAAGAGTATCCAGACTCACAAGCTATCTTGCATCACCAAAAGAAAATCATTATTTTTGGTGTAGGTTTGAGCTTCAAGAGCATATTGTGGAGTGTTATAAGGATAAAAATGTCCATTTATAAATTTTTTACTTTGATTCCAAATATTAGAGGTAATCTTGTTGTTTAATATAATTTTCAACAATTATTATTTTGCATAATTTCAATGTTTGAAGGATTGAAGGAGTCCCTTGGCATGTTAGAGGAAAATTATAAAGATTTTTTTTTTTTCAATTTGGACTGCTAGATAAGTGTGAATAAGGAAAATGATCTTTGGCATTCCATTCTTGTCTCATTCTTTCAATTTGGATGCATAAAATGGAGGGAAAAGCTATTGATTTTTGGATAAACAATTAATGACTTCAATTTCCAATTTTGGGTGAATGAACATGACTTGGTTTATTATTTTCTTCATTTATTTGAGGCATCTATAACAACAAGGTATTGGATATGGTGCAACCTTGGCGCCACATTTGGAAGGAAAAAACTATGCTTTATTTCATTTTTTTGAAGGAATTTCATTGATCAATTTGAGGGAAATAAAAGAGTAGACTTGTGTACCACTTTTTGGTGTCTCACATAGTTGAAACCCTCTATAAAATACATAATTTAATGGTGTTAAGAAGCAGCAATCAATAGTAGAAAGATTGAAGAAATAATTTGTAGGTTGCTCCAAGGATTGAATAAGGAAAATTGTAGAAAAACAACTTGCCACGAGAGGAATAGAAGAAGAGAAGCATAAAGTTGCAAGTGTGTTGTTGGTGGTTAAGGTAGCCATGAGATTTGTAGGATGAAGTGAAAAATCATATTTCAAAATATTATTGAAGCCAAGAAGTTGTGAAGGTCTAAGGATTTGAAGATTTGAAGACATGAGGTGCCTAGAAACCCTAAAAAAAAATTGAATTTTATTTTTTTGTTGAAATCATTCATATATGTAATTGTTCTTGAGCAATTTTGTTATATGAAAATTGTAATAAAGATATGTTTCAAATTTTGTTGCAATATATGTGTTCATCTAGGTTGGATGGTATGTTAAGACTACAAAATTGGGTAGTTTGATAAGACCCCCCATTGCATCAACCTATCACCCAACTTTGAAATTGTGCATGAAAATGCTCTAAACTTAACTCTAGTGCAACCCCTATGTGGAGAATGCCCTAGACGAATGTGAGGGTTTTTGTCCCCAAATCTAGAAATGAAAGTGCAAGAAGGTTTTCATCCTCCAAGGCCTCTAAAAGTAGCCAAATATTTTATCCTTGGATGCCAACTCAAACATGAAACTCCAAAGTGGAAATGCCAAATGAAATTTCGATGCTCAAATGAATCTAGGCACCCTATTGGTATATCTTTTCAAAAAAGTCCTTCAATTTAAATTTCCTATAAGTATTTAAAAATATATTTATTTTAATACTAGTGTTCAAAAACTGTATTTTAATTATAATAATATTATTAAGATGCCCCCAAAATTAAAAATTATTGTGCTTAACTTAAAATAATATTATTAATTATTTTAGTCCAAAAATGGGGACATGACAATCTAGAATATGTGATCTTGATTTGACATATATTTGTGTCTCTATTTATCTCTGTCAAAGAAGACCTATGTTAGTTCGATACTTCACTTTTTCTTTTATGAAAATTGGCAAGTTATGCCCCTTATTAAAATTAAGGGAGAGTGTTAGTATATAATGATAGTACGGGTCAATACCTTTATAACATTTATTTATTGTTAAAATATAAGATTATAAAACCTAATGCTCAATGGGTAAAAGTACAAATCTGTGTCACACTTTTATAAACAAATGGGCCAACATAAACATAAATTCTCAACTTTGACCACATAAAAGTGGTCTTTATGTTTTGAATTTCAAAATGATGTAAAGTAATGAAATGTAGAACTCTTGATGAAGTTTATTCTTATAATTTTTCAAATTTTGAAAAAATTGTTTTCATATTTTTTTATAAATTTAAGAGCATATTTTGAATTGCTAAGTTCAATATCTAATGCATTAGAAAAAAATTAAAATTTTGATGTATATTTTCTTCTTAATAACATGTTAAAGTCAAAAGTACCAAAATCTGATAGTTTTTATTTGATGTCAATTATTGTTGATTTTTTATCCTTTTCAAAAAAAATGTACCTTTTTGGAGAGGATTCTCTCCTCTAGTGCACAATAGTTTTTTCAATTTTTTTAATATGTTTAATATTTTTTTTAATTTCTAATCACTCATTTTTTATTTTAACAATCTACTTACATTATTTTTGAAAAAAACATATTAAAACTAATCAATATATATATATATGGATTCTTCACTTTGAACTCTACAAATGGATATTTTTTAATTTTTTGAAAAAAATCATTCTAACTAAAGAAATATCATGTTCAAGTGGAAATTTTCAAAATTTTCTGAAAAAAATGAGGTGGTTGCCAACAAGGATGTCACATAAACAATTTTAGGTGAAAGGGTTTCGAACAAAATCATTTTAGTGGAAAACTTACAAACAAAATGAGTCACATTTTAAAGTGATAAAAGGAAAAAAATTGTTTTGATGTTTCAAGCTAAAGGGTTTCACTTGAAACTTTGTGTCACATATAGGCCACATAATTTCAAGCGAAATATTTTTCACCTGAAACTGTTTAGTGTGAAACTGTTTCACTCAGAACTATTTAGTTGGTCGAAAGTATGCCATAGGTTTGTGCTTTTATCCTAATATATGCTTCATAATATATAAGCCATTTAAAAATTAATAATCTACTAGTTTATTAAATTATTAAGTGTTTATATATAGTAGTTTTGAATAGCTATGATTGCTAACCCTTTAGGTATTTTGTCAACCCTTTTATATTTTAAGTGCTTGTCTCATTGAGAAGTAATTAAAATTTTGGAGATTTATGGTGAATTCTATCAATATGCACAAGAGATTATTGAATGGATGTGGAAGTGAGAAGTGATACCCTCATATTTTGTCTATATTTTAGACAATTATGTAAGTGTTCTATAATCAAATGATTTTTTTTAAGTTTTCAACTCAATATAGTTTTTCACGTGCATATATTTTGCATTGTGTTGAATCTAAGCATCTTATAATTCTCATTTCATTTATCTTGTATTTTATTTGCGATGATAGTGACCTAGGATCCTAATTTCCAATAGTGTCGATAGGAAAAAGTCTACTAATGGCTATGTTGAACATATTTAATGGTGCAATGTGTTGGATGAGCTACTAACAAGCTAATTGTTTTGTCCACAAAAATGACTAGTATATGGCAATTACTAGGACCTATAAGGTGGCCATTAACTTCTAAGATTACTCAAATGTGAGGTTAAATTAGAGAGCCATTAAAGTTCATTGGAATAGTTAGAGTACCATCAATTTGACAAAATACCTACCCTTTCTTGCATGGACAAAGTATATTGATGACAAGTACCCTTTTTTTCAAAACATTGTAAAACATAGAAAAGTGATGTTCGAGAAAGTTGACACTTTGTAGACTAAAAAATTCATATGGTGTTGTCAATTTATGGGCTTATCGATCCCTAATAGTTAGATGCAATGTTGAGTTTCCCATTTTGCTTTGCATGGTATACAAGTGGAAGAATATTGGGATAGATGACAAACCTTGTATTCTAATTACTTTTTTATTATTTATTTGTATTTATTTATTATTTTGTCCTCACATGGAGAAAAAGGTTGTCCCACTTTTAGGTGACACTTATGAAGACATGTAGGTTATCTTATAATGTGTGTATAAAGTTGTAAGAGCATATAATGCAATTATGACATGTAAAAGCATCTTATGACATTGCAAGATATCAAAATTACTTATAACAAAATCTTTGACATGTAAAAACATAATTATAGTGGATCACATTGAAATATTGGACAACATTTTGGCAATTCATGACATGTCAAAAAACATTTGGAGACAGTGGTGCACTTATGTTGGGTGGTCAATTATCACAAACTCTGACAAATTATTGAAAAGAAAAAAAACTTTCGAACATAGCTAGAGGCCCATCTTGAACCATGGCATTGAAATTTGTCATAAGCTTTTAGGCACCATACTCTGCATGTTGCTAAATAGTTTTCAAAGCCATTGGATGGCTTCTTGTTTATACATCATTTATTTATTAGGTACTTGAGATTGAGTATGCAATGTTCTTTAATAGTATTGTTATGTTAAAATTATTCCAAAATTATATGGCAACGACCCCCCTATAAGGGCATGTGCCTAGATACTATATTGTAACTATCCCTAATAAAACAATTGGTTCACATTTTGGAGAGTGAGGTTTTTATCTCCAAAAAAATACTTCCAATGTATTTCATCATGTTATACTTGCACGTTTTTATATCATATTCTTTCATGAAATGTTTTAGAACATATTTTTTTCACATTTTCTCATAACTTTAACATATGAAGGATTTCCACACTTTGGCATCCTTTCATCACAACTCACTCCCAATCTTGATATTGTCAAACTCCCCAACTCTAGTTAGTATTCAAGCTACTTGTACAACTACTTCTAGAAAAGCAATTGAAGTTAAATATGCAAGAATTGAAAAAAGAATGTAAAATACAAGCAACAATACACGAAGACCGTGCCAACATGAGTAGCATCAAAATTGACTTGCAAATTAAGATTCACGAGTGTATAGATAGTGCGCAGGAATTCAAAAGAATAAATAAAGACCACATGCAACAATGCACAACTGCATTATATTTTCACAAATCACAGAAACACAAACATGGCCCACCACTTTTAGATTGGTGGTCACATCATGAAGGTACATAGTTTGTCTGCATTATGGTTAAAGTATTGATATACAGATAGATAGTACACATATTCGAAAGAAAAATACAATGTACAAAGGTCATGCCAACATGAGTAATATCATTATTGGCTCCGATTTCAGCTTCATGAGCACTGAAAGGTAGTGAGCAGGGATTCAAAAAAATAAAAAATACAATTAACAACTATACTCGCACTAATCACAGAAACACATACATATTCCATCATTTTTAAACTAATGGTCACATCATGAAGGTAGACATTCTGACAAGTCTAACTGCTACTTTTAACTCAAAATATATTTACGCTCAAAATAGAAGGATATACAAATAGCAATTTGCATTGGACATGAGCTACTGTCATATAAATGGTCCATGCTCCAAGTATTCTAAAAATTTTAACTCCTAATGTTCTTACTAACTGCATGTTGATCCGGCAAAACACAGAAACAGGCCAAGCCGAAAGCAAAATTGCCTGATGTAATATCATGTACCTATATAGCATTTTATAGCGGACCAAGATATATTATCCTTTCAAAAATTGTATCCTGCTTGGAAAACCTTCATTCATCTTCTTTGCAAAGTACAAGGACCAGGCATCAGGACATATTAAAAATGTCATATTGACGTACAGAACAAGATGTGATCAATGGGCTTCTTTGATAACCATTCACAAATATGAAGTCTGATCTTCCAAAAATAAACCTTAGGAGTTGGCACAACCGGTTACTGCCTCACTCTGTAGCCATCTCTTGTGATTCAAAAGCTGCATTAGAATTTAACCTCAATACCTGATCATCAATTGCATCTTGAATAACTTTATTTATTGAAGACTCACCCACCTAAATACAATTATATCCAGATAGTCAAGATATCTATAATTAAAAATTACATCATGATCAACAAAATAGATGATGTGCAGAATTTAATATCACATAAATGTACAAAATTAAATGATAAATAGTAAATACAGAATTGAGAACACACCACACAGCTGATAATTGATAAGTTATAACAATCAAACAACACAAATTGTCAAATCATAAATGTTATCATTTGAATTTCTAGTAGATAACGTCCAGTTATAGAAACTTGGAAATTAGTGTCTTTCCAAAGGGTTCTCATATATATATATATATCATAAAATGTACAAAATTTAATAATAAATGCAGAATTGAGAATACACTACACAGCTGATAATTGGTAAGTTATATCAATTAAACAATGCCAATTGTCAAATCATAAATGCTATCATTTGAATATCTAGTAAGTGAAAATCAGAATACTTTAGTTTTACAATTCAGAATCATGAATTCTTCAGAAGCTTTTCTTTGAAAATAGTTCTTCAACCAAGTAGACCTCCATCAAGCTACCGCGAACCTTCATAAAGGTGAAACTCCCAAGCTGAATACCCAAGTTCCCGGATTACCACCTCCTTGAACTCCCAAATCACTTAACTCCCAAGCCATTGGACAACAATCCATGTTGAGCTACACTCGAAGTTCCATCAAGTTGTCTTATGACCCTCTTAAGGGTATGACTCCCAAGACTCACAAACTCCCAAGCTAGCTAGGAAACCATCTATCCTAAGCTCTGTCTACACTAGCTTCCTACCTGTCTTCAAAGAACTAGACTTCTTCAAAATGCATAAAAAGCAACTTCTTCACCACTGTCAACATCTAGAGGATCTTCAACAATGGCTACATTAGCTTCCCTAATCTTTCCCTTGAGAACATCATTTGCCCAATTTCTATAGTTCCAAGTTGTGTGATCCATTTTCTTGCAATAATAGCATTTTTTCCCCCTTTTGTCCTTATCAATCTTCTACGATTTGAGTATAATGCTAGCTTAGTTTGAGAATCATTTTCTATATCTCCTACAATAGGTTCTTTTTTCTTTAGCTAGGAGAGATGAAATCATATCTCTAGAGTCCTAGACTTTTAAAAAAAAAAGTTGACTAAGAGTAAAGATGACATTGCTAAATTTTGATGATAAATTGTTCAAAAAAATAGCTTTAGAATCCTCATTATCCACTGCAACATTGACTTAATTTGTTCACATGGCTTGACATAGTCACTCCATCAATCATCTTAAACTTGAAAAGCTGAAGCTTTAAAGAAAATTTTGCATTAGCCGTTGTTGCTCCAAATACTATATTCAAATTCTCCCAAATTTCCTTAGATGATTTTGCTAGATCTATATGATATAACTCGGAATCAAAGAGGGCAAGACCAATAATGGCTTTGGCTTTATCCTCTCTGCTTTGCCATTCCAGTACTTTACTCACATCTATAGGCAGTTTTTCACTTCCATTTACTATTCCCCACAGGTTTTTGTGCATCAATTGCATCTGGGTTTTTACTTTCCAAGTATAGAAGTTGAAGCCGAAATATTTATCCAATAAAATTTATTTTCTTTTTTATTCAGATAGCACCCTCTTGCACAATAATCTTTGAAAAACAATACCTACAAAATATTTTGAAACCCTAGCTGCGGAATTATGTGCCCTATGGCAAGCCATAAAAAATGTTGAAAAACCATATTTTTCATGACAAAACCATAGGTGCTGGTCTAACAAAAAAAGAAGCTAAGAAAAACCTGCAAACCCTAGTTGTTGATCAATTGCGATATATTTTTCACATAAAATTGTCTTATTTTATCGAAAAAATTCACCAAAATTCTTTAACACATCACAAAAAACCCTTGAGCAGAAGTATGGCACAATATCTTACAAAAAATAATCCACGTGATTTTATCAAGAAAATTCATGCAATTTTTTGCAACATAATTTCTGAGAAACCAGACATGACTCAAAAATCCACATGATTATCACAAGAAAACCCATGATTTCGTCTTGTGACTGGCCTGCACAATTTTCCTCTAGTTTGACGCAATTTTCCTCTGATCCTCTACGATTTTCATAGAAGTATTGGCACAATTTTCATCACCAAAAACCTATGCGAAATGCAAAAAACTGGGTCACAATTTGCATAAAGAAATGATCTACAATTTTCCTCGTGAAAAAAACTAACAATCAGCTCATGAAGAGGAAACCCTATTTTACGTAATTCCCTGCTCTGATACCATGTTTTGAAAATGAATAAAGCACAAAATTATTCTATTAATTGGATAAACAATTACAAAGACATTCACCTCCTTATATAGAGTTTGGGGTGAAGATAAAAATAATGCATGACAAATGAATGTAAATTATTTTGAAAATAATAAACTAATTTAAATTTAGTCACTAAAGTGACTTTATTACAAAAGTAAGTCTTAATACTCTAATATTAGCTAGATAATAGTAAACATATTATTAATAGGTTTATTAGAATTGCTGACTCTTACATCAAGAAAAAAACAATTCTCCAAGCTCATAATCATCATGGTGAGACACAATTTTACGTCCATTTCTTATTTGAAAAAGGAGTGGTAAGAGAAAACATCTATGAGAAAAATGTATAAAATTGAAAGCTTTCCCTATGACATCTCTAAATGCATTTTTGTGGCAAGTCTAAAATGATCTAAAAGTACATGATCCTTGTGTCTGAATTTTGAAATCTGTTAGAATTGTGAAAAACACCAGCCATAGACGAGCATAAACACCTTCCACACAAGAGATCTACAAACAAAAAATTGCAATATTCCTCAACAAGAAAAAACTACAGAATGAACCTCGAGAATCTTCACAGAAAACAAGAGTCCTCAAAGGTTGAGAGTTCTATCAAAAGGCATGAAAGCTCAAGGGATGATACAATAAAGGTTGAGTGCTATATAGGAGCAACCCTAAATGGCAAAGGGATTAGATCATGACAAGTGTCAACATCACATGCGATGAGACAGAATGATCTAATAATAGTTCACTTCAGTTAAAATAGAAAAGCACTTAGTTAACTGAATAAAGAACTCCTAAGTTTAGCTTAAGTGCATGAGAATAAATTACACTAATAATTAATTAATTATTAGCTAATGCATGATTATTCTAACACCCCCCTTTAAGATGAACTTAGGCAGTAGCTAAAAACCCTAAAAAGATAATGCATGATGGGTCTCGACAAACAAGGCCTGGTGAGGTACCCATGTACAAACAAAGGATCTTTCAAAACTGGAGAAAAAGAAAAAACCAAAGTGGAAGAAAACTCCTCTCCAAAAGAGAAAGGCAAATGAAGGGATTGAAAAAGCCTCCAAATCAAGGTGAAGGACTAAGAAGCCTCCAACCAAACAATGTCCCAAAAAAGAGTAACATGTAGAACATCATTGAAGCACGAAGAAGCTATAGATTGTTGTCGAATGATGACTGATATAGTGTTGAAATGAAAAACCTCTGGAAATAGGAATCCAAGAGTGTCCATATGGTAAATGATCCATCTCATTGAAATGCATGTAACCAGCTGCGAATGTACGTTGCATCTAAAAGTACATAGGAACAAGAACTAGATACGTAGATCACTCAAAGGCGAAACTAAGGAAGCATTAGCACCAACAATAGAAATCTCCTATAATGCTAAAAAGGGTGAGTCAAGACAAGTACACTGAAACTGTGTGAAACCAAGAAGTGCATGCAAGAGAAACAACCTGCAAATAAAAAGGTGTGCAAACTAAGGCACACACGCATGAAGCAAGAACCACTAGGATTCACTGTTGTCGTAGGAGGGACGCTCACTTGGCAAAGGTGTGATGCCAAACCAAAGGCAAGCATCAACCCCCCCATGGCACTTTATATCATAGTGCGAATACAAAAGGCACAATAGGATGTGCAAAATCCTCAAGAAGTATACACCAAAATGGCACTTTATCTCAGTGCATCTACAAAAGAGAATGTGCATGAAAAAATGGTCTACAGTGCCCAAATAGGAAAAAATACTAGAAATACATCTAGAACAACCAAGAACGGGTCATCCCACACAAAACAAAAAGTTTCCAAGAGCTAAGACTGCCAAGTAATTCACCATAGTCCAAAAACACCAAAAACTAAATAAAATGCACCTAGAGAATAATCTAGAAAAATGGCATGGATGGCTGTGAAGAGCTCTGAAATAATGTCCCTACGCCGCTGGAATCGTGAAAAACGAAGAAACAAGTCAAAATTTATTAACTAAGAACTGAAAAAATAGCACCTCTGACTTCAATTAGTTGTAGAATGCACCAACAGATGAGACCCATACCACTGGAAAGTTGACGAAACCAACTTTCCAACGATATCTCATTTGCCAAAATTCAATATTGTATGCCAAAGTTATGGCCAATAGAGAAAAAACACCTCTAGGGCACAAGGAGGGTTCAAAGGGCAGCATGACGTCAAAGAAATATTCTTGAAATATTCCCCTATGCCAGAAAAAAAAATCCAGCCCCCGAGAAAATAAAATTTGCTAAAATATTCCCTACTTCAAACAAAATTTTCACAGATTCGTCGTCAAAAAATGATGATGTCAACTCCCGGAAAGGTGATCAGTGAACGGAAAAAAATTGTGTCACTCAGAAAATTAGCTGCCGAAATTTCGTAGTGGTTATGAAATTGTTTTTTGTTGCCGAAAAACTACACAGGCATTGTTGGCATTGAAGAACATGTTACCAAGCAGCAAAGGGACTACTGTTGGCGGAAATAAAGTCGTTGATTGGGTAACAAACACCCACAGACAAGGGTGGGGCCTGCGCAAGCCGGTAACGGCATTGAAATGCGCTTGCCAAAAAAATTAATATGCCACCCAAAGAAAAATAAAACCTACAGTGCTTTAACAAAAGCTTTTTGATTTTTGATTTTTTTAATTTCTAAAAAATTAGATATTAAAAAAGCAACACCCTGTTTTTTTAATTTTCGTGCCGAAGTGGTCGTACAAGAGTCGTACAACCCCAAAAGCAAAAAAAAATTGCCTTGGAAACACCTGATGGTAAAATAGGACAAATTTATAGTCAAAATTTGTCGAATTGGCCTCCTGAATGCAACCGTGAGGTCCTTTTCACACCAAAATCACAGCTACCTCCGGATCCGGAAAAGAAGCAACCACTTCAAACCCTCGCAAATCTGACCTTAGGAGTCCAAATCAAGCCAAACGAAAGGAAAATCTGACTTTTTTGACAACTTTGAATCCAACAAGGAGGTCCTTTTTGTGCCAAAATGAACCTAAAAATCGCCCACCTCCAAAAATTACAAAAAAGGCAAAGGGGATACCAGATCTGAAGCCTGTAACCCTTGTTGAAAAAAAAAACCTCATAAATCAAGAAGGGGCTCACTGAATCCATGCTCTAATACCATACTAGAATTGTGAAAAACAAGAGCCATAGGATCAAACAACGAACAAAGACACCTTCCACACAAAAGATCTGCAAACAAAGAATTGCAATATCCTCAACAAAAATAAGCTACATAATGAACTTCAAAAAATCTTCAAGGAAAACAAGAGTCCTCAAAGGTTGAGAGTTCTATCAAAAGGCATGAAAGCTCAAGGGATAATACAATGAGGGTTGAGTGCTATATAGGAGCAACCTTAAATGGTAAAGGGATTAGATCATGACAAGTTTCAACATCACATGCGATAAGACAGAATGATCTAATAATAGCTCACTTTAGTTAACATAGAAAAGAACTTAGTTAACTGAGTAAAAAACTCCAAGTTTAGCTTAAGTGCATAAGAATAAATTAGATTAATAATTAATTAAAGATCATGACAAGTTTCAACATCACATGCGATAAGACGAATGTTAGAAACCCTAGATCGGACATGCAAACCTAAACACCTTCCACAAAAGAGAAAAAACAAGAGGTTTGCATGAAAATGTGCAAAATATTATTATTCGGGAATTCAAAGATTACAATGAAATGATTTGCTTTATAAAAGCAAAGTATGCAACCCTAATGTTGACCTAAAAAGGAAACCCTAGTGTGCACACTTAATAATTAATCAATTATTAATGTGCATAAGTTTAGCTTAAGTACCTAAAGGAATAAGTGACTTAATTACTTAACCAGTATGATATAATTAATTAAACATAATAACTTATTACTCTAACACCCCCCCTTAAGATGAACTTAGGAAGAAGCTAAAACACTAGAAAAAGATGCATGAAAGCAAATATGGGTCCCGGCAACTAGGCCTGATCAGGTACCCATTTACAAATGCAAAAATGAGGTAGAGGAGGAAAACCCAGTGGGACAAAACCCCCCGACAATGAGATGACATGATGCAGAGAAGCACTGGAAGAACTCTGTAGAGTAACACTAGAACCGAAATCTGGCAAGCAAGGAAAAATACTTTTGTCTACTACTGAAACTGGATGAGAGTCACTGATTTACTCAAGGAATCATGATAAAAGCAACAGCAAACCCGATGCCTCAGAACACTCAAAAACTCCAAACTGGAACAACCCTGGAATCTATGAAGCAGCAGTCGATTATTGAATGAAGTATTACTGAAATGAAGTGCAAAGATGCAAGTTGCACTCTCCCAACTGCCAAAACATCCAAGTAATCTCCAAAACACCCATCGGGCCAAATCTAGATTAACAATAAACCTGGAGCAGATACAGAAAAAAGTGCATGGACAGCAACATAGAGCTCCTCAATACCTTTCCAACTCCGCAAAGATAGCGAAAATCATAGATTGTGGCAAAAAGTTATGAGCTCAGAAATGATAAATCAACATCTGACTTCAAACAGCAATAAATGCAGCAAAACAGAAAAATATTGTAAAATAAACTGCACCATAGGATAGTGCTCGGAACCAGCTTTTCGGCGATATCTCGTTTGCCCGATTTCAATACCGTATGCCCAAGTTATGCCAAAAAGAAAAAAATTGCTACTTTAAGGCAAACTAGGGTTAGGAGGGGGCAAGGAGGGGCCGTACGGCCGATGACGTCATGCTGACGTCAGCACTTTATAGGAAATAATTTGGCAGCCATCTGGCCGTTGCCGCAAAAAAACGATCCCCTACCAGTAAAAAATTTCGGTCGCCGAAAATTCTGCATGCAGAGAATATTGCGACGGAATATTTCGTCGCTGCCTAGGAGTTTGCGCCGACTAAGGTCTGGTGGCCCACCTGAATATGTCAAGGAATATTCCCTGGTTGCCACCAGTTGGAGGGTTGCCGCCGACAAAAGGAAGTTCGCCGGGAGGAGGAGTTGTCGCCGAGGAGCAGAAGCTACCGACGGGTAGAGAGCACACCGCCGGTCGGTATGGAGGCTATCGGACGGCAACTCTATGGCCGCCAGCAGGGTGGGTACGGGCCCGCAGGCCTGCATAAGCAGGTACCTACGGGTACCAACACCCCCCAAAATCTTTAATCCACCCTCCCCAAAATATTTTTGCAATGTTTTTTTTTTTTAATTTTTTCTTTCAAAAAAACTTTTTTTGAAAAAAAAAAAAACTAATGAAATTTTTTTTTATCACCGGGAAAAAAAATTATTAAAAACCAGAATAAACCCTCTATACCTGCATTCACGCAAATCGAGGCACCCAGATCTGTACGGATCTGTGTGCTATTTTTTTTTTTTGCCTTTTGTTGCAACTACTCGGATTTGAGCAAAATGACAAGCGATCTTAGGGTTTTGGAGCGCTGCGAACGTGATGACGGTGTCCGTTTTGCTCCAGGATGCACCGAAAAAATGCTCAAGGTCAGATCCCTCGAGAAACCTCGAATGAACTCTACAATGAATTTCTCCAGAATTTGAGAAGGGGCTGCATGTCAAGGCTCTGATACCATGTTAGAAACCCTAGATCAGACATGCAAACTTGAACACCTTCCACAAAAAAGAAAAAACAGAAAAAATAAGAGGTTTGCATGAAGATGTGCAAAATATTATTATTCAAGAATTCAAAGATTACAATGAGATGATTTGTTTTATAAAAGCAAAGTATGCAACCCTAATGTTGACCTAAAAAGGAAACCCTAGTGTGCACACTTAATAATTAATCAATTATTAATGTGCCTAAGTTTAGCTTAAATACCTAAAGGAATAAGTGACTTAATTAATTAACCAGTATGATATAATTAATTAAGCATAATAACTTATTACTCTAACAACAAAATGATCTAATAATAGCTCACTTCAGCTAACATAGAAAAGCACTTAGTTAACTGAGTAAAAAACTCCTAAGTTTAGCTTAAGTGCATAAGAATAAATTAGACTAATAATTAATTAAAGATTAATTAATTATTAGCTAATGCACGATTACTCTAACAAAATCTTTGCAAGCTTATATTTAAGGGTGCATAAAGCAAAAAAATAAATCCAAAATTTTTGGGGATGATAAAGAAGAAACTAGTTGTATTTGATAAGTTTTTGACCATTCTTTGCATGTAATTGCTTATTATCAGATTTTTAGTTAATTAGGCATGGATCATATGGTAAAAGATACAACAAAGACAAGCATATTCAAGATGATAGATGGATTGCTTCGAAATGATACAGTTAGGAATAAAGTGGGAAGGAAACCAATAATAAAGGAGCTAAACATGGATAATACCCAAATGCATCCATTACTATGTGACAATATTATTGTGCTACAATGGTAGAGGCATTGCCTTGAAAATAATTAGACATTGACTAGGGGATTAAATACTTCCTTCAAGTGCTCTCTAAAAATGTGTGTGAGAACCATACATATGATAGACCCAACACAAGCCCCCTAAATAAAATTTTAGAATAACTGATAATGAAAAAGGAAAGGAAATAGGGCATGCATGTTTATCACTATTTAAATATGAATGAAAATAATCTCATCAATGAATGAAGATAGTGTTAAAAAACTACTTTTATCTTGATTTCGTGGAGACCTATATGTAGGTAGGCCATTGGAAGAAAGAATTCCATGGAGTTAGAAGTCTTAGAACAATCAAACTTTGTCATTGAGTGCTTGTACTCATTTACACATTGATTTCATCATCACCCTATTAAAGAAAATTTTGTGTTAGGATTCAAAAAATGAAACATTTATGTTGAGCAAAATTTGAAATGATATCTTGTCAGAAATAATACATGATAGGTTATCAACCACCAAGAAACACGCCCTAAAGTCATATAAGATATACATATTCGCAAACTATGTCATATCCCATTCTTGAGAATGAGTTTGTGGATGACCCTTAGCCAAACTCCATAATTTTCTTGTAGGCTAAAGGGATGGTAAAAAAGGAAAATTAATTAAATAATTAAATATTTAAGTTGTCAAAAAGTAAAAATTAAAAGGCAACTTATCTTTAATTATTTAAAAAGGTGTTATAAGTGATCAATTTAAGTGTCACTAGACTCATGGTACAAAATAGTGATAAAAAGGACACTTAAAATTTTAGAAACTTGAGCAAAACTAACCCAAAAATAAATAAAAATTATTTTATTTCCTCAAAATAAAGTTATAAATATGAGAAGTGTTTTTTGAAAAAGACTACATACTTGTTTAAACAATCACATTTTTCAAGAATGAATGCAAGTTCTTTTTCCGAAGATGACAACCCTCTAGAATTCTTAAAGCTTTGAGAATGAAAACCCTCCTAATTTTCATTGCTCTTCTACATAGGGATTGCAATTGTGATCCAATCGAAAAAGATTTTCAAACTTCCAGCTTTCAATTTCGGCCATGAGATTTCCAATGTTTGTTTTCAGTTATTTGATTTCCAGCTTTTGGTGTGAGGCTTCTGTGAATTTTCCAACTTTCAGCTTATGGTTTCAGTTTTGGTTTGTGGTGATAATATCAATATTGTTGTATTATTATCTGTGTTTTGGTGAGAATAACCATTCTCGCAAGCCATACACTTCCAATCAGGCCATACAAGCTCAAAATGACATAATATTTCTTGCAGACCCTTGTGAAGCTTGAGCACTGATTTTGATGACAATAGTGCTGGTTTATGATGGTTTCAGTTTATGAAATAAATTGTTGTCATATATTACAGTCTATTGCAGACCATACCTTCTCTTTTTTAGGCCGTACTACTGCTGTATAAGGATTTTGGCCAGGCCGTACCAATCTGGGGCAAAAATCAGTCAAGATATAATAATCAAGGGGGAACCATACAGTTCAGAAGGGGTCAAATACAAATTTCATTAGAAATAACTCAAATAAGTGCTGTTTGCTGGCCATATCATGCTCAAATCAGGTCATACCTTTTATTTAATGCTTGCTGATTATGTTTTCAAACTAACTCATATAGCTTTCAAGGGTTTTCGGAATTCGTACCAACTTCTTATGGTGCTGGGTGTTATCTTGCTGGCTGCAAATCATATACTTGCTATTACAATGTCCTTTGGGAACTTCAAACAATTATATCGGACCTGACCATACCATTCTACAAAAGTACCCAAATCAGCCATCTGTTAGTTCCTTCTGTAATACCCCTCCGTTTTGCTCTTTAATCGAACAGTGTTCTGTTTTGTTATGCTATATTTTCTGTTAGCACTTTGACTATGGTACTTGGTTACTATTTGATCGCTAGCTGTAAAGCGATGTGAACGTTATATTTTGATGTGATGGTATTTTATTCTGATGTTATCATTATGGCATGTTTTGAATTGGCTAAGTGGATATTCAAATTAATGATGCTTTATGCTTTTGATTAAATTATTATGTTAGATTCGTCAGTTAGTAATACTGTTTTGGTGAAGGGGACGGTATCGAACCACTCGCTTGCGAGCGCCCTGCAATTCCGCGATTTCCTCTTCACGGTGTGTTTTATTATGATATATTTATATGTTTGTTATATTCTTTGTTCACAAGTTGACAGGTACAGGACATCGACTCCACCCGGTTTCACAGGTTTGAGCGTGTCCATTGCCCAACGGTATTCGATTGGAAGATAATAGCTAGGTTTTCCGTGCCAAGTCATCACCCAGGTCATAGTGTGCCGTTGGGTTTCAGTCGGGTTAAGTTGCTTTAATATCTAAGTTACCGGATTCGTACCCGAAGGCCTCGAACCCGGTTCGGGTTCGCATGCGGGTACGTCCTGGGTACGCACAGGGTGCGTGCCCAGGTGTTTGGTACGTGGACCCGAAGGTACCAGGCACATACCCGGGCCTACCTCCAAGAACCCACGGCCCAGTTTTAATAAAGTTCGCCCAAACATAAACAAAAAGCAATTTTTATAATATTATTTTGTTTCCTAACCCTAATCCGGCCCAATATGAGGTCTTTCAACACTAAAACATTTCATTTCTACTTCTCATTTTGCTCTCACCATATTTTTTCTACATCTTGGCATTTTGAAGGGAGGTGATTGTATTCGAAGGAGATCGATTGTGGAGTGCCAAATAGCTTCTACAAAGGAGATTTAAGTGTTTAAGGTATGCATTTAAACCCTATTCTTTGATCTTTTGAACTATTTTTTCAAGTTTCTTAGTTTTTGATGAATTTTTTCAAGTTTGTGAAGAATTTTTTCAAGTTTGTGAAGAATTTTTTCAAATTTATTTATTTATTTTTCATATTTTTTATAGATTGCAACAATGGCCAGTAGTCAAAGTTCAGTGGGTGGGGAGGGAAGTCAAAAGTTCAAAATTGAGAAAGGATCTCCTTTATGGGCACATACCACAAGAATTTCACAAATTCCTGGAGGTGGGGGTTTTGTTTGGAAGTGTAATTTATGCAATGCACAATATAATAGCTCCTATTACCAAGTGAAACTTCATTTTATGGGCCCTAGTGGCAAAGGGATTAATATGTGAGTGGGCCCAAATAAAAAGGGGTTGTCTTCTGTACAAATAGCAGAATTTATAAGAACAAGAAGATGCCGACAAATCAATTGCAAAAGGAAAAGAAACTAGCTATTCTTCCGAAAAGAAAAAAACACCAACATTACCCTCTCAAGCAGTTAGGGCCTCCAGACATCCCTTCTTGCCTATGCCCTCTACGGAAGAGGAAGATGAAGATGAACAACAAATCACCACCCGCAAGAGAGGTCCATTGGAGAGGGCATTTAAAATGGAGGCAAGAGATATTGCTGAAGAAAAAATTGCACGTTGCCTCTATGCCAATGGTCTTCCATTCAACTTGGTGAGATCACCATATTGGCGGGACATGGTGTCAGCAATAAATAGTGCACCTCCTGGTTTCACAAGTCCTGGGTTTGAAAAGGTGCGTACCACCTTATTGCAAAGAGAGAAAAAATCTTTAGAGGCCCAACTAAAACCAATTAGAGATTCTTGGATTGAAACAGGTGTATCTATTGTTTCCGATGGATGGAAAGATTGCAAAAACCGTCCATTGATCAATGTTATTGCAGTGTCCCCCAAGGGGGCAATGTTTTTGAAGGCAGTTGACTGTGAAGGGGAAGTGAAAGATGCAGAGTTCATTTCCAGGATTCTCATTGACTCCATAGAGATGGTGGGTGATGAAAATGTTGTCCAAGTAATTACGGACAATGCAAAAGTTTGCAGGGCTGCAGGTGCTTTGGTAGAGGCTAGATATGAGCACATCTTTTGGACACCTTGCACCGTACACTCCCTCAATTTGGTGATGCAAGCAATTGGAAACCAAATAGAGTGGGTGAAAGAAATATACCAGGAGGCCGAGGAGATCCAGATGTTTGTGACAAACCACCATATGTCACAAGCAATTTTCAGAATTTTTTCAAGATTGGAATTGTTGAAGGTAAATTTAATTTATTATTTATTTAGTTTCATTTATGTCATGTTTTACATAATTGAATAATTTATTTTTTTAACTTATTTAGACTAATTTAGTTATTTACATGTTCTTAGGTTGCTGAGACCCGATTTGCATCTCACACAATTGTTCTGAGACGACTTGTGAAGGTGAAAGAGGCATTGAGTCAAATGGTTATTAGCAACCAATGGGGTATATGGAAGCAATCAAATTCAGAGAGGGCCCAAAAGGTCAAGGCATTGATCTTGGATGACAATTGGTGGGATCGTGTGAATTATGTATTGGAGATGACCGAACCTATCATGTCTATGCTTCGGTTTGCTGATACAGATGAACCATGCTTGGGGGATGTCTATGATAGCATGGACACAATGTTGGAGAAAATAAAAATTGAAATACAAAAGAGAGAGAATGATCCTGAAGACACCCTTTACAAAAGGGTGGAAGCAATCGTTCTTCATTGTTGGAACAAGATGACAACACCATTGCACCTCCTTGCATATGCCCTATCTCCAAGGTACTATACTAGAGAAGTACTTTCTATCCCAGGGAGAATACCGCCATATAGAGATCTTGAAGTTGCTATAGGGTATAAGAGTGCATTTAAGAGACTCTTCAGTGATCCAGAAATGGAGACAAGTGTTCTGAAAGAATTTGGAATGTTTATCATAGGAAAAAATCTTAGCCCTTTTGTTGCCAAAGACCAATACAAAATGGATGCTATTACATGGTGGTACCTCCATGGTCAAGTTTATATGTACCTCCAACCTCTTGCAATCAAGATCCTCTCACAAGTAAGTTTTTTTTTTGCCACTTGTATTGTAGAATTTAACACTTAACATTCTTGAATTTATCTTGCATTTTTTATTTTTTATTTTGTTGGTTTTCTCTCTAGGTTGCAAGCTCTTCTGCTACTAAACAGAATTGGAGTACATACTCCTTTATCCACTCAGTGAAGCGTAACTGGTTGGCTGCAAAAAGAGCTGAAGACTTGGTGTATATTCATTCCAATTTGTGTTTTTTGTCACGTAAGGAACCTCAATACAAGCAGGGGGCAGCAAAGCTTTGGGATGTAGCACCCGAATCTGCTGACTTGGATGCAACCATTCAGGATCTTGCTAGAGCCACTATGGATGATGTGGATGATAATGATGATCATGACATGCATGGTGCTGAAAGTGGAAGCGGAACCGCTTTGGGTTCAAATGATGATGATCTTGAAGTTGAAGCCACTGAAAATCCAAATCACGATGACTTTTTTGATAATCCTTTTGATGATTGATGAACATTGAAATTGAATCATGTTTCAACTTTCATGAACTATATTTTGTAATTCAGTAATACTGTAATTGTGATGATTTCCATAATTGATATCATTGATATGGCGTATTTGAATATTTTTCAACTATCAATTGACATTTAATATTTATCTTTGGCATTTGGCATTGATCAATGATCAAGTATCATACTATGAAATGATTTAGTTTTACAATTCTGTATATTTCTCTTATTTTTTTGTATATATAATACATATATATATATATATACATGTACCCATACGTACCCAAACCCCCAAAAAAAATTTCACGTACCCACGTATCGGGTTCTCGTACCCGAACCCATCCCCGAACCCGAACCGGTAACCTAGTTTAATATTGTTCAATTTGCCTTGATTTTATTTAATTTGCAAGTTAGAAAAAGGTAGATAAATGGCTTAAGTAGTTAAGTTGTTAATTAAATAAATCAGGTTATAATGTTTGAAATGTTATTTAATTTATTAAGTTAATTTAATTTAATTAATAAAATAATCTAATCTTGGATTAGATTTATTTTATTGATTAATTAAATTAATTGTGTTGAATAGAATTAAGTAATTCATTTTGAAATTTATTGATATATTGTTTGAAATTTAAAATTTAAAAAAAAATAGGAGTTTAAATTTCATTTTTAGAAAATTTTGAATGCAAAAAAAAATTTGAAAAATAGAGATATTTCCTATTTTTGTTTTTGAAAATTTATGAGGGTGGTTGATGAGATGTTTTGGAATTTTCTTAATTATTTGGATTTTTCATGAGTTTTGGAAAAGCTTGAAAAAAATTGAAAACAAGGGAGGAAAAGGAATTTGCTGTTTTTTATTTTGGATTTGGAAGAAGCAAGTTGGATTCTTGGTGGAGCTGGAATCAAAAGAAGAATTCAGAGCTCCATTGGCAACCTTTCAAGCTTTTGGAACCAAGTTCTTTCTGTTAAATTAGTTTTCATTTTGGAAAAGTTTCAAGATTATATTATGTTGTTTGAAAACATTCAAAACCTCTGTTTGGTTTGCAAGAAAACCCATCTTAAATCTTGTTCTCAAAACTTGAAACTTGTATTTGGAAATGAAATTTCTCAAAACAAAAAAAAACAAAAAAAAAAATGTTATTGACTGTAAATGGTTATTTCAATATTATTTGCTCAATTTATTTTGCAAATCTAGTGTGGAAATAATTAAATTTATTCATATATGTATGTATATATATATATATAATTTATATATTTTGTTTTTTGAGGGGGGATTATGCTGTCAAAAATTTAAAAACTACCCCCTATGGAGGTGCACGGATTTCAAAATCCGCAGTCGGGTTTCTTTTAAAAAAAAATTTATAAAAAAAGAAAAAAATTGCAAGGTTTGGGGGGGTCGTTGGGGGCTCACCCCCACCGCGCCCCCATGGGAGGCGAGTGGGGGGGGCCGCGCCCAACGCGCACCCCCTTAACGCCGCCGCCATAGTGGGACAGCTGTGTTGAAACACAGTGGCGCCCATTAATGGGTGCAACTGTGTTTCAACATAGTCGGCCCCTATGTGGGGTTCGGGTGTGGTCAACACAACCACCCCACCTCAAAACTGGCGTGGCCCCACCTCAAAATAGAAGGTGCGCGGCCCGAGAAAGAATGCTGGCTTTTTTTCAATTTCGCTTTTTTTTAATAAAAAAAATAAAATATTTTAATATTTTGAGATTGTATTTTATAATATTAAAATATTAATATATGTATTAATATTTAATATTAAAATATTAACATATATTATTATTAGATAATTAAATATATATATATTTGTTTGAGTTATTAATTTTGATATATGTATATAAATATTTAATATATGCATATATTAAAATATTGATTTAAATTAATTGTATGATTTAAATGTAATTAAGGAAATTAAATATTGTGTTCATAGTCAAATTATCGTTTTTTATTTTTAAAATAATATATATGAAAGGTCAAATATTGGATTTGTAAGTAATGTGTTTAATAGCGTGATTATTTGACTTTAAAATGATTTATCTTGCAAAGAACCAATAGTAATTTTTTTAAATGATAGGTTCTGAATCGTAGAAATAAATGTTTATTTAATATTTATTTAAAAGCAATTAGGGAATTAAATATTGAGTTTAATTTCATCTTTTGTCTGAAAGGGACATTATTAATTCAGTTTTAAGGCAATAAATTATTGAATGTTAATATAGGAAGTAGATTTAGTAAATCCAAAGTAGATTCGATTCCTATTTAATTGCTCGTTTTAATTGTAAATTGTTTCCGTTTCCGCTTGGGGGAAATTGTGTGATAGGGGTTAATAAGTCTTCCGGATGGAGTTACCAGTTATGTGGGTTGTCGTATTATGTTAGTCAACCTTTGGATTGTCTTGGGTAGTACGTCTAACTGTATCCAGTTTGTTACCCGGTTATCACGAATGAGGATGTGTTGACTGTATGTCGTGGATGGGGATTTAATATCCTTAGGTCGCACTTATGTACCCTTGGGTTGTGGAGTTGTTCCACATGTTGTCTTAGAGGAGTGGCTTGCAATGAGGGTCAGCACACAAAGTGGTGCCAGGATAACTCATTGTAAGTTAGTTAATCCAGTGATAACGTAAATAAACTGATTAGAGGATCAAGTAGTATCAAACACTTAATAAGATTAATTATGTCTTGCTCATGGACACAAGGGCTTATATAGACTTGGGATGGGACAAGAAGTCCTGGAATGGCAAGATCGTTATCTTGTCTTTACGAGAGATAATTGATTCCGCATTGGTTTGCATGAGGGGTCGAAAGTCGTTAGAGGTTACCAGGATAACCCAGATGAGGTCCAAGACCTAGGAAGACTTACCAAGATAACCCATATAACATTGTGATGACACTTCTCCTAAGTCAACAGTATGTATGTATCAGTGAAGTAATTGATTTGTTAACTCCGGAAGCATTGTTGTGATGAGCCCTGTTGGCTATCAACTCAAACCCCAAGATTTCTTAAGTCTTAATGTATTTTATTTGTTTTTTAGAGAGAAAGTTTATAGACAGAAGAGAAGGGGCGCATCATATTAAAGCTCATAAACTGAGAAACAGAGCTAATTTCTACATAATGTAAATGCAAAAGGTATTATTTAACAATAACCAATAGATCACAAGTGCTAAACATACCAGAATGTCTCCAGATATTTTATATAAAAAAGTACGCCAACTCGCCAGCCAAGAATGGTGAAAAACTGGCATATGTGGACGCCTAGCCTCCAGTATGGACTTTCCTGACTCAGAAAGAGGATACAATGATATAATAGTAATA
Organism: Sequoiadendron giganteum; assembly: GCA_007115665.2. Taxonomy (NCBI): domain Eukaryota; kingdom Viridiplantae; phylum Streptophyta; class Pinopsida; order Cupressales; family Cupressaceae; genus Sequoiadendron; species Sequoiadendron giganteum. Next base: position 634,193,964 of record CM021106.1, on the reverse strand, counting down.
GCCGCCCACAAAGAAGTCCAAACAAGAGCCAAAAAGGAAGTGCCCTAGCTTCTGGCTTCACACGCCATTCTCACAGAGGGCACAATTTTCAATGCACATGGTACGGCCCAATGAAGTCTCTGAAGAATCCAACCTGTAGCTACAAATCTATTGAAGATGGCGACTCTGGATGAAGTAACCCTCTTCCTTATTGCCAACAACTGAATACTAAATAAATAAACCCTAATTGAAGCATGTAGAACCTCTGTATGAAGCTCTCACCATTTGCACAAATTCGACTGGTCTCTCGCAGTCTCAAAAGTGCTCAACATTGAAGAGATATTGTTCTCCAATGGAAGATTGCTCAAAACCCTGATCACAGGTGAAAGCATAGGAGGAAACCAAAGGCAAAGTCGAAATAATCAATCAATGATGTTCTCATTGCCAAAAATGCCTTTATACCAAAAAGGCACGCATTTCCAAGAAGATACGCCTTTTTCATCATTTAAATCTTTTAAAACAATATTAAGTCCTTTTCAATAGTTAAGAACTCAATATTTGGCGCCCACTTAAATGATTAAGTGATTTAATTTTAAATCACCTTTTTTTATGAATATTTAAGTGATATAAAAATGATAAAGTCAATTTGACTTTATAAAATAATGATAAGTTAATTAATAACTTAAATCACTTAAATAATCATAACTTCTTCAAATCTCCATAGAATTTTGTGCCGTCAGAAGCTGTCAACTCTTGAACTGCCAAGGCCTGCTGTGAACCAAACACTGAGCTCTGAAAACGAGAACGATCAACTCCTCCAGAAAACACCACTGACCCTCTAACCAATCCAGCTAGCCCACGAGAGTCTGAGTAATAGGCTAACCATCATCAAACAAGATCACGCCGAAATGGGGGACATTACAATTGTAACCATTGTGTTAAGTAATGTTGTATTTGTATTTGTTTCAGTTCAGTTTTGTTTTAGCATGTGTCTAGAGGTAAATGCTCTTGGCTAGGAATCCTTGTTACTATCTCCTAGCACGGGGGGTGGACCTTCAAGTACCACTTGGTTGGGTGAAACGTGCACCTTACTCTATTGGGCTTTCTTCTTGTTCGTGTGGACGAGATTTCCAGTTGGAGAGCTCGTGGGATCCAATTTCATTACATGCTTTATTTATTTCAGTTGAATCTTGTAATTTATTACACCTCATTTGTTATCGAGGTGGAAGGTTGTAATTGTAATCATGCTTATTGAATTTACCTCATTCGGGGAATGAGAGATGTAATCTTATTGTTTAATTATTGTTTAATGAAATTACATGGTATCTCTTATGCTTTGATGTAATTTATCAGGTATGGAATGTATGAGTTCTTAATTTCTTAAGTAAAAGAATGTTATGGTTTCAATTCATGTTTTTTGTTTGGGTCTTAAAGTAAATTCAGTCTCGTGACCTTAGGGGTTGTTTGCAATGGGTAGTGAACTTGCATGTTAATAATACTTAAACAAAACAAAAAATAGTTCGTTTGAGTAGTTAATTGCAACTTCCTCTAGGGTTGCGTGGCGGAACGTTACACATGGTATCAAAGCCCAGGTTTAAACACTGGGTACTCTGGGATTATGATGAACCCATTAAACTTTTAGTTGTGTAGGTTTTTTAAGTTGTGTACCTTGCCTAATACCTTGATGTGTCTGTGCAGGATTAAGCCTCCCAGACGCGGAAGAGGTAGAGGGCGTGGACGTGGCCGTGTAGGCGGTCGCAATGGGAGTCGGCATGACTCTCCTCCTCTTGTTCCACTTATTCCACACCAAGAAGAACATCAGGCATCACATAATGCCCCAAGGGTCAGTGATCAGCAGCAGAATCCTCCAGGGATTGAGGCTGCACGTAGAGCACTCGAGGAGGCATTGGCACTCCTTGGTCAGAGGCCAGTCGAGGTTCAGGGTAATCCTGTTGTGAGGGAAGTCCCATATCAGTCTGAGGCGCATATGAGAGATTTTCTCAGGGCACATCCACCCATGTATGATGGAGCAGGTACAGGGTTAGAGGCTGAGACTTGGCTTATAGACCTTGATAGGTGTTTTGCTATGCATCCCTACGGCAGCAATACCAAAGTGCGGTGCGCTATCATGCATCTACGAGGGTTTGCATCCACATGGTGGAGGCTAGAGGAGTAGAAGCTTCATATTGATATTCACTCAATATCTTGGGAGATTTTCCTAGAGCGGTACAGAGCTCATTTCCTATCCGAGCATTGGCGTCACCGTCGAGGCGATGAGTTTCACACTTTGCATCAGTTAGCCTTGTCAGTTGAGCAGTATGAGTGACGCTTCTACGAGCTCAAGCAATTTGCAGGGATAGGAGACGATGAGAGTATGTTGGTTCACCACTTTGTCAAGGGCGTAAATGCTCGTCTTAACGGAGGTGTGAGGGTTTTCGAACCCAAAACCATGGAGACAGCAGTGGAGAAAGCTCGTCTTGTTGAGGAGAATTTGGCCATGGCACTAGGAGGCCACATGGGTGTTCAAATTGGCAGCAGGGTCTAGTGCTCGAGGAGGTCAGCTTCAGGGAGGTGCACCTTCTAGGTCGCAGCAGGGACCGTCGCAGAGTGGCCAACAACAGCAGGTTTCTCAGGGGAAATGTAAAGGTTTCCAGCAGAGGTAGGGGGACAGGAACTGGAGGTGTGTGAAACGCTTCAGCTTCGAGCAGCCAGCACAGAGTTCTCAATCCACCTTCAGGGGTAGTGCGCAGCAGTCTAGCGCACCACCTGGAGGCAGGGGCTATGGTATTGGTACGAGATGTTTTGCATGTGGCCAGCAGGGCCACATAGCTAGAATGTGTCCTAACAGGGCCACATCTGGATTTTCACAGGGACCAGCAGCATCTGAGCCGACAGTTGGAGATATAGGTAGAGGGCATCGGGTTTTCGCAGCAATTGATAACCGCCAGGCAAAGCATCAGGGTACCGTGGTCGAGACATATGGTATGTTGTTGGGTAACCCAATTACTATTTTGTTTGATTCTAGAGCGTCAGACTACTTCATTTCTTCTTCCGTCGTGACGAGATGTAGATTGGGTGCAGTAAGGAAAGTCGATAGGTGGCAGGTTGAGTTAGCCTCGGGTGCAAAAGTTGCATCTCATTCCCTTGTACCAGAGTGTAGATTGGAGTTTGGACCTCTCCATACTACATTGGACCTCCAAGTTATTCCATTGGGTTCTTAGGACGTTGTCATAGGGATGGATTGGTTAGAGGCGCATAGTGCGGTCATAGATTGTCGACATAAGTCGATTCGATGCATTGATGCATCTAGCAAAGAGGTAGCGATAGTGGGAGTTCAGAGGCCGATTTCCTTGAGGGTCATCTCAGCTATGCAGTTGAGAAGGTGTGTGCGTCAGGGTTGCCAGTTATTTGCTGTTACAGTGGATGATTTGGATTTAGAGGTGGAGAAGAGAAAGTTTCTCTCGATAGTCACCCCATTCTTCAGGAGTATTCCGATGTCTTTCCAGACGAGATTCCGAGGATGCCACCTCAAAGGGACATAGACTTCAAAATAGACCTTGTACTTAGATTGGAACCCATTTCACGAGCTCCCTATCGTATGACCACCCAGGAGCTGAAAGAGCTTTGCTTGCAGCTTGAGGAGTTGTTAGAAAAGGGCTTCATTTGCCCTAGTGTTTCTCCATGGGGAGCACTTGTTATCTTCGTGAAGAAGAAGGATGGTTCACTTCAGTTATGTATTGATTACCGACAATTGAATAAAGTGACCATCAAGAATCGATATCCGCTTCCTAGGATTGATGATCTATTCAATCAGATCAAGGGTGCCACGATTTTTTCAAAAAATTGATCTTAACTCAGGATATCATCAGCTTCATATCTTCGACTCAGACATCCATAAGACGGCATTTCGAATGCGGTATGGTCACTATGAGTTCACAGTAGTACCATTCGGGTTGACGAATGCACCCTTTGTGTTCATGAGTCTGATGAACAGTGTATTTCGTACGTACCTAAACAGATTCGTCCTTGTGTTCCTTGATGACATTTTGATATATTCCAAGATAGTGGAAGAGTATGAGGAACATTTGTGGCAGGTATTACAGTGCTTACGGGATAATCAGCTTTTTGCTAATCTGTCGAAGTGTGAGTTCTTCAAGACTGAGGTCCAGTACCTTGGGCATGTGATCTCAAGGGAAGGTATTTCAGTGGATCCTACAAAGATCCAAGCGATCTCAGATTGGCCTATGCCCACGAATGTGGCAGGGATACGTAGCTTTATGGGGCTAGCGGGTTATTACAGGCGTTTTGTGCAGGGCTTTTCAAGGATAGGGTATCCTATCACCTCCCTTCAGAGGAAAGGGAAGAGGTTTGAGTGGTCAAAGAAGTGTGAGGCAGCGTTTCAGAATCTTAAGGAGAAGCTGACTAGTGCACCAATACTTGTGATACCTGATCTAACTGGAGACTTCGTAGTTTGTACAGATGCGTCCTTGGAGGGTTTAGGTGCAATGTTGATGCAAGAGGGTTGTGTCATTGCATATGAGTCACGGAAACTCAAAGATCACGAGCTGAACTACCCTACACACGACCTTGAGTTGGCGGCAGTTGTTCATGCATTCACGAGATGGAGGCATTTCCTTCTTGGCCATAGGTTTGAGTTGCACAGTGATCACAAAAGCCTTCAATATATTTTCACGCAGCCCAACCTTAATGCTAGGCAGAGGCGTTGGATGGAGTTTCTCTGTGAATATGACTTCGAAGTGAAGTATATCCAGGGAAAGGAGAATGTCGTAGCGGATTCACTCCGTAGACGAAGGCATGAGATATCTGAGTTGACTCTTGTTGTAGATTATTACCTCATTCCATTGGTTTCCAGTTCTTCATGCAAAAAGCTATTAAATTATTTAATGTGATTTTCAGTTTGCTTCCAACTGTTTGATGAAATGTAAATTTCAAAATTATGGATAACTATACCTAAATTTGATTCTAAATTGTTTGTTAATGCTTATCTTTCATTATTGTAATACTAGATGGTCTACCAATAGTACTTCTATTTTATATTGTTGAAGATCTTGGAGGATTCTTGGTCAGAGCCCATTTTAATGGTGAGGTCTTGATCAGTTCACCGCTAGACCCCCAATTTGGCATTGAGTTGTTAACCCATTTTGGCATTGATCGGATCTGCATGCAATCAACCATTTTGGCTTGATCAGATTCCACTTGTAAGCTGCTGGTGGTTTTGCATTTGCACTCTGGTTGTAAGTTGGTTGGCTTGCCACCGGTATCATTTTTGTAATATTTCTCTATCCTCATTCTACCTCCGTATGCTCTCACCTTACCCACCTCAAGATTTGGGTGATCAGAAAGAGTTAGAATTTGAGTGATCACAAAAAAAAATGTGAATTTTAGCTAGTGCCTTATTGGGGTTACAAACTACCAAGGAGAAAAAAGTGACCTCATATAAGTTAGCTTATATCAACCAAATGGAACCTCGAATACTTGCTAAGTAGATGTAATGTTTTCAAAATTACGTTAGTAATGTTAGATTTCATTTTATTAAATGTTAATAATAAATGGTATTATGTTTGTAATGAATGAATTAAGTAAAATATATTTTAGTGGTTAAAACATAAATAAATGTCACATTATATGTAGAGTTTAAGAGTTCATACTAAACCATGTTTGATGTTGAAAAGTTGATGTAATTAGATTGTTAGAATGGGATGTTTAAAAATTATTTTCATGTTTAAATAAAATCTAATAAAGTTCTACCTGGGCTATGAATTTTTGTTGTCAACACCTTAAGAATATAATCGAACATTAATGGTAGAGATTACATAAGCTGGTATTCATACAATAATTAGACAGGTTTCCAGAGTTAAAAGTACTACATTTATGAATCATGATGGACTTATGATAGATTGATCTGTTCATAAATCATAATATAAAGGGATAAGTTCAGCATCCACTAAATTGGACATGCATATCTATTGACATATACACACTAAAGAATGATGAATAAGTGAAAATGAACATATGTACAGTTGACTATGACCTATTAACTCTGCTTTTGAGAGGTCATTTAGGAGAGAGTGTTTTAAATTTACAACGTAGCTAGAAGGTATCTTGCAAGAATGTCTGGACCTAACCAATGATAGTCAACGAGGATCTTGTGAGGGATCTATAGAGTTGACCCACGATAGTCAGATTGAGTATACCAGATTCTTAGGAAATTTTAAATTGTGTGATCAGCAAATTATGATCTTTTTAGTGACATCTTAGATCAATATATGATATATTACTATTCCTTCATCCCAATTGAACAAAACATAGGAAGGCTATAGAACAATCCATTGATTTGCTGATTATCATACACCTTGTGTGCATATATATATTCACTTCTCACAATACTATGAATAAACAAGTTTTGCTTTTTGCACATACCTTCTTTATATGTTTATTGATTGAGTATATAAATGCTGAATTTAGAAAAGCACTTAATTCTTTGTCAAACTCTATACACAAAATAAGCAATGTTGATTACTAAATTAAATCAAATTTTAAATTTAAAAAAAAATTGAGTATATTTTTGGGAAAGGTTGGAGTAAAGTTAATGAATAAAGGTGGGGTGCATTACAAATGCCAAAAAAAGATATCCATAGTTGATTTTTGTTTGAGGAACAAGCTTTAAAATCAGACAACAACTAGATATCTCAGAAACTCTTCATCATTAAAATTACTAGAAGGAATTGTAACCTCATCCTGCAATGTGAGCTCATTCAATCCTGTATGCACATCTTGTTCCTCAAGCTCTACATCCCACCATGTTCCTAGGCTTTGTTGATACTTAGGTTTCTTTGATCAATGAGATGCAAGGCACTATGTACAACAAGAAGTTTTTTCACTCCTACAGAGGTAGGTATGTTCCTACTTTAGAGGGTGAACAAAGCTATATATGGATCAATTCCTCTCAGCAGCAAAAGAATTAGAAACTTGTGGAAGATGACAAATTAATTCTTAAGGTAAAACTTAGACCATAATGTTGGGATTGACACTATCAATTCTCTCAAAAAGTTATGGATTTTCTATGTATTATGTAGATCTCTTCAAAATCTTTGTCCTCCCTACAAAAATTACTGACATCCACTTCATCATGGGCATTGTCACCTTTCTCTTCTTCATACAAATATTACTTTGGACACTATCCACTTTGGCCAATTTTAAAGGTTGACATTAAAGTCTTGTCACCCATCATCTAAAGTTTTTACTTAAAAAAATTATATTCACAAAATCAAAATCAGCAGTCAATGCAGTCACATTTTGCAAACTGAGACTTGGAATATCAATCTTAAACTTCCAATGATCTAAAAGACCTTGAGAGAACCTCTATAAAGTCTTATTTTTGTCACATATGCAGAGGTTCTTGGTATCATCACAAAAAATCATTTAAATATTTTTATCTGCCAACAACAAGATTACTAGTGTTCATAATGCCATGCTATTAAACATCATTGGGCAATGGAAGTTTTAATTCTAGGTACCAAATGCACTCTCAACCATAGTTTACATACCCACACTCAGAGAGTAGTCGGCAAGCCCAAAATTTTTGACTCGACAAATACTCGGCAACTTAAAAATAGTTAACTATATGATAACTGATACGGTAATGCCATAATGGTAAGTAAACGCTATAAGTTAACAGTATAACAATAACTTAACACAGTAATGCCATTAAAATCTGTGTATAACAGTATAAGTTAACTATATAAATACTTAAACTGTTCATTATGATAACTGATAATGTGTATCATGGAACTTGAAAGAGAATAATCGGTGAGTGAATATGTTTTTTCGCGAGTACTCTGCAAATAATCAGTGAGTGAATATGTTCAGGCGAGTGGCGAGTAAAAGTCAAGAGTACTCGCCATGGCAGAAAAAGAGTGATTACTCAGCAACTCGGAGAATACTCATAGAGTATGTAATCTATGCTCTCAACTATGGCATATAGATCTGATGTAGAAAAGAAAAAAAATATACTACCGAACTTATCAAAGGTAATAACTAATAAATTGTTTAGTTAAATCTCTAATCTTCAAATTGCAAATAACGAATAAGTTAAAAAGGATGCCTTGCACAATATTGAATTCAAACATGAACAACAAAAAGTGAATATTGTAGCAGATGTGTTCACAAACTGCAGATGCAAGAGGCAACATGATCAACATTCTATTATTCACATAGGTTAAATTTGATGATTGTCTTCCTAGTGAGTAGCTGCACTGCAGCACTTAATAAATGCTTACATGACCAATTAGAAAGAAAAATGTGTTTTTTGTTCTACAGTTTTCTGAGTAGTATATCTATGAACTGAAATTAAAACACCTAATGAATGCTGAAATAATAAAACTACAATTAGAAAGAACAATTTTTTTTTAGTCCTGTTTTTGAGAAAGTGAATCTATTATTCTTAAACGTGGTTAGTTTCTTCATGACATTAAGTTAAATGGCTACAATCATCTTGTAAAGACAAAATGGCTATTTAAATAGTCAAATGGATAAGTCAATCTGTTATGCTGAATCTCATGATCTAAATAGTACTTTCAGATGTAAGTTGTAACTGTCATATACTGAAAAACTTAACATATCTAATGACAACAAAAACACTTTTCACATGGAATAGGCAGTAAACAGATTACACATTTTAGAATTCATGCCCTAATACTGTTTCAATTTCATAAATGCAACACTTTCATTGATAATAAGAACAAATAGCACAAAACTGCACTTAAAGATAATACATATAGCCTTATAGGAGTAATAATCATAAAAATGAAGCATAATAAGCAATCATTAGAACATGCACCTGGAAAAAACCTACAAAAAAAATTTAATGGCTCAAAACTTTATTGCAGGTTTTTACCAGGAGCATGTTCTAATAATTATAAACTGTGGAAGTTTAAAAAATCTTATCATAATAAGTAAGTCACAAAACAAAACAAACCAACCTTGACTCCAATAGCAACTGCTGTTTTCAACTTAAATAGTTTCCCTAACCGCTCTGAACCAGATCCATGATTTTCAACAGAAAATAAAGGTACACCCCTGCTAGAAGCTAAGCCAGGAAAATGACTGACAAGTGCCCAAGGAAAGCAATCTACTGCAATCAGCACTGCCTACAAGAAATGAAGATACTGTGATATTAGTATTCCAACAAACTTGAAATACTAGTCTCTTCCAAAAGATAATCTGGATCACATCCGATAGCTCCATTAAAACAAATTCAATGCTTTCAAAGGAACAGAATACAACTTCCTGCCTTCATTCTCTCTCACACAGAATATATGCATTATATATTGATCACTTAAAGGATATATATATATATACTGTTTAAAGTCATCTTTGGCTAAAGCAATAATTTGATCTATCAACGAACTAGAAAAATGAGAGGACCAGAATAATACAAAACCTCTATCAAAAGCTGATACCAATACTATGGCAACCATTTAAAACGTTGACAAAGAATACCTCTTGTTAATAAAACATAATTCAGAAGCCCCTACCAGAAGTCGGCCACTAATTATTGCCAAGAAATATTGCAATACTAACATTGCTCAATGTTCAGTTAGGGACAATACAATGCAAGGTGTCATTAGATTAACATCCTCCCATCAACAGATATTTTAAATTTTCACAATCCCCAAAATATATCTGAAATCATAAAACAAGGCACTTGCACAGGCCTCAGATGCCCACAATGCAGTACTCAGTCTTTTAGTAGTCCAGCAGAAAAATAAAATTATAATCAACAATCAAACATAATGATGGAGCACAATGTGCTTTTGTATGCCATAAAACATTGGATTCTTGGCTAATTCTAGAGCACTCTTTATCACAACTTAACACTGTAGGCTGCTCTTGTCAAAGTTTCAACTCATCAAGAACTACTCTAACTAAACTTCCCCCTATCCAGCAATCACACACCACTGTGCTCCTTTCCATAGCAGAAAGTGCAATAGTGGATTGCTTATTGCTTGACCAAGCAACATTGCCTAAACTAAAGTAACGAGAAAAATCAAATGTGGACTTACCCTAAACAGAATCAATTTAGCCAGCAAATTAACTTTGCCCTGTAAAAAGCATGTATACATGTACAATGTAATCTGTCATAAATGATCCAGAAGGAATACAAGCATCAGCTATTTTTTTTTTGACAAGGAAAAAAACAATGGCGAAAGAAATTCTACAAGATGGCTGAAGACACAGCTAGCAAGGGGCATAGGAGGATATTACAATGATAATTAGAGCAGTGAAAAGTAGATAAAATGTAGAAATGAAAACTGTTGGGGAAAGTTTCAAAAGGACAAACTAATTCACAGTCTGAAACAAAGAAGCATAAATTGGGAAAAGAACACGACTAATCACAATTTTCCCAATTCACCAAATGACCCACAAGTTTGACCAACTTTTTGCAGATTAATCATGATTAAATAGCTGCATATGGGGTTGACCAATTTTCACCTACCCAAACAAAAAAAAATTCAGTAGTGTTAGGCACAATTTAGTCACAGGATTGAATGCATTTTGCATCATTTTTCATGTGGTTCAAAGCCACATTTTGGTTGACATGTGGCTAGGGTATATTTCGCTCAACTGCGACTACAACTTCATTTTGAAACTGTGGCAACAGGAAGGGTTCAACCTTGAGTTTCAGTGAGTCCTTTGAAGCTACTCAGCAAGGTTTGGTAATCTGCAACTGCACCTTTTTTTATCTTTTTTAATTTTGACATTCTCAGGAAGTATCTGTAAAAGATAGTTTGGATTTTTTTTGCTGAAATTAGTTTGTCTGCATTGGATTGCTGGCCTAAATAGTTATCAGCTGCAGTCATTTCTCAAGTTTTAGGTAGTTGTCTACTCCAAAATCATGCAAAATTCTTCTAAAGCCCTCAATTATTGAGCGCAAAGACCCACAATAGACAGAAAAATAACTCCATGCAAGCAATTAATCAATACAAGAATGTTTCATATGGAAAGTGCCTTTCAGGGTAATTAAATATATTAAAATAATATTTACTAATTAATTAATTAATGCTCAATATTGTATTATATTGTAATATTTTTGATAAGATCATTTCTTCGATCTTCTGCAGTTTCTTATTAGAAACTTGTTTGTTTTGTACATTTGTAAATTCTATTTACTGAAGCAGTTTGCTTCGTGTAAATACATCGAAGATTTTTACCATCTCTTCTCGTAATATGGTATCAAAGCGAAATCGATCAAGCAGGAAAAATCAACAACTTTACTTTTGAAAAATCGCAACTCTCTTTCTACTAGAAATCGAGGGTTTTTTGTTTGAATTTTTTTGTGACTATTTCTCACTGAAAATCGTGACCCTACTGTTGCAGAATCATGGGTTTTTTCCAGTCAAAATTATGCTCATTCCTAACGCGATTTCTGGCCACGTTCTTTTCTCTAGGTTTGAGCACGTTTTTTCAACTCCCTGGGCCGCGATTTTTCTCTGCATTTGGCCAAGTTTTTCTGCTCTCTATGGTCGTGGATTTCATCAATTTCTAAGCACGATTCTGTTCATCTTCTGGTCGCATTTTGTCTAGTTTTCTGGGCGCGACTTCTTGCATCTTGGCTGCGACTTTTCACCCTTTTAAAAACACGTTTTTCCTGTTCCTGGCTGGCGTGCGAATTTTCTACATTTAGTGGAGGAATTTTGTTGATTTCAAGGGTTTTTTGGATGTGTTTTTCAATAAGTGCAGGTTTCTCCAGCTCTCAGTTTTTTTGTGATAAATCTTGGCGGCTAGGGTTTTTTTTTAAAATACTCAGATTCAAGCCCAAAAAAAAAATTGACCATACATTCTTTCTAGGTTTTTCAAGAAGATTTATGGGTTGTCATCCGTTTTTCTTGGGTGCCTTGTAATCTGTGCATTGCGATTTGTGCAACTGGGTTTGCCTCGAAATTTTCCTTGAAACTGCCTCAGCTTTCAGTGCATTGGAATTCGTGTCTTGGGTTTTGTGTATTCAGTTCTTTTTTCAACCTCTTCTATGTATCTCATTTTCCGTGCTTCGAAAAGCGTAAAAGATGGTATCTTTGACCAACATTATGTTAGAAGGCAGTCAATGATTCAATGGCAAAAATTATAATACCTAGAAGCAACAAATGATGACAATCTTCGAATATCGAGCCTTGATCAGAATGTCCTAGGCACTACTACTTGTCCCACAACAGCGAGTAAAGACCAGGAAAAGTTTGATCACCAAAATCGTGAAGCGGTGATGCTCATTAAGCTTTCAATTACCGATCAGCTTCCACAAGTTCCATCTAGCAAATCAGCTACTGAGATTTGGAGCATTTGAAAACCTTGCATGAGACCTCTCACAAGAGTCGTGCATTCTTTCTCAAAAACCAGTTGTTCTCCATCATGATGGATGAGAGAATGTCCTTATAGGAGCATCTGACAAAGATTCAGGACATTCGTGATCAATTGGAGATGATTGGTCGGAAGATGGAGGAAGAAGACATGACAGTCATCACTTTGAAAAGTCTACTAAAGTCTTATGAGTACTTTGTTGAAACCCTCAACATTACATCGACTAATGTTGATTTGAAGTTTCTCGAGCTTTGTACCATACTTTTGCAGCAGGAATGTTGGAAACAACAGTTTGGTAGCAGTGCCTCTTTGTCCCCTACAGAGCAAGCTTTTGCACCCAAGTCTCAAGCTAAGAATAAAGGGAAAGGTCAGCCTTCGCAGCAGAAAAGCTCAAGTCCACCTCCACGCAACCCCAAGAAAAAGAACATTCAGTGTAACTACTGCCACAAATATGATCATATGAAGAAGAATTGTCGTCAGTGTTTGGCTTTTGAACAAAAGAAGCAGGGAGGGGATCAGCAAACAACAAATGTTGTCGAGCACACTGATCAGAAGGAATCTGCCTTTTACACTTTTATGGGTAAAAGACTTGCAGATCGTGTGAAGTCCCCTGCTTGGTACATTGATTCAGATGCTTCGCGACACTTCACCCATCGGCGTGATTGGTTCACAAACTTCTCTCCTTTCACTAACTCAATTATTTTTGGAGGAGGTCAAAAGTATACCGTTGTCGGCAAGGGCAATGTTCAGATTCAGTCTGGTGGGAGGAATCTCATATTCCTCAATGTATACTGCGTTCCTAGCATGGAACTGAACCTTCTCTTTGTCAATCAAATTATGTGGCACACTCCTCAGTTGGATGTGGTATTCAGTGCACATAAATGTTCTATTGTTGATCGGGAGACTCGCACCACTGTGGATGTTGGTATTGAAGATCATGGTCTATACAGACTTGTGGATACGGGTGATTCTCCACAGTTAGCCATGGCAGCCAGAAACTCTTCCATTACCAGTCTTTGGCATCAACGGTATGGGCACTTAAATGTGCACTATCTCTCTCAACTAGCTCAGGAGGGACTTGTAGCTGGTTTACCTGAGATCCAGACTCAGCATCATGGAGTTTGTGGAGCTTGTCAGGCTGGGAAGCAACACAAGACACTGTACACGGATGGTGACTCATGGCGAGCCTCCAAGGTACTACAATTGGTTCATGTTGATGTATGTGGGCCAATGAATACACCTTTTGTTACTAGTTGCAAGTATTTCTTGCTTTTTGTAGATGATTTCAATCGTAAAATGTGGGTGTACTTTCTTCAACATAAATTAGATGTGTTTACTGTATTTAAGAAGTTTAAGGCCTTAGTAGAAAAAGAGTCTGGTTGTTTCGTAATCACTCTTAGGTCAGATAGGGGGGGGGGGAATTTTGTTCTACTTCTTTTTCCAACTTCTATGATACACAGCATCAAACGCCAGTTAACCACACCCTACGCTCCTCAGCAAAACGGATTCCAGATGCCAAGCTCTCCAAGTTGGATTCCAAGAGTCAAAAGCTTATGTTCACAGGATACAATGACAACAATAAGGCTTACCGATTGATTGATGTAGACACTGATCGTCTCATCTTCAATAGAGATGTTGTCTTTGATGAAGAACAAGGACCTTTTCACCTTTCCTCGTCTGTACAGCATTCTAAGGATCAGCCTTTGAAGGCTTCTAATTTGGGTATTCGTCTTACGTTAGGTCCACCTGATGGGAGGGATGATGAAGATTTTGTTTTTGATGATGTTCAACCCGATTTTCCTCTGGATTATATTGATCTTCCACCTAATGAACCTGTTCCAGATCCACTACCAATTCCACCTTCTCCTCTCCAGCCTAAATGGTGGGCTAAGACTATTGGTGATCTTCATGATGATGAGCTCATTGAGGGTAGATCGTCTAGAAACAAGAGCAAACAGCAGCATACAGTTAATTTTGCTCTCATGGCCAACATTCACAATGTTTACGAGCCTCAAACATATTCAGAGGCTAAAGGAATTCTTGAATGGGAAAAGGCTATGGAGGCTAAATATCATAGTCTTCAGAAAAATCACACTTGGGTCCTTTTTGATCTTCCTCCAGGGAATAAGCCCATTAGCTGCAAATGGGTGTATAAGGTTAAGTACAAAGCTGACGGAACCCTTGACAAGTACAAAGTTTGTCTCGTTGCTAGGGGGTTCTCATAGAAGGAAGGCATTGACTACGAGGAGACTTTTTCTCCTATAGCCAAGATGAGTACCATTTGGCTTGTCCTTGCTTTAGCAGCCCAGTTTGGTTGGAAAGTCCATCAGATGGACGTTAAGAGTGTTTTCTCCAGCAGTGAGTTGAAGGAAGAAGTCTATATGACATAGCCTCCCAGGTTCAAGTTTGCTAGTAAAGAACACTAGGCGTGCAGACTAGTGAAAGCACTCTATGGCTTGAAACAGGCTCCTCGGGCTTGGTACATCAAGATTGACAAGTACCTCACAGATCATGGCTTTCAGAGGAGTCCATCTGATTCTAATCTATATGTCAAACACATTGGTAGTGATATTCTTATTCTTGTTGTCTATGTTGATGACCTGATCATTACTAGTAGTTTGGCACATTTGATCAATGAGATCAAACAGGATTTGTGCCGCTCATTTCATATGACAGATTTAGGACTTTTGCATTATTGTTTAGGTGTTGAAGTTTGGCAGACAGAGAGCAATATTTTCATCTCTCAATCCAAATATGCTCGAAGTCTACTAAATAAGTTTTGAATGCAAGATTGCAAACCTGCCCCCACACTTATGGAAAAAGGGCTGAAGTTGTCATCTAAATCAGGTTCTCCTATAGTGGATGAATCCTTGTTCAAGCAACTAGTGGGAAGCTTCATCTATCTCACTGCCACTAGACCTGACCTCAATTTTGCAGTGAGCTACATTTCACGCTTCATGACAACCCCCAAGGCTAATCATTAGGTAGCAGCGAAGCATGTGCTATGTTATGTCAAGGGCACTTCTGATTATGGACTTCTTTACGCTAGGAGTCATGATCCTAAACTCATTAGTTTCACAGACCCGGATTGAGCAGGTTCGGTTGATGACAAAAAATCAACATTTGGGTATATTTTCAGTTTGGGATTTGGTGCAGTCACTTGGACTAGTAAGAAGCAGCAGGCAATGGCTCTTTCCTCGACAGAAGCAAAGTATCGAGGAGCAGTTAAGGCAGCTTGTGAGGCAATTTGGCTTCGTCGGATGCCTGCAGATATGCAAATATCTCAAGCAAGTCCGACTCCCTTGTTCTGTAATAATCAAGGAGTTCTCAAACTTGCCAAAAATCTAGTCTTCCATGAAAGAAGCAAGCATGTGGAAACTCATTGTCACTTCATTCGGAAGCTTGTTGAAGATGGATCAGTTCAGTTGCTGTATGTTCCGACAGAGGAGCAAACAGCAAATATTCTCACCAAATTGCTCTGTCTAGATAAGTTTGTAAAATTCAAGGGGCATCTTGGTGTAGTTGACAGATTGAGCATTAAGGGAGGGTATTAAAATAATATTTACTAATTAGTTAATTAATGCTCAATATTGTATTATATTGTAATATTGTTGATAAGATCGTTTCTTCGATCTTCTGCAGTTTCTTTTTAGAAACTTGCTTGTTTTGTACATTTGTAAATTCTATTTATTGAAGCAATTTGCTTCGTGTAAATACATCAAAGATTTTTACCATCTCTTCTCGTAATAAAATACAAGTCAGTCTAAAAAGTAAGAATGAATTTGAATGTGAACTAATGGATATAGGTGAAGGCATAACCCCTCATGTATCCACCTGTTCCTAAGATGAAGTAAATCACTGAAATGTGTCCTTGAAGTATACCGTAACATTTGTAACTCAATGGAAATAATGAAATAATTTTATTTACTGTTAGCATCCCCTCTAAAACACAATTAAAATGGCCTCCAAATAGGTGGCATTTACTTGCTAAGACCCTCAGAAGAGAGGCATTTACGTGCCATTAATGGCATCTTCTTAAAGCCTGAGCAAGTCTTTGAATCTGTTCAACTCTGCCTCAACAGTAGCTTTGTTTAGACATCTGCTATATTTTCAATAGTCTTCACCATAGTTGGAAAACTCGCCAAAAACTCGCGAGTTTTAGTTTTTTTTCAAAACAAGTTTTTGGTGCAAGTACTCACCTGAAAAAACTCACGAGTTTTTGGCGAGTTTTTCTGAAAAAATGGCAAGTTTTTTAAAAAACTCGGCCTCTTGGCAAAAAGAAACCTAATGAAATTTAAGCAATTTTTTAAGTTGTCGAGTTTTTTCCGAACCGAGTTTTTCAGGCTTGCCGAGTACTTGCAATTGGCGAGTTTTCCAACTATGGTCTTCACAAATTGGAGATACGACATCCCTTCTTGAATGCAATGTTGAATATAAATATACAGAGTCAATTGGAAATCTTGTGGACAACGCATCAAATTGCAGAAATGTGTAAATGAATTAGAGAATAACAGAGAAATTAAAGAGCACCTAAAGGATTGCTGGCTGGAAGTTCAATTTGCTGTGTCGTGTTATTCATTTAGCAACATCTTGACTTCAGCTGATAAGAAGCTCTGATCAATAATTCCAATGAGAAATTCTTATTTAAGAGTGATTCCCATGTCAAATTCTTATTTATTTATAACAATTTAATTAAATTATTTTTATTTTTTTAAATATTCACTTTTAAAATTTATAAAATAAGAATATATTAGTTAGATTTAGAAATTCTACTGTTTAAATTTGCTTTGTATGCAGAAAAATGTGGTAAACTCAAAAGGACTCATGATTCAGTTGGAAAAACAAAGTTAAATTTAAGCTCTCCGTCAAATTTACATTGTTGTCATGTTATTAAACACCTATTTAACTTGTTCTGTGTTCATGCTTGACTTTATTTTATTGTAATGTACTAATGTTTGCAGATAGTTTTCAAACTACTCAGCTGCAAAAATATTGTTCTTAAGCCCTTTATAGTGCACTGAACACAGCATTCAGCAAGATTATCCTTTTGTACCCAGGGAAGTGATGCCTCAGAGATATGTTTGAGGGGTATAGAAGTTGAAGTGATAAGGAGATTGCAGATACATTTCCCTACAGTTCTCTTCTCTTACATTTCTTCTCTTCTCTCCCTTTCTTCTTTCAATGATCTACCATTTGACCTTAAATCAAATGCAAGAGGGATCACAATGTCACACAAGAAACCATGCCTACATGCTTTGGACCACCCCTTGTGAGTAAGAATTCCATTGGACAAACCTGAGACATTTCACGTGCCATTTCTTATGGTGCCACTCTACTCCCCCATACCACTCTGTTCTCATGTACATCACTCTTCCACATACCTTTGGCTATATAGGAAGGTGAGGTACATCGAAAGGTTTTAAATATCGAGAGGTTTAGTATATTGAGACTATTCTTGTTTTGTACCATCACTTCGGTATAATGGGTAGTTTGGCATTGAAGATCTACGTATATCAAAAGACAAGAGTGATAAGGTTGGAAGGATAAAGGTTTCTTTTGGGAATGATAAGCCAAAACTTATAACTTTGATACATATGAAAGATTGAATTCAAATAATTTTTGCAAATTGACCATAATACTACATCAGAGGTACTTTGTGTGGGCATATTGCACATAGGTCTCAAGTACAATCAAGGTCAAATGCAATTTTTATTTGAATGATGTCAATGGAGGAATATATTGCTTCAAATGGCATTTGGTAAATAAACCAAGACATGACAATATTGCTTGCAATAAATGCCCTACAGATGCCACATATCGAGCACAACAAGCTCTTCAAACAATTTCTAATAGTGAGGCTAAAAAAACAAGAACTAGGACAAAAGTGGCTTCTAATTCTACAAATGGTAATGACAATCCTTTGGATGAGGTAATTGGTGCACAATAGTCTTTGAAGTAGTCTTAGTTAATATCTACTTCTATAGCACGTGGCCCAAATACAAATGGAAAAAACATTAACTCTTCCTTTGCACCTCATACTACACCAAGATCACAAACCACTTCGGAGGAGTACAAGTTGGAGAAAGAATGTACATGAACAAGCAAAGAAGGAAAATGCAAATTTCTAGTTCTACTCTATGTGTCATTCCATGTTGCCAAGTCTCCATATTGGCAAGGTATGGTGGATGTTATTGCGGTTGTAGTTCTTAGGTTCAAAACCCTATTATATGAGACATTAAGGGTTGGTATGCTCAATAATACAGTACAAGTTGTTAAGGATGTTGTTGAGGAACATCAATTAGAGTGGGAAAAGATTGGATGCACATAATCTAGGTTGCTGAATTGGCTGTTTTACCCGTTGATTCTAGGTACAAGTCGTCTTGAAATTGGGTGCGCCCTGGAAACCCTACGGAATCAGACAAGGTTCAACCTTTTGTAACTCAAAACATTTCAAGCAATTTTCACCCAAATCTCAACATACCCAGAGATGGTGTGGCAATTCTGACACGATTCCAGATGCTAGCGCAATTTTTGACATTGTTTTTCCACTTTTTTGAGAGTCAAAACAACCCTAACCTATTTTCGTTTTTATTTGCTGAGTGAAAACACAAAGAAGAGAAACACATTGCAGAAGAAAATGCAAAGAAGAAAAATTGACACATTGAATGTAATGAGCCAAACTAGATCTGACTCAAAACCCCCATTTTTGTAGCATCCCCCGCGAATGTTCGCCCCAAATTTCTCCAAGTTTTTCCCACAGAAAATTTAACAAAAAAATTGCATGCAAACAGATTTCTATTTATCCAATAACTTGCAGCAAATTTCAATGTAAATCATATAATACCAATTTAGAAATCAGATCTGAAATTGAATATGATTATTGCCTTCAAAATCATTAGTAGAATAACAACAGAAATTTCCAATCATAGCCACAGAACTTACAGTCGGATTGGATAACCAGAAGTTTGAATCTGAACCACAAAGTGAGACATCTGAATGAAATCTCCAATAGACAATGGGTTTCCGTCCACTGCCTCCAAGCTTGAGGGTTTCCGTCCTCAAACCTACTGAAAGCCAAAGCTTCCCAGAATTCTCCAAGAGAAAATAATAACCAAGCATAAACCAAGCATGCTGAAAGTGAGCCCTTGCAACACTTTTTATAAGCTTCTCATAAGAACTCATTCACACTATTAACCAATGTGGGATAAAACATAAACTTCCTTTTTGCCTTTTTGATGTCTCATGTATTTTAAAATAAGGGGCTCTTTTTACTATTCATTTTCCCACTTAACTTTAGACTCACATTAATAAAGTTAAATAATTGAATTTGACTTTATAATTGAAACTTTATTAATGCAGAGATGAATTAAACCAATGGAACTAAAATCATCTGACGATAATAACCAATTTTCCATTGAAAAGACACTGACATTGGAGATCACGGCCCGCCTGATGAATTACTATTAATAGTATTAATGACTTACTAAAAATAGTAAGTATGCCAAAATTGCCTCTAGATGCCCCGAATTGACCTGCAATGAAAATTGCCTAGGCCAAAAATCCTCAAGATTCGTTAAGAGCCTTGGTTAGCCTATGGAACCAAGGAGAAATAGGCTAACAACAACATCATACAATGCAAGCTAGAAAAGGGGACATTACATTGAAGAAGATAAAGAGTTGCAGAAATCGCTGCCTGCAGGGAACAATGCAAGTTGGAGGGATATTGCAAGAATCTATCAAACAAACACATGACTTCCACAAAAAATTGCAGGGATCCGTAAGCTTGAAAGTAGGTTTTAAAAACAAATCAGCTTTCATTTCAATCTTCTTTTTTTTCCATTGTTTAATGTTTTAAAATGAAATCAAAGTCAAACCTTAATACTATAATAGTTTAAACATTAATTTAAAATTTAGTAATTTTACTTTTAAATTTTAACTGTTAATATTTAATATTTCATAAGGCAGCGATTAATATACGAAAAGGTGGCAAAGGTTATTGTTAGCGAAGGGCAGTGATCATAATTAAAAAGGTAGTGATCAAGTTTGAAGAGGCAGCAATAAAGATTTAAGAAGAGTTATGTCTATTTGGAAGGACATCATCTTCAAAAGGGATGCATCTCTTCATTGATATGTGAAGATATAAAAAGCAATAAGATAATGTGGAGAAGGAGTGTGAGGATTAAAGATAAATATCATATCTACACCTACAGATCTGCATATGGAAATATAAGAAGATCATTGTAAGAGGTATAAATGCAGAATTAAGAGAAGAGTTTATAGCAGGTTTGTGTGAAGAGTTCATGCAGATATAAAGAAAAAGTTTATGCAGAAATTGAAGAGGGGTTTATGGCAGATCTATAAAGAAGAGTATAAGTAGATCTGAAGAGAAGAACTTGCTGATTTGAATTTGATTGTTCATCATCCATTGAAGAGGACATTCACAAGATGATAGTGATCCTGTTGCACAATAGGTTGATGACTACAAATTGTGGGGATTGGTGCCTCCAATAAGTTGGTGCCTACAAATTGTGGGGATTGGTATCTCCTATAGGTTGGGGCCTATGAATTGTGGGGATTGGTGTCTCCTATGGGTTAGTGCCTATTTCAAGTTTGTAAAAGAGTTTTATATAAGCAATATCTTTCCATTGTTTTCTCCCGTAAGGATTTCCACATAAATCGTGTGTTCTTCTTGTTATTGATATAGTGCAATTGATTATATTGTGATTCTTAAGCTGAAAAAGTAAAAGATTGTATTATACTAATTCACACCCCACCCCCCCGTCGTTAGTATAATGGTGTGCTCATCATTTATACCCATGTAGCTATAAGTTGTATCGGTTGTCTTGTAGGTTTTCCAAAGGATTGGAAAACAGATTTGAAGTTGTAAAAAAAATTCAAAATACTTGGCGATAATTGTTGTCACCAGATTTTGTACCCTTGGTTGAAATTAGTTCAGCATTCTAATGACACAATGGGAATGATCTCAAGGTGTGGGATCTTGCTGCTGAGATCAAACCTCCAAATAAAGGGTTGGCTTCCTACTAAATCTAGATGCATATGCTGATCAAACCCGACACAAATTAAACCTACAAACTAATTCTATTCTACCAATTTGCAAGGAAAAGGGAGAGAAGAATGCAAAAAAGGAAAAGAGGTGATGCACCAAGATTTAAATGAGTTTCCTCTTTGCCCATAACAACATAGAAAACCAACAAAACCACATAAACTCACACAAACCCCATTTAGCAGCCCTCACATGCAAATATGGATGTAAGGGGTTCGATAGTTACTAGGAGGGAAGAGGATATCCACAAATAGGTCCTACAAATCGTTATACATAGGATACATATCTAGAAAAGCAGTAAATCCATTCACATATGAAGGTAAGAAGACATTACACAACATACAGAAAATGAGAGGAGGTGAAAACAAGGTGAATTTTATTGATTTAGAGGCATTGAGTCTGTTTACAATAGAAAAAAAATGCAGAAAAATATGCAAGTATCTAGTAGACAAACTCAAGGAAGAACTGCTTTAAAAGAAGATGGCAGGCGTCTTAAACTGGAAGAGACACTGGAAACCATGCCATGAAAAAAACCCTAGCTGCAAACTCCACCAATGTGCTACCAACAAGTGTCTTTTGCAAATCTGACTTGATTGACCAAGAGGCGTGAAAGAACATTTTTTGGACACTGCCACACCTCTGATTTATGGATTCAAGTGCAAAAAAGAGAAAATAATGCCAACGAAATCCATTGAAATCACAATCTAGGAATGGTGCTCTGACCTCAAGCTCTTCAAATAATAACTTAAGTAGTTGAGTGCCATCTTTCTCCTTTGGATTCATATCAAAACTGTTCAAGAATGATTCACATTCGCCATCAGATTGAATTTGGTGGTTGGAGGACGTTGCAGGAACATTAATGGCGCTGCAAAGTGGTAGGTGGAACAAAACACGTTTTCTATTGGTGGACTATTGGGCCACTGCTTACCTTCATGCCCCTAACTTGGGAAAGAAACATAAAATCCTCCAATGCCCCGACAAAAACCTTAATGCTCACCTTGTTGGACCATCGAGCCATCAGGCTACCTTTGATTTGTATACCTATCAAACTTAGGACATGGGCATGTCCACCTCCAATATCCCAACAAAGCACCGGTCCATAGGACATCAATTCATCGAGCCATCAACGAACTACCTGCCATGGGAAGGGGATGAGACATTTTGAAACTCTGACAAGACGATGACATCAACATGATGTCATCGAAGAAAAGGCAGGCCTTTGCGATATCGAGATTGGAAGGGAAAGTATTAAGGGATGGGAAATCATGAAAGCCAAAAAGACTTAGAGGAATCTGAAGTGGACTAAGAGAAATGTCAGGGAATCAAACTTTCAAGGAAGGCATGATCAAAATGACAAGTCCAAAAGGAATGAAGGGATGAAGAATTCCAAAAGGGGTAAGGTATGAAAGGATGAGGAAGTCTGAAAGTCTGAACGATATAATAGGACTTTTGAGGAATCGAGGAAGGAAGGGATGATAGAAGGTAAGAAAAACTCAAAAACTGATAACTAGAGCCAAATGGAGAAGGGAGCAAAATGTGAGCCAGTAAAAGGTGGATAAGGTGGAAAACAAGGGTTTGTTGAAGCGGCAAGGAATAGAGAAGAGGGTTGAGAACAGAAAGGTAAAAGTTGCAAATATGCCTATTTTGGAATTTGGCAAGGGAAGGTTAGAGATGGAGCATTATAAGGAAATGGAGTTGATAGGCTCTCATTGGCACTCTCTCCTTGAACTGAAAAATTACATATGGCAGCCTTTTTCGATAGCCCCGGTAGTCATAGACCCTTGTGTTAAAGATTTCTTTGTGATAGTATGCAGCTCTTGGGAGGATAGGAACAAGATATTGGACAAGAGACCTTGGTTTTGGGGCTCTAATACTTTGTATCTAAAACCGTAGTATCCCAATTTCAACTCATTTTCTAAAAAATTTGGGTTTCTCCTATATAATTAAAGACTTTAGACTCTCTTTATTTTTGGATGCATTCTACTTTGAAAAGCTATGTTATCGAGTCCATATTTGAACTGGGTACCCGTGTGGGTTCTTTATCAACCTTAGTTCAGTGCAATTTGTCATTAGGTACATCCAGGGTATTGCTTGAGCCTAGGAGTACCCAGAAGGACCCTCGCGTAGCCATGGCTATTGGGACCAAAAAAGTTAAAAACACATTAAAAAAAAGCATTTTTTATTATAAAAAAAACACTTCTCATTGCATTCGGTCGCCCTAAAAAGAGGGTTTTACAATTTTGCAACTCATTTCACAATCACAAAAGGTTCTAGATTGCATTTGTTTCCTCCAAGCTACCATTGAAGGTTGGTTCTTTTTTTCTTGAAGTTGAGGGCTACAAGGGAGTTCAAACTGCATCAACAAGTTAGGAGTAGTTGCACAAAGAAGATTTAACCATCAAAGGTAACTAAATTTTTCAAATTTTTTCACTTTTTCAATAATCTTTTTGAAAAAAATTCAAGTTTTTTTTTTGGTAAGTTTCGAATATTTTTTTGAACTTTTTATTGATAGTAAGGGGTTATAATACTGATTTTTTTTAGTTGTAGTGTTGTTAATTTGAAATGCTTTTTATTTTACATTTATAGAGAATGGCTAGAAGTTCTAGTTTGGTTGCCTAAAATGTAGAGAGTTCTTTTAAATTTAATGCATCATCACCTCTTTGGCAACATACAACAATGATTCAACGATTTCCTCATGGTGGAGGTTATCATTAGTGTTGTAGCCAATGTAGAAAAGAATATAAGTGCTCATATTTTCAAGTGAAATCTCACTTCTAAGCTATTCCTTTATAGGGAACAAAGTTTTGTCTTGGGCCAAATAAAAAAGAGGTTGTCCAAGGAACAAATATTGGCTTATATTAAAGAACAAGAGAATGTTGACATTAAAAGTAATAGATCAAAGGCTTGTTATACCCAAAATGAAATTTTTGGCATTCTGCTTAAATTGAGCTAAACAACGTAAAAATGCCATCTAAAGTATGTTTTAGGTCAAACCAAATATGAAATCCTTGTGGGTTTCTGTCAAGGAACCTATGGTTAAAATTTTGAAAAAACGAAAATTAGGGTTTTACACCCCTATTTTTATGGAAACCCTAAAAAATAGGACCTTCCCGGAAATGATTGAAAATAATTCTGATAGGATTAATTGCCTTCACGATCACACTGATCAAGTCAGAATTATCAAAAAATATGTTTTACTCTGGTGGGTCTATTTCTATTTTTCAGGAACAAAGTTAGGAGCTCCGCAGCCATTAATGGCAGATTGGCCAGTACCAGGTGCTGAAAGCTAAACCTCAAAAGCTTCAACGAAGAAACCATGGCGGAAAAAGATAAAAATGATGACGTTCAACGAAGGAGATTCTCAAAACGGAAAAGGCCAAAATTTGGCTAAGTCTGGAAGGTGCACGTTTTGTCTACCAAGGCAAAACATAGTCTACAGTGGTTAAAAGCGCCCCTCTTGAAGAAAGGCGCCCTTGAACCTTAGAGGGCAAATCAAATCATCTGGCAGTGTCAAAACAGTCATCCTCTTCACTTTCATACTAGCTCGACAACGAAACAATCAGCAAGATTATCTGATTCAGCAATCATTGACCGACCGTCAGCGAAGTATGGAGGATCCATTGACGACAGAAGTGCCAAATCTGAAAACTTCAAGGTAAAAGCGCCCCTGCTGGCCAGGGGCGCCCCTCAGTTGCAGACATCAGATGAATCCAAGAGCTGTAGCTTTATACATGATATCTTTCCAGCTTCCTCCCGGCTACGTGATCAATCTAACAGCAAGTCCACAAGACACACCAGACGATCACGAGACGAGATCAAGCAGAAAAAGCCAAAATTAAAAAAACTGGAAAGATAAGCCAGAAAATGGCTAAGGCATGGCTAAAAGCGCCCCTCTCAAGGAAAGGCGCCCTTTCCTAAAGGTGTCCAGATTCAGCCGGAATCTTCACTACCTCCCAAGACGACCTTCTCAGCTATGACCTATCTCGTCAGCGAGACTATCAGCAAGAACTTCCGACAAATCAATCGACTGATGAAGAAGGTCAAAGGCTGGCAGTCCACAACCAAGATAAAACTAGGCAAAAGCTAAAAGCGCCCCTGCTGGCCAGGGGCGCCCTTTAGTTTGGAGGCCCAAAACTTGCCAGCTGCCACTGCAAAGTCAGGCATCGTGAACAAGACTGAACCAGCTACCCGACACATCATCAAGCAGAATCATCTGATTCATCAAACATCGGGAACGTCAGATCAAAGCAAAGAGGGTCTGAAAAGGTCAAAACGAAGAACGAGTCAGTGAAAATTGACTAAGGCATTGTCAAAAGCGCCCCTTTCAAGAAAAGGCGCCCTTCTTTCTGGAGGCCTAAACTCAGTTTTCTGAGCTAACCTCTCCCAGGCATATCTAATCACATTGATCCTGCCTCAACAACAGAACTGTCAGATACTGCTCGAGATCAACTGAGCAACCTGAATCGAAGATCAAACAGGAGCACTTCAGCTTGCAAAATAGCAAAAAAGATCAAACTCAAGGTTGGACGCCTAAAGGAAAGTCAAACAGAAATGTTGACTTGAGTTAGCAAATTTGGAGCCAAAAAAGAGAAAAACACTCCACAATCAGTGGAAATCATCTTTTGGAACTCCAAATCAGGACTGAATGATGAGTTATCTTCCATACTTTGTGGATCTTAACCCTAATTGCTTTATATTCATGCTAGGCGTCCCTTTTCCTCATTATTCTTTTTGCAGGTTGAAGGATAAAACATCAAGTAGCTCCCAAGAACAAGTTTTCAAGATCTGGCAGGGGTTTTGAACGGATCTTCAATATTTTTGAAGATAATTGGCAGTAAAAGCATTCTTCTCCCAAGATTGTTTCCAGAGACAGATTATTACAAGTGGCAGTTTATAACTTCCAATCCATCTTCTGTCTATTTCCTCTACTTCTGTCTATATTTCTTTTGCATGTCACAGGAAACGACAGATTTTCACAGATCTGACCAACTGGGTATGATCAGCACAGCTTTTTCAACAAAACCCACATGGTAGATTTTTTCAGAAAAAGTAGCCCTGCTGCCCCTATTTTTTAGGGTTTCCGGAAAAAGTCATAATATTGAAAAACGGACAAACTGGGTTTGTTTGGCTCTGAAGCACGAACAAAACCCATGTGTTAGATTTTTTCGAGAAAAATCACTTTCTGGTGCCCTTGCTGCCTCTGCCACCGAAGGGCTCTTGCATGTCAAAGAAAAACTCGTTTTTTCGAATTTCTGACGATCTGGGTCTGTTTAGAAAATCATTCTTAACAAAACCCATGTCTCAGATTTTTTCGTAAAAACTACCCCCGGCGAGGCTATTTTTAGCATTTCCAGAAAAGTGTCAGAACAGGGTCAAGTGCCCAGTCAGCAGCTAAGGCAGCAATGGTGGACTGGGCGGATTGGTTCATACAATTCCCCACTTTCACCTACATACGCGTGTATGGCTATAATGGCCACCCCGCCATGATGCCACGTTACCCCTCAGATAGGGTAGTGTTCATGGAATTCCTGAGGCAATTGGCCGATGTTCACTCTTACCTTCGCGTAAAGAAAAAGGCTGCAGTGAACTTTCCTCTTCAGATGGGACTCTACAGATGCAGAACAGCAGCTGATGCAAGGTTGATAAGCCAAGAAATAGTGAGATTTAATCTCAAGTACCTCATCGACAGGAGGCCATCCTATGACCCCAGAGGCATCTTCGCAGCTCACCTTGAGCAAAGATCATCACATGAACCTTTCATGGAAGATTTTTGGGTCAACTGCGAAGATGAGTTCGAAGTGAGAAGAAGGAACCATAGCAGATTCAAGCTCTCACAGATTGCAGAATTCATGTCAGAAGACATCGAGGGCTTATCTGAAGACGAAGGAGAAGTTATTCTTTCTTCCTTCTTCAGGTCTAGTGGATTCACAACCACTTGGCAAGGTAGACTGGTACGCGAAAGAGAGTACGTCTATTGAGGAAAGAACGGGTAGAGTAGTTCGACACAGTCAACTCTACCTGGACAGTAAAAGGACAAGGAAGGTAGTACTTCCCCGATCAGAGCCGCCAGCGGTTCAGTCTACACTACCTTCCACGTCTAGGAGGAAACCCAGACAGAAGAAGATGAGCTTTCCTCCAGAAGGAATGCGGATGTCAGGAAGCACATGGGGGAGAAAAGGAATTGCCAGCACAAGCCGGCAAGAGGTACAGGTGGAGACAGCCACCAATTTGCCTGAGACAGTTGAGACCGCTGCAACTACACAAGAACCAGTGATTGAAATAATCGCTGTAGAGGCGGAAACCATTGTAGAAGAAGTTGTAGCAGAAGCGGTGCCAGTGATAGAAACAGAGCCACCAGCTTCACCACCATCACAGAGGTCACAAAGTCCTATTGATTTGGACTCGCCACCACGAGACATTGCCACGGCACAGTCTCGTTCTTCTAGCATTCAGGGGACCTATGTTCCTCCTCCCAGCGATGCTAGCCGAGATTCTATCTGGCTGGAAAGCTCGCTTGGGAGAAAGAGGGAGAGGCCTTCATATCAGCTTGACTTCTCTGAATTCCATCATGTCCCACAAGACATGCCGGTAAAGAAGTTGAAGAAGCAGACACATGTAGAAAAGAATGCAGAGAACGAGGTCATCATAGAGACTGCTGCCCCACCTGAAGACAAAGATATACATAATGTGAGGGTTGAGGATTTCACGCTTTCAAAGGTGAACCTTGGAAAGACCACTCGACAGGTGGAGGCAGACCTTCTTGGAATTGCCTCGGCGAGTGTCAAAGAAAGGATGACAAAAGATGGACAAGACAAAGCAGCCTTGAAGGCTGAAATCCGTCAGCTAAAGTTGTACATTTCTAGTTTGATACATGACACTCCAAACTCCTCGGCTTTGCCTCAAGGACTGTTGGATCTCCCAGCTGAAAGGAACCATCATCAGTTGATTACATACGGTAAACACTTGAGACGTCAAGTGGATGAGTTTGTTGTCAAAGGGCGGTGTGTGTTGACAGAAGCATATCAGCTGAGAGACAGAGCACATGGACTTCGATCAGAAATCCAGAAGTCAGATATAAAGGCAGCTCAAGAGAGGCCGAGAGAGGAGGCGACAGTTGCTGATTTGCAACAAGCATATGAATCAGTTACGACCACAGAAAATAAACACCATCTCTTTGAGTGGAAAGAACAGGTGGCATACAAGGTGAGAGCCTATGATGCCAACTCTGTGGAGCTGATTGACTATAGACGCTTCGTCGCCAATATTATCAACTTCGCAAGAACGTTGGTAATATCCTTCCCGGAGTTAGAATATCAGCGGGAAGGAGGAGAATATGTGGAACTTGAAACCGTGCAGACACGATTCCAGGATGTCATCCGATCTTCATTCCTTGAAGATCCCAATGGCTGCAAATTAGCCAAAATTGCAGCCATGTCTGTCCAGTTAGATGAAGCAGCTGCCCAATGCATAACCTATCATCAGCAGCTTACGACGGGTGAAGAAATGCTTAGACGCCACATAGTCATCTTGAAGAGCATTAATTGCCCGGAGGCCGAAGAGGTCAATGACTGGATAGAGACTTTGTTGACCAGTGGTGAAGAGGTGTAAAGCACCAAGGGAGGACGTCCTACCCTCCAAATAGCATTAATGATGACTGAAGTCAACTTGATGCCCCTTTCCAAGTTGACTCCAGATCTCCACAGATCATGCATGTCAGATCCCACTAATCTAGGATGTCTATTTGACTCCCACGATTTGTGGATCTCAGATTTCCTCAAAAGGTGGATGTCTATTTGGAGACACATTTGTAACATAAGTTCACTTTTAGTTAGGTGTCAGTCAACTGAGGTAGACTTCCAGTTTGACTTTTGTTTAGTTTCAGTTAACTGAAGTAGATTTCCAGTTAACTGTTTGCTCACCTACATTTAGACATAGAATAATATCTTGCTGATTGGCAAGAACTGTTTGTTAACTCAAGGAGATTTTAGGGTTGCCTACTCCTTTGAGTTCCTATAAATAAGAGCCTTAGGTTCTTTATTTGTTTAACCTTTATTTGCTAGCAAAATTGCTGCGCCACTGTTGCCAGAGTTCGCTTGTTTATATCTGTTCACTCTTGGATGAGAGTTCGTTGGTTGATCGCAATTGTGCATGATTTCGTGCCTTTGCTGTCCCGACCTTTGTAATTCTTTGAAGAATCTTAAAGAATAAATCAGATGGTGCAAGCTTGATTGATCTAATTATTTGAGTTATTCAAAGTCTTGTTTTTAAATAGTGCATTGTTTCAATCTCCTCCTTGGACAGGTGTCGTCGCCTCCTTGGATATTTTGTCATCAATCATTATCGTTTGATGTTGTTTAATGATCTTTCTTGCAGCCTAGACTTTGGACAGGTGTCGTCACCTCCTCGGGAATCCTGTTAGAAAGGCCATCGTTCCTTGTTGTTTCCAGTGAGCTGCTTCCAAGCCTATACCTCGGATAGGGGTTCCTCCTCCTTGGCAAGTCTCAGATCCAGTTTACCGTAACGAGTGTTTGCTTGTATCGAGCCCTATCTTGGTATATATCCGAAGGTTCAGAGCCTCGGCCATATTCCATTGAGACGGAGGATTCAAGTGATCCAACCATACCATTTCGCTCCTATGCCCTCATGCTCTGTTTTTCTTGAGGAGGTAGGATAGTTTAGAAGCTTAGTTAGTCGTAGTTAAGATCTGCGGAAACCAGAGAAAAAGCTTAGCTACGGCGCATTGGTTTATGCACCCTTGTGTCCTACCGCTGAGTAAAAAAGATAGGAAATCTTAGTACACCCCTTTTTTACAGTATAAAATCAGCAAAGAGAGATCTTCCTCTCTATAATCCGAAGAGCATGTACTAACACACTTGCAATAGCTGTCCGTTTCCAATAAGCACTCCAGAGGTGCTAATTGAAACGCCAACAAGGCTCTTGCACATCCTCTTGCCAAAAACAGTTTGCACAAAC
The DNA here is from genome assembly GCA_007115665.2 of Sequoiadendron giganteum. Lineage (NCBI taxonomy): Eukaryota > Viridiplantae > Streptophyta > Pinopsida > Cupressales > Cupressaceae > Sequoiadendron > Sequoiadendron giganteum. Next base: position 634,163,573 of record CM021106.1, on the reverse strand, counting down.
CTCTTAGTGGCTTATCACAACCGGCTCGCCCACATCCTTTCATGCCAATACCATCATCTTGTGGAGAAGAGAATGTTTCGATTTCGCCAAAAAGCAGCCCATTGGAGGAGACCTTCAAAAATAAAGCGAGGGAGATTACAGATTAGAGCATTGCTCACTGCATTAATGGCAATGGGCTTCTTTTCAACCTTGTTAGATCGCCTTCTTGGCGGGTATGGTGACAATCCTTTCCAATACACCTTTTGATTATGTTAGTCCTAGGTATGAAAAGTTAGTTGTGAACCACCTTATTGGCAAAGGAGAAAGCTTCAATAGAGGCATCATTGAGAGTGATCAAGGATTCATAGCCTGAAACCTAAGTTGTCAGTTCGAGTACAGGTATGGATGCAGGTACATCGATACAGCAAAACAAAATCTTGGGTACGGGTACAGGAGTATATATATATATATCAAGTTTATAAATTATTAAATTATAAACATAATGCCATAGACTCATAAGCATGTTCAAAATTATAAATTTAATTATAAGAACAATGATATTCATTAGACATAAATGATAAACTATAGTCTATTAAACATAATTGCCAATAAATAGAATATTGAAATATGGTAATACCTCATATAATCATATTCATAATTTGTAAAAAATATAAATAGTAAATACTCAAGTCTTAAAATGTCCTATATATATAAAATTATTAAATTATGAACATAATGCCATAGACTTATAAGCATGTTCAAAATTATAAATTTAATTATAAGAATAATGATATTCATTAGACATAAATGATAAACTATAGTCTATTAAACATAATTGCCAATAAATAGAATATTGAAATACAGTAATACCTCATATAATCATATTCATAATTTGCAAAAATGTAAATAGTAAATACTCAAGTCTTAAAATGTCATTACACATTGAAAATTCAAATTACAATCAATATTTAATTTAGTAGCCTTCAAATTCGTCTTCATCAAAAACATCAAGGTCGTGGTCCTCAATTGGTTCAATTTCATTTGAACCACTGTCAATTGGATTGCCACTCCCACTAGGTGTGTCAAATGCATCAGATGCCTCATTGTCATCTATAGAAGCTAAGGCAAGTTGTGCAACTGTAGCATCTAAATCAGCACACTCCAAGATGAGATCCCAATTCTTTGTCACACCCTCATTGTATTCAGGTTTCTTATGTGATAAGAGATGAAGATTGGAGTGTATATAGACCAAATCCTCTACTTTTTTGCACCCAAACGATTGCACTTGACCAAGTCAATGTTTGTACTCCAATTCCACTCAACTGAAGAAGAACTTGCAACCTATTGAGTATGCATACAACATTTAGTATTTAACTTCACTTGCCGATAATATATAGCATAATAGCATCTAATGAAAAATGAAAAAAAAAAAAAGATACATACTTGGGAGAGTATTTTAATTGCAAGAGGCTGCAAGTAATTGGAGCCTTGACCATGTAGATACCACCACTCATCAACATTTTTCCTATATTTGTCTTGAAGAGCAGAAACAGCATGACGTTTCGAAGATATGAATTGGCTAAACTCGCTCATGACAACGCTTTGGATATCTTCATCTGAAAATATCTTTCTAAATACAGCTTTATAGCCAGCAGCAACCTCTGCATCCCTATATGGTGCCACCCTCCTCGGCTATGAAAGTATCTCTTTGCTATAATACTTTGGTGACAAAGCAAATGCTAAGAGATGTAAAGGGGTGGTCATCTTGTTCCAACGGTCAACAATAATCTTTTGCACATTTTTGAAAAATGTTTCCGTTCGGTCATGTTCCTTGGCATCTATTATTGTTCTCATTTTCTCCACCATGGAATCCATGCCACCATAAATTTCACTCACCCAAACATGGGCAATCAATATCAACATACCTAATCATGCTCATAATAGTCTCAGTGAAATTTATAACATATTCCACACGAGCCCACCACTCATCATCTAAGATCATTGCTTTTACTTTTTGGGCTCTTTTTGTGCTTGATTGCTTCCATTCACTCCACAAGTTGTTGATGACCATAGAACTCAAGGCCTCTCACACCTTCACAAATCATCTTAAGACGATTGTGTGAGATGCAAATCTAGTTTTGGCAACCTAACATGGCAAGAAAATACATGTCATAAATAAGCAATGAAAAAGTAAAATTAAAAAATAAAAAAGTATATTAAAAAATCAAATTTAAATTACCTTCAACAACTCCAACTTGGAGAAGGTCCAGAAGATGGCTTGTGACATATGATGATTAGTCACAAACATTTGGATCTCCTTGCCCTCCGCGTAGATTTGTTTGACCCACTCAATTTGTGTACCAATCTTTTGCATTATCAAATTGAGTGAGTGGACTACACATTGTATCCAAAAAATGTGACCATATCTAGCCTCCACTATAGCCCCAGCTGCCCTACAATTTTTAGCATAGTTGTCGGGAGACACAAGGTATTGGTAGTACTGGTACTGGTACGAGGACGGGGACACCAATCAAATTAGGGTACGTGAGTTAAATGAATAAGGAGATGGCTATTTTATATGTAAATGATTCACCGGAAATTTTGGGTACGGGGACTAGTACGTCGTCTATGTTCCCATAATGGAGTTTCTCAACAACTATAATTTTTAGCATTATCCGTTATGACTTGGACAACACTTTCAGACCCCACCATTTCAATGGATTCTATGAAGATATTGGCAATAAAACTTGCATCTTTTATTTTCCCTTCACAATCAACTGCCTTGAAAAACATCGCCCCTTTAGGGGACACTGCTATAACATTGATCAAGGGTCTATTTTAGCAATTTTTCCATCCATCAAAAATGATGGACACACCGATTTCGACCCATGTATCCTTGACTACTCTCAATGCTGCCTCTACTGAAGATTTATCCTTTGCCAATAAGGTGGTTTGCAACTTTTCATACCCAAGACTAACATAATCAGAAGTTGTAATAGAAATGGCTCTCACCATTTACCGCCAATAAAGTGATCTAACAATGTTGAAAGAAAGCCCATTGCCATAAATGTGACCATAGATTTGTTTGACCCACTCAATTTGTGTACCAATCTTTTGCATTATCAAATTGAGTGAGTGGACTGCACATTGTGTCCAAAAGATGTGACCATATCTAGCCTCCACTATAGCCCCAGTTGCCCTACAATTTTTAGCATAGTTGTCGGGAGACACAGGGTACTAGTAGTACTGGTACTGGTACGAGGACGAGGATGCCAATCAAATTAGGGTACGTGAGTTAAATGAATAAGGAGATGGCAATTTTATATGTAAATGATTCACCGGAAATTTTGGGTATGGGGACTAGTACGTTGTTTATGTTCCCATAATGGAGTTTCCCGGCAACTATAATTTTTAGCATTATCCGTTATGACTTGGACAACACTTTCAGACCCCACCATTCCAATGGATTCTATGAAGATATTGGCAATAAAACTTGCATCTTTTATTTGCCCTTCACAATCAACTGCCTTCAAAAACATCGCCCCTTTAGGGGACACTGCTATAACATCGATCAATGGTCTATTTTAGCAATTTTTCCATCCATCAAAAATGATGGACACACTGGTTTCGACCCATGTATCCTTGATTACTCTCAATGCTACCTCTACCGAAGATTTCTCCTTTGCTAATAAGGTGGTTTGCACCTTTTCATACCCAAGACTAACACAATCAGAAGTTGTATTATAAATGGCTCTCACCATTTATTGCCAATAAAGTGATCTAACAATGTTGAAAGGAAGGCCATTGCCATAAATGCAACATGCAATGCTCTCATCTGCCAACTCCCTTGCTTCATTTTTGAAGGCTCTCTCCAATGGGCCTCTTTTTCATGTGACCGAAATATTTTCTCCTTCAGAAGATTGTGTCATTTCCATGAAAGGATGTGGGCCAGCTGGTTGTAATAAGCCACTAGGTCTTTGCAAGCTTTTAGTTTTAGTTTTCTTGGCAAGAGGATGTTCCATAGCCTTTGATTTTTTGAACGTATTGTCAGCGTCCTCATGTTCTTTATTATAAGCCAATATTTGCTCCTTTGACAATCCTTTTTATTTGGCCCAAGGAAAACTCTTGTTCCTTGTTGACCAATAGCACATAGATGGGATCTCACTCGAAAGTACGAGCTTTTAAATGTATTTCCACATTGGCTACAACACCAAACAAAACCACCACCACCAGGAAGTTTTTGAATCATTGCCGTATGTCGCCAAAGAGGTGAGGCTAGATCATATTTAAATTGCCTCTCTGCACCTATGCCAACTTAAGCATAACTACCGGCCATTTTGTATGAAGTTATGAACCTAATATAAATAAAAACTAAAACAATAACAACACAAGAAGTAATTTTTTTAAGAAGAAATGGGAATTATAACCCCTTATTTTGCCTAAAAAATTCTTAAAAAATCCAAAACCTACTAAAAAAACAAAAACAAAAAACTTGAAATTTTTTGAAAAAAACTTGAAAAAAAAGGATAGATTCACTCACCTCCGATTGTTTGATCTTCTTAGCGCACCTATTCCTCCCTTGTTTCATCGGTTGAACTCCTTTGTAGCTCTCACCTTCGAAAAAAAGATAAGACTTGCAAAAATCAACTATATCAACTTGGAGGCAAAGAAATGGTGTTTTTTGCTCTTTTGAGTTTGCAAAATGAGCCTCATTTGGTCGGCCAAAGCAATATAAGGCATTAGATGCACTTTTTAGGGTTTTGTTTTTTGTTTTTTAAGTGATTTTTGGTTGTTGTTTGTCGTGGGTCCGCCCAAGTCCTTCCTGGTACACTGAGGGTTCGACCATGCTTCCTCCTTGGCCACCCAGGAAGGACCCACAGAGAACCCGAGTGGCCAAGGAGGAACCCTGGTGGAACCCAAGGCATATTTTGCAAGGTACAGGGGCCTATATAGGAGGACCCAATAACTTAGTCTATAACAAGTGTGTCCATCATTTCTGATGGATGGAATGATTGCAAAAATAAACCATTGATCAATGTTATAACAATGTCCCCTAAACGAGTGATGCTTTTGAAGGCAGTAGATTGTGAGTGGTATGTTAAAAATGCAAGTTTCATTGCCAATATTGTCATAGAATCCATTGAAATGGTGGGGCCTGAAAATGTTGTCCAACCCATAACGAACAATGCTAAAAATTGTAAGGCAATTGGGTCTATAGTGGAGGGTACATAGAGTCATTTTTTGGACACCATGTGCAATCCACTCAAATTGAGTGAAAGATCCCCAACCCAAATCTGATCTGAGTTTCTGAGTTTTGTCTTTTCAAAGTCTTTGACCAACGAATAGGTAGGTTTTTGTTTATGTTTTGTCTTTGCGTTTTTTCTGATTTTTTTGTGTGACTTTTGAGTTTTACCAAATATGAATGCAATTTTGTCTTGAGATACAAAGGAATTAAACTGAAATAAACTTCTAATTTTTCTGATTTCAAACGGCCATGCATAAAATTGTAAAATTAAAAATTTAGGAACACCATCCATCAACTAATCATACCCGAAGTCCAATGCTAACTTGCAATTGAATTTTATTGATGAAATTCCAATGAAATACAAGATTACAAATCAGATCTTCTCCTCCAATATTCTGTCCAAACCTTAGCAGCAACATAGATGGTACGACTACCCTTGAGGATGGAATGGCTAGCAAAATCAGTCACCAAAATCCATAAATCTGCTCTCCAAATTGACAAATCTGACCTCCAAAAACCCTAGCTGCCTGCTGCCAGCAAGTAGAATTCAAATATATGATAGTATTGGCTTGGGAGAGGTTCAATCTATCAATGGCAGCCTTTGATTTGAAGAAGTATGATGATATAACACTGCTGCAAACTCAGATCTGAAAAATAACTACCTGAAACTCCTCCAATGAAGCCCAAACGAAGACCCAAGGTAGGCCCTCCTCAAAGGTGAATTGGGTTCTCGTCCAATTCACGATAGCCTTTGAGAGTTTTCGTTTCCCAGAAGGCTGAAGCAATGCTGAAACCCTTCTCCAGAGCTCAAACTTGCAAAGTGTTTTGTTAAAATGAGAGTAGAATGTTCAAAAAAAGAGCCCAACACTTTGCTTTATAACCTCTCATGGACTTTTTTAATAAAAGTCAATAAAATAATTTTCTTGAGGGTCTTTCCTCATCCAAAGAAAAGGGCCACTTTTTAAAAACAACTTGAGTTGCTAGGATGGGGGAACTTTTCACTATTCACCTTATGGTTTTCAGTTACTATTCACCTTTTACTATTCCATTAAAGCAAACCTTAATATTTTCACTTTAACCTTGGATTCATCAATTGAACTCCAAACTGAAAAGCTCATAAGGCTCCCAGCTAAACTCCACAACCCTCGGTTGGGTCCCCTAACCATTTTGTTGACCTACGGGAACCCTAATAGTAGGCCAACCATCACTATAGTCTGAGCTGCCTAAGGAAGGGACATTACATTGAGTGGGTCAAACAAATCTATACGGAGGGCGAGGAGATCCAATGTTTGTAACTAATCATCATATGTCATAGGGCATCTTCAGGACCTTCTCCAAGTTGGAGTTGTTGAAAGTAATTTAAATTTTATTTTTGAATATATATTTTAATGTGACGTGTTTTTTATACCTTATATTTTTATTTTTATTTTTATTGTTTATATGTGACATGTGTTTTTTATACTTAAGTTGTCAAAGCTCAATTTGCATCTCACACAATCATTTTAAAACAACTTGTGAAGGTGTGAGAGGCTTTGAGTTCTACGGTCATGAACAGCCTATGGAGTGTATGGAGGCAATCAAGCACAGAAAGAGCCCAAAAAGTAAAAGCATTGATCCTAGATAATGAGTGGTGGGCTCATGTGGAATATGTTTTAAATTTCACTGAGCCCATCATCAGCATGATTAGGTATGCTGATATTGGTTGCCCATGTTTGGGTGAAATTTATGATGGCATAGACTCCATGGTGGACAAACATTTTTCAAAATTGTGCAAAAGATTATTGTTGACTATTGGAACAGATGACCACCCCCTTACATCTCTTAGCATATGCTTTGTCACCAAAGTATTATAGCAAAGAGTTACTTTCATTGCCAAGGAGGGTGCCACCATATAGGGATGAGGAGGTTGTCGTTGGCTACAAGGCTGCATTCAAAGAGATATTTTCAAATGAAGATATCCAAAGTATTGTCTTGAGCTGTGATACTCTTGATTGGTGGTATCTATATGGTCAAGGCTCCAAGTACTTGCAGTCAGTTGCAATTAAAATTCTCTCCCAAGTATGTAACTATTTATTTTTTATTTTTCTCATTTTTCATTCAATGCTATTATGCTATATATTATATTTTATAGTAATATAAATTATAATTTATGTTTTGAATTTATAAAATTAAATACTAAATGTTGTATGCAAACTCAACAAGTTGCAAGTTTTTCTTCAGCTAAGTGTAATTGGAGTAGATATTCCATCCACTCGATCAAGCGCAACTGTTTGGGTGTAGAGTAAACAGGGGATTCGGTCTATGTACACTCCAACCTTCACCTCTTGTCACATAAGACACTTGAATACAATGAGAGTGTGACAAAGAATTGGGATAAAACCCCTATGTATGTTGATTTAGATGCTACAATTGCACAGCTTCTGGACGTGACACAGCTAGTGGGAGTGGCACTCCAATTGATTGTGGTTCAAATGAAATTGAACCAAATGTTGACCTTGATGCTTTTGATGAAGAAGAATTTGAAAACTATTGAATATTGATTGTAATTTTGAATTTTCATTGTGTAATGACATTTTGAGACTTGAGTATTTTCATTTTTACAAATTATGAATATGAGGTATTTAAATATTCTATTTATTGGCAATTATGAATTTATGAGTATCATTGTCCTTATAGTTTATAACTTTGAACATATGTATGTATCTATGTATTTTCCCGTACCCTTACCCAAGAAAAAAAAATTGTCATACCACCGTATGGGTTCCGATACCCATACCCGAACCGGTAACTTAGTTGAAAAGTATAGGAGATTCTCTTGACAAGCTTATCTCCTTTTGTCGAGATACCCACAAGCACACACTTACAGCTACAAGTGAGGTGGGCCTGTCAAAAGGTCTTCCAAAAGATATTGATCTCAAAGTAGGAAAAGATATATGGAAGCCATCGATAGATTATGAGAAATACACTTTTTCGTGCTGGAATTGTTTAAAGTGGAGGGATATTTGAAACCCAAAAAGGACTCCAAGGTGAGATGTATGGTGGAAGGATGATAATCCACAAAACTATTGTGTTAGTTGCTTGTTAATATCAGCATCGGATAGCCTAGAAGCAGCAGAGGCAAAAAATATGGAAGATACCCAGCTATTAGATGAGCGATGTTCTAGTAGGCAGTGAATCAGGGAAAGGGGGTAACAAAAGTAACTATGCAACCACTCCAGCAGGATGCAGATCCTCCTCAAGACGCATGGCTTAAGACATGTAATGGTGAGATGAGCAGAGGAAAGTCTGAATCTTTTAGATCTTTCATAAGCTAATTCGAAAGATTGCTCGTAAGTACCAGATAATTTAGAGCAAGAACCTTATATGAAGAAGATTTTACATTAGAAGTTGGGGCTTTTAGTGAGAATGATTCAGATGAGGAAACAGTAACCTTTGCTAGAAAATATGAATTGGCGACAGTTTAGAATTACAAAAACAAATTAAAAAAATGCATCTTTGAAAATGGTGCTGCAATCACATTTCAAACAAAACAATAAAGGATTGGCAGTGGAATTAGCAGAGGTGTTATTTCAGCAGGGCACATTTAATAGATGTGATTATAGTGTAATTTTGGGGTAAGAGTTGAGTCTATACTTGTAATTACATTATATGTGCCTGCTGTCAGTTTGCAAATTCTATGCTTAATTTCAGTTGTTCTGTACTTTCATTTTTCAAGGACAGGGGCCACTATAGAACCCCCACTACTTTATCTGTAAAAACATTATGACATCTGTTCAATTCAAAATATACAACAGCATAGGAGAGAACTACTGACTTGAAGAAGCACTGTTTGTCCTTGAGTTTCACTCTCCCTGCCAATGATATCTTTGTTAGGTACACTTTCTTCATGGCCTCTTTCAATGTTAGAAAATGGGTCATGTGGACACTTGAAATCTGATATATAGCTCTCAAGAGTTTTGTCAAACGCAACAGGCATTCTCTCCAGTGTTCGAGTGACCTCATTGATTCCCACAGAAAAATGTTGCTGCTTGCCACATCAATACATGAATCAGCCCACTTGCAACCATTTCATTCACACCAAGACTTCCCCTCTTTATTGATTAAAAAAACAACTGTAAGCTAATAAAATTATAAAGAAGACAAATTATACAGATAGGACACAAGTAAATGTTGGAAAATACAAAAACAAATAGGGCAAAAGAAACGTTAAATTTTCTATGCGTGCCTGAACATCCAAATGAAAAAATTGATGAGGAATCTATACAAAATAGCAAAACAACCAAATGAAACAACTAAAGCATTCTAATTAGCAACTAGCAAATAATTTATTAGGACACATATTATATTATGGTCTATCAATATACTCACTTATTCAAAATTTCATTTTGAGCTCCAAAAGTTAATTTTACAAAAAGGTCTAGGTTTTGAGAAATATTATAACCAGCATATTGAACTTATAGAAGATTATGATGTTCTTGCCAAAATATAAGACTAGATGAATCAAATGTTAAATTGTACATGTTAAAAAATATTTTCTGCAAGATTTAAGAAAGTCATCTTTCTAAAATATTCACCTTCATCCATATGTTGTAAGCCTCCCCTTTGGATTGTCCCATGGCTTCAATGGATCTGCAGCAAGTCACATTTCCCCTATAAGCTTCAAATTCAAAAGAAACAGCAAACAATTACTACAAGGAGATAGGAAGAAAAGACATGCACATATACACTAACATGAGTATACACAAAGCAAACATCAAAGACATGAGCTTGGAATGCTAACAATATAAAACAAGGTTAAATTCATGAATCTAGACCCAAGCAGGCTTTTGGGCAAAGCCAAATCAAATGTTTTAAGGCTCTCCAAATGCCCACAAAATGAGCAATTGGGATTGAAACCCCTAGGTTCACCAATGAAAATCCCAAAGGAAACCCTTGATAAAGAACACACCAAGCAAAATGAGCCAGCTTAGGCTGAAAATCGACTTTCCAAACTGTCCAAAATTTAAAACTCGAGGTTGAAGGAGTGGAATGAAGAGATAGTCTCTCATTCAGCTTAGCAAATAGGAAGAGAGCCAATTATATCCCTTGGAAGGACTGTAGTTCCAAAAAGAAGTGACAAGACATGTAATGTCCCTATTTTCGATCATGGCATCATTGAATGTAGCACTAGCTTTCTCAGTAATCGTCAGTTGTGCCAAAAGGATTATTTGTTGTTTGGAGGAGCTCCAGAATATGTTAGCACCGTCCAATGACCTATCATCGTGTTTTTTGTATTTTCCGCAGTTTCAGCGAATGATGCAAGAAATGTTTAATAATTAAATAATATTAAGTTGTTGAAAAACATAAAGTAAAAGGCAACTTAAATTAATTATTTTGTAAAAGTGACTAATAGTCAGAAAAGTTAAATATTTTAATAAAGTCACTTTTAGGGCTTTGACGTATAAAGTGGGATTTAAGGCCAAATTTTAATAGCAGAAATTTCTGAGTCAGTTTGGAGGTTTCCAGCAAAATGCATGCACGATTTTGAATCCAGAAGTTAGGGAAAGTTCACTCTTGGTTTGCTTTGGTAAGTGATCAACACTTATCCTTTTCAGTTGCAGCATTGTGTTGGTTGTCTTAACAAGAAAGATGAAGTCCATGCAGGAGCTCCTGGCAAAATTGATACAAAATTTTCAAAAATATGATAAGAATTTAACAAAATTTCTCGAGCATCCAAAAGTGTTAGAATATCTCATTTCAGATGAAAAGAAAGCAAATACAAAGGAAAAGAATATTTCAGTACAGGATAAAAGGAAATCAGCAGGAATGAACTTAGAAGACAAAATCTTTGCTTCTCGTGCAAAGGAGCTTGGGAGCCTAATCACCAATGCACAAGTAAAAAGGTGAAGAGGCTAGAGAAAGAACAAACCATCACAAAAGAAGAGGTTGGAAAAGAGATACAGGAGGTAGAAATTGTTCCTGATGGTTATAATGCTTCTAAAAATGAGGATGAAGCTAGTTCTTCAAGTGCTTCTATTAATGAAGTAGAGTACATTGATTTTCACAATAATGTTGAGAACAAATAATCTGCTGATTTGGAATTCACTAAATCAGCAAATAAGGAAGTATGGACAAACAATCAAAAGAATGAATTCCACAATATTCCTTCCAGCAGGGTAATACAATGGGCTTTAAGGAAAAAGAGTCACTTGTTGCTTCTACAAGTGACGGGTACACGAGTATCTATGTTGGTAATTTAGCGATTGTTATTGATAAGCCTTGTGAGGAGACGGATTCCTTTGATGATACAAGGTTTGTTCATACCACTGTCCCATCATTCTTACTTGGGAATTGCAAGGCATCAACTAGTCAGACAACTGATTTTGATGATGGTATGGTTCCTAGTACTTCCTACAAACGAAAGCAAGTCAGCAAATGTATTGTGTGGCAGCCCAAGTCACTTTGATGAACTTGATCAAAGACCTCTAGCATTGCAAGATTTGAAGGACCAATTTATGGTTATAGAGGAGAAAAAACCTTCATCCCTTTTTTTATTCCTCACTCACTCTTGAATGATAAAACTTTCCCACACATAACATCTCATGGAATTACTTCTCTTATATATATTGTCTCATCATGAGACACAACCCTTGACCGTACCCTTGTGACTTTTGGTTAAAACTGATCTTTATTTAATTAATTAATTTCTTTATCATGTAAGAAGTGCTTCATAATATATCTTCTATTTATTCCCTTATTGATATTTGATTCAATCCATTATTGATATATCTTTTGTCGCTCCACTCACACATTTTATCTTTTATCCACTCTTCTCAATCTGATTTTACTTGGCCTTCAAACATCGATTAGTAGCCTTTGGCCTTTGTCTATCATACGATTTCTTCTATTGCCAAAGTGCTCTTCTCACCTTTGACATCAATGACAAACTTGTTCATTCACTTTGACATCAATGACTATTCCCAACAGGGCAGGGATCATTTCATTAGTTAGAATATACATAGCTTTGTGTAAAAGCTGTTGGAGTCCCTCCTTATCAGGTATAAATAATAAAAGTTTACTGAAACTTCATCGAGGTCCTAGACCTAGGTGCTTAAATATAGCCCTATGTTAATGGTGTTAGTTAAACACTCTGAATTATTAGTTAATTAGAGAATGGTGTAGTTATGCATGAGATTTATGAATGCGCCTCCAACATCAATAAAATTATATGGATATTTTATTAAGTGAAAATCAAGTTTTAACAATAAAAATTTAAGATCTTAATTGCACATCCAAGCAGGTGTTTGGAACATGCATAGAAAGAGGTCGGCCATTAAAATTTGGAGAGAAATACTTTATGAGCAAAAATCTGTGCAGAAATAACATAGTGGTGGCAGACAGAAGATGACCATGTAAAACATTCAGACCATGCTAATGAAGGAAAAGACAATAAAAATTTAAGATCTCCATTGCACATCCAAGCAGGTGTTTGGAACATGCATAGAAAGAGGTCAGCCATTAAAATTTGGAGAGAAATACTTTATGAGCAAAAATCTGTGCAGAAATAACATAGTGGTGGCAGACAGAAGATGACCATGTAAAACATTCAGACCATGCTAATGAAGGAAAAGACAATAAAAATTTAAGATCTTCATTGCACATCCAAGCAGGTGTTTGGAACATGCATAGAAAGAGGTCAGCCATTAAAATTTGGAGAGAAATACTTTATGAGCAAAAATCTGTGCAGAAATAACATAGTGGTGGCAGACAGAAGATGACCATGTAAAACATTCAGACCATGCTAATGAAGGAAAAGACAATAAAAATGCCATCAAGGAGAATGCAAGGTGCTCAAACTTTGTCAAATGCTGTGCCATTCATCTTTCAGGAATTTTGCGAAGAGCTACTCTGAATCATTTTTGCTCCAGCATAGCTGTTCAGCATGCATTGCATCTACTTCACTCTGAGTCTGTGCCAGAGAAAGAAAACAAAAAAGTTTGTAAAACCAAACATTTTGCATAACACCAAGATAGAAATTTAAGATCTTCATTGCACATCCAAGCAGGTGTTTGAAACATGCATAGAAAGAGGTCGGCCATTAAAATTTGGAGAGAAAGACTTTATGAGCAAAAATCTGTGCAGAAATAACATAGTGGTGGCAGACAGAAGATGACCATGTAAAACATTCAGACCATGCTAATGAAGAAAAAGACAATAAAAATGCCATCAAGGAGAATGCAAGGTGCTCAAAGTTTGTCAAAGGCTGTGCCATTCATCTTTCAGGAATTTTGTGAAGAGCTACTCCGAATCATTTTTGCTCCAGCATAGCTGTTCAGCATGCATTGCATCTACTTCACTCTGAGTCTGTGCCAGAGAAAGAAAACAAAAAAGTTCGAAAAACCAAACATTTTGCGTAACATCAAGATAGAAAGATGCTGACAAAACTAGAAGAAAAGACAATCAAATATATGATGTACACCACAATTGCAGAGGATGTAGCTACTTTCAGAAGACCTGGAACAATAAGCAGTTCAAATGGATGATGAAAGTTGGATGCTGAAGATAATGCTAGGACAAATTTGAAGAACAAAGACAAAGACAAACAAGGGTAAAGGGAAAAAAATGCCAAACTGAAACAGGATTGAAAAACAGAATAGTAAGATTCGGAAACTTTAGAATGGAAGGAATTGAAGAACAGTACAATAAAATCAGAAAACCGTACAGCAGAACTTTTCTGTGAAGAAGTCAGGTTTAAAACACAAAAGAATGTCAAAAGTGCCATATATACAAGCTTTTATACTGCCAGAATCTCACAAGCTCAATTGGAAGAATTATCCCACTCAGAAGCGGAAAATGGAGCTTTATTGTCCTGCAAAAATCTGCTGTAGATAGCAGATGAGATAGTTGAGAAAATGCACCTTGTGATAAATGAACGTAATAAAAAGAACAAAATATGCCAGCATATTCAATGCTTTTTGCTCCTGAACATTAAATATGAGCTAATATTAAGGGCTTCAAAGTTACATCCAAACCCTGGGAAAGCCATAGATTGCAAGTATCACGCTTTTCACTATAGTTTGGCGAGATTTTGTGCTTGCCATTGCATCCAAAAGGGCACAAACCCTAGCAACAAATGTTCATATGCTCAAATCCAAACAGTTTGCTCAGAGCCCGTAGTCAATTATGTCAGCACATGGTTTAAGGAAGATGTCTGGTCTTTGTTGCAGACAGTTAGGTATTTACATGGCTTTCTGGAATTTATGGTTTTTTAGGGACCAAGGTACCTTTTTCTCCCCTCAGCCCCACATCAGACTTCTTATGGATTTGCATACAATGTGTACATTGTCCACATACCATCCTTGGCAAAGCGGCCAAGGGTCATTGTGGTTAGGCAACCTACCAACTCAACCAACCCTGTGGCCTTTTTCTGTCCAGTTTGCTTCCAACAATGGTGCCCACAACAATGTTCTTCCCTACCACCAGTGGTCAAGGCACAATTTACCACATTTCCAATCAATCTTAATCCTTACAATTTTGACAACATCCAAGACGTTATCACATAGTTTAAGTCTTTGCGAACACAGTTAAAGGACTATAAAATTGAGGACTCTCCATTAGAGCTAATTGTGCTTTCTAAGCTTGGGCCCAATTATTCAGTGTTTGTTTCCACCTTTCAAGCTACTAAGGCTGCCATAGGAGTAGAGTTTAAAATGCTCTCTTTCACTGTATTTGCTAATGCACCTACTAGAGAGTAGGACAAACTTATCCAGAAGGGTACCTTGAAGCCTTCATAATCTCATGCTTTGGATGCCAACCGAAACACTAAGGACCAGAAGGCTCTTAGAAGCAAAGAGAAGAAACAAAACAAGTCAAATAACAACAAAATGAATGGCACACAGAAATAGTAGAAGTCCACCACTACTCCCAAAGTAGAATCAGAGATTTCCTCTTCTAAGGGTGATACTCAAAAGAAAGAGAAGGCCAAATATTCTTGTTGTAAGAAGGTCTGTCCTGACTAACCCAAATGCATGAAGAAATAGTTAGATTGATTGAAAAAACATTAGTTAGATTGATTGAAAAAACATTCTTTAAAAGAATAATATTAGCCTTCCATATTCCTTCTCCAAGGGTTCATCTGCTTCTGTCTTCCAAGTCAAAGAAAGTTAAGGGCAAGCCCTTATGGCAATTGCAGCTCCATCCTCCAAGACATGGATACTTGACTCCAATAAGTCACACCACATGGCTTCATCATAGGGTGAGCTCTTGATGCAGGAGCATCTGGGATCAAAGGAAGGGGAAAAAAATTCATTACCATGTGTTTTCTTCCTTGTTTTTGTTTGTGGTTGTAGATATTCTTTTCGTGGTTGTCTTTGTGCTTCAGTTCTTCAGTTCTTCAACTTGGATTTTTTTTTTCTAATCTTCCCCTGGCCACAACTTCCTTCTGCTGGCCATCATTTGATAACTGATCAATTATATTCCAAATTAAGAATTTAAGAAGGATGTAGACCTCCTCCTATAGACCATTTCCTATCTTTCTGGGCAACTTGGTTCTTTTAATTCATTTTTGCACCCACTGGGACATGATGTCTAGCCATCAGTTACTATTCCCTTGTAGCCAACATCTATTTTAGCATCAGTTATTCTTTGCTGAAAGTTGCTTTAGTGGTGTCATTATTTATTCCAGCATCAAACCTAAATCTGAAGAGGTTATTGTTAGAAATTCTATAGGCGATATTAAAAGGAGATGTGGAAAATATGAAAGGGAGTTACTAGATGAAAGAGGGGAGAATGGATTGAGATTAAGATTGGAGTCGTGGAATTTGAGGCCTGTGAACCCATTTTTATTTGCTTTGATGGCCTGAGTGCCAATTCTAGTCATGTTTTGTAAGTCAAGTGGTCTAACTGCTAGTCATCATTATTTATTGTTGAGTCATTTGTGGCCTATGTGCCTCTTGATAATATGAATTTGACATCAAAATATGGTCTTTTGTCATCCTACGGAAGGATGCAGTTCAAATTTAATGACAAAAAATTGTTTATCTTTGTTTGGCTGCTAAATTTTGGTTATTTGTTTTGAATCCCTAAATTTAGATTGCATTAGTTCTCATCTTTGGAGCTTTGTTCAATGTCTTAGATTTTGATGAGTGAAAACTCTTCAATCAACGTATGCAGGGGACATTCTATTCACATGGGCAAGGAAACATTCCATTAAGTTCTATGTGTGCCCTCTTTGTCAACTAATCTCTTACCAATATATCAAATCACTCACATGAGTATAGATAAGCAAATTGATTTCTCTCTTAATTCAATGGAGATAAATGAGTTGCTGAGTGATACCACAATGGTAGTTGGGAGGGAAAACAATCAGTCTCGACTTTATACCTTATCACATTTGTTCCCAATACCCCATCAATTGCACATCTAACTCACACAAACAATGTTAGCATATTTTGGAATGACAGGTTTGGTCACTTGAAGTGTCGTTATTTACAACAGTTGAGCCAGCATGGCATGATTAGAAAATTGCCTATAGATCACTTTTTCAATGAAGTTTGCCATGTGTCTTGGGAAATCATAGCGAACCACATAGATTGTTAAAAATTGGTTCATAATGATTTATCAAGGTCTTTTCCATATGTTTCATTTAGTAAGGCCCAATACATCCTAACCTCCATTGATATTTTATCTTAGTACACTTGGGTCTAATTCCTTCAATAAAAAGATTGAAGTTGTCATGACCCCACCACAACCAAATTGCAACACTTAAGTATAAATATTAAAAACCAAATGCAATAAATAACAAATGTAAATATATATATATATTAACAATTTAATTATAATCTTTATAATATAATACTATAAATATATAAAACTAATATAAAAATAAATATATTTACAATAAATTCAAATTATGAAGAAACATATATAGAAAATGTAAATAGGAACAGCCAGCAACTCATAGTATTTAAGAGTCCACAAGGCAGCGATAAAGAAATAGATCAAATGCAGAATAATGCAGTCATCAATAATGAGCAGCAATCATAATTAATATGATGAAAGGGCATTAACAGCAGCAATTGGAGTATAAAAGGCGGAGATTAATATATCAAGGCAGCGCAGGTTTAAGACTCAAAGGGCAGCGACCCCCCTTTTTTAAAAAGATATTTGAATTAAAAATTTGTTAAGGCTTCAGACCAACAATTGAGGAATAGCTGTGACTCTTCAAAAGGGGTAGTTTAATAAAGGGGTGTGACCCCCAAATGTATGAAATATATATGGAAGATCAATTCATTCGGTGAGGTATCAATGGGAAAAAAGTGGGAAAAAACAGCAGATTGGAAAGAATGGAATATAATCAGATTTAAAGGGAAGCAATGAAAATAAATAATAATCTGCACTCAGAAAGGCAGAAGCCCTTAAATATAATAAGGGATTGATATCAAGAAGTGTGTATAAGAAGGTAGTTCAATGAGAAATGAATGAAGATAAATGATAAATCAATAAAGGAACAATATCTTCTGTATATTAAAAATTTAAAACAGATCGAATCTTCTTCAGACAGATATTTACATTCAGGCAGCCTATATCTGCAGACTAGTAAAGAGATCAAACAGCAAATGCAGATCAGAATTAATTATTACATCTGCTGATGTGAATACATCAGTCTTATGTTTTACTAGATATTATGGTATGCTCTATCATGGTTATTGTGATATATTTATTATTATTGTATAATCTCTATAAATCTGAATATATTAAATGTTTGCAATTCTGATCAATACAACCATGAGGGGAATGGGAGAAATTCCAGTAGGGTGAGCAGATACTAGATTTCTTTCGAAGTACACCACTCCAAGCTAGCTACTTGGGGCCAAGGAGTTGAGTATCTGCCCTTGGGCTTAGAAAGGGGAATCTACAAGCCTCTTATTGTAATTTCTCCCCAATCTCTACATGGATTGGTGGTTGATCGTAAAGGGATGGATAAGGCAGCCCGCACGGGTAGCGGAGTTGGCTTGAGTCTTGGGTTTGCTCCCCAAGGTCTTGGGTTCAACTCTGAGGCCCAGACTCACCCGATGCGAGTGGCTTGCGAGCGGCTGCTCTCATCCTCAGAGGACTAGTCTCACCTCAGCTCACCCCTCCCGGACCCCAACTTGGCAAAAAAAAGTTAAGTCCAAGGCAAGGCTGGTTGGGCGCTAGGTTGGGTCACGGAGATACCTCTAGCGCAACAAAAAAAAAGGGGGGGATGGAGAAGGCAGCAAGGGTATGGAATGCAGATACAATTTTATCCACTAAGTACGCCACCCCATGTTGGATGACTGTGTGTCTGCCACTTGAGGGCCAAGAGGAACAGTATATCTGCTCTTGGGCTTGGTATGGATAGCTTCGAGCAGACTTATCATGTTCCTCATCCAAGTCCCATTATGATCCAACTTTTAATGTGCATTATGGATATTGTGTGGTTTATATCATTTGAAATAGTTATGTATTTACATGGTTTAAATAGATAAGACATTCACTATATACGTTTGATCATATGAATTATATTCCAATATTATCTAACATGGTTGCAAGACCTAAACCAAGATTTACTTTGCTTAAGGCATTTAAATGGGTAAGATGTAACCCTAACTACATTATACTTGTGATTATAGGGCAAGATTTAGGGTTATCCAAAAAGGGGACATTACAGAAGTGTTTCATCACTTCGAAGACTTGATAGCACTTGTTGAGAAACAATTGGAAAAAGTCATCAAATTTCTTTGCATGTATAATGATGGTGAGCATGTGAACCATTGATTTGAGCAATTTTGCACCATAGAGGGTATTGACTTGCAAAACACAATTCCCTATAGCCCTTAGCAAAATGGTGTTGTTGAGCAAACGAATAGATCACTGAAGGAGATGGCCAATTGTACAATCCATTCTAAATCTCTTGCACCACAATACTAGGCAGCCATTAACTATGCACATTGTTGGGCCTCAGTCAAAATTTTAAAAATCTTTGTATTCATGGTCCAAGGCTGTCCTTATGCCTTTTGTTGGCTCCTTTGTAGTTTTGAAGGTCTTTGTAAGCTAAATCTCAAAAATGCATAAGCCTATATGTTTGTATACAGTGTGGAGGACTTTTTGTATTTTTGAGGGATGAAGTCTTTTTGGTATCAAGGTATCAGGGTCCCCTCGTACCCGGTATTAGAATGTCGCCAAGTTCAATATGCATTCAGCTTTTGTCTTGTTGATCGGCATGTCAAGGATTCTCTTCCCCCCATCCCTCAATATCATGGATTTGGGAAGCCCAATCCCACTAGGATCTGCAGCATTGGATCTCCGATGTGAGATGCCCAATGAATGGGACTTGACACCAGTTAAGTAAGTGATGTCGGTATTGGGGCCCAAACTATGATTCATGGTGTGTTTTGTTATTTTGAAGAGAAAGTGATGAATGATTGTCATGACGAAGGAGTAGTGTTTCTTTACGATGTTGGGGATGGACTTGCCCGCATCCCTCATTCTTGTGGTAGGCATGTACGTGATTACCTAATGGCCCGACAAGGATTGGGTTGATATTATCGAGAGATTAGGGAGTCCAATGCTCTCATCCCATGGATGGTCTTGCTAGTGAAGGCCCAATGGCCCGAAACAAGTCCAAACTACCAATGTGTGAGATGAATTGCTATGTTAATCGAGATATCAAAGGGGGAAGTGCCCACATCCCTAGTCCAATAAGTATGAGAATCAAGCAAGGCCCAATGGCCCAATTGGTGATGGCATGATTGGTGTAATCATCGGTGTGCTCTATAGATGTATACCGGTAGTCTCCATGAGGCCCAACAATGCTCTAGGGTGTATGTCTTTTACACCTGTTGGAGTGTCGAGGTGCATAATGCTTGTTGGCTACGTTAAAGTGATTCTGAGCTCCATGCATGGCGTTGATTAACTCTCCAAAGGATTAATTTTAAGTGATTTAGAACATAGATAGAGTAAATGTCGAAGATATGTAAATAATAATGAATCCATTCTCCTCTTGACTTGTTGGTGATAGTGATATTCATTGGAGGTCCAACAACATTAATGCCATTGCCTCATCATATTGGTATGTGTTATGAGGCCAATATGCATGCAAACAAGGCTTGTGAAGGTAAAACTATGGCACAATTCGTGGTTTTGATCTATGGTGATCTCCCAAGCTTGATAGTGGGCGGATCTTGATGACTAATGCCTAAATGGGCCTTATCCAATGGATTGGAGTGCTATCTCTAATGGTCGTGTGCATTTTTTCCTAAGTGGCATCATTCATGCTTAGGTAGCACCTACATTCATCAATGTGACCAATGAACAATGAATGGGGAAGATCAGTATGATATTTTGATGCATTTTTCCTAAGTGGCATCATTCATGCTTGGGTAGCACCTACGTTCATCAATGTGACCAGTGAACAATGAATGGAGAAGATCTGTATGATATTTTGATGCTCAATCCAAGTCAAGGATAGGTCGCCAATGCAAGAACTGTATGCAAAATATTAAGAAGATGGTGTAAGGTAGGAAAATAGGGCATATTAAATGGCATTGGGCACCAAATGAAATGGCATCACTTTTTGTTTGCACTAAAATTGTCATAAATGCAAGGGAGCTCTACCAACTACCCTGCCTACCTCATCTGGTGAGATTTTCATCCCATGCATCCATTTTGGGTGAGAACACATAGAGACCATTGATTTTCACAATGCTACAGTGCCACAAATTAGGGTTTCACCCAACTGAGTCTAGTTTTGGGTCTCATTTGGAGGCATTGGATAGTACATGGATAGAAGATAATAAAAGAATAATCTAGAAAGGTGATATTTCAAAGAGAAAATCATTTATAGAGCAACTGCAAGGAGGTAGGGACAAAGTTAGAATATTAGAGAGGCTATTGTATACGTGTTGTCAATTTTATGTCTTCATTAATGTATGGGCAGATTTAGAAAATATGAGTGAGTTGTTTTCTTCAACAAATTATTGTGATTGTAAACATTATTTGATGAATGTGACAAAAACCTAAACTTATTACAACTTACTGTAATAGATCATTTTGTGTTTGCATATGAACATGTTTAGCTCATTAATGGATAACTAAGTATATCGAACTAGGAACAATATATTTTGATTCCATTTAGGTGCTGAATCAAATTGGTAATGTTATTGTCTCTTGCAAACTTTCCCTGTAAGTTGTGACTTCGTGCCCCCTTAGATTGGCACCAGTCTAGTCTGTACTTGCTCAAATCACACATAATCAAACAAATCAAAGAACAAACTCTCATTTCGTGTTTGCTCGTTTAGCTCATTAATGGATAACTAAGTATATGGAACTGGAAACAATATATTTTGATTCCATTTAGGTGCTAGATCAAATCAGTAATGTTATTGTCTCTTGCAAACTTCCCTTGTTAGTTGTGACTTTGTGCCCCCTTAGATTGGCACCAATCTAGTTTGTACTTGCTCCAATCACACAAAATCAAACAAATCAAAGAAAAAACCCTCATTAAAAATACTTTTAGTTTCAAGTGCAACTCATTTTCGACAATAGAACAAGGTATAAACTACTATGAGCATTCATCAATAATTTAACATTGTGGCTAATGTGTCTTGCCTTCCACCATGCACTCATTGCATTGGTGTCAATATCAATTATATAGAGGTATTTAAGGCAGCTAATTGTTCTCGGTCCAATGACACCATTTGGTGTCAAGACAATAGATTGGGTTTAGCTTTCACCACTTTGGTTATCCATTTGTTCATTTAAACCTTTGGGAACACCATCCCGAATCTAAGCTAAGCTCAAAGAGCAAGAGATAAAACCCATTCTTGTTGAATTGGCCTTCAACCCTCCATATTTTGTGGATGAGCAATCTCCACAATCATGATGACATCCTGGCCTTTATAGTGAAACATTTGTTCTAGGAAGTGGAGTTGTGGTTTTGGGACCCAACACACACTATATCCAAACCCATGTACCCCATAAAGCTTTCAAATGACTCACTCCTTTTAAAGCTTGGTGTAGTCAAAAAAGTACAATGAAGCACTTCAAAGTTTTTAGCTCTCGTACTTGGGTCCACACTCCATCAAAGAAACATAAGACCATGGAACCATAAGGTAGGCCTTGCATATTTCTGATTTATCAACTTTCGCATCCAATCACTCATAAGCTCTCTATTGAGAGGAGTGTTTGGTTTCAAGAGGACTCTCCTAGTTCTTCCTCAAATACTCCCCTTTCTTCCTTCATTGGGTTCCCTTCGAATCAATGACAACATTTTTGAAGATTAAGATCCTCCCTCTCTAAGGCACAATTATGACGATGAGGATTCTCCTCCCACAACTCATGGGAGTGACTTAGAGGATTCAACTCCAAGTCACTATTTTAAGGCCACATTAACACCTCCTATTTCTCCTATTTCAACAACAGTTTGGGCTAGGCAAACTCTGCATGCAATTGGTGATTTGGTTAGGGATCATATGGACATTTAATGGACCAAATCATAATTTTATGGACATCTACATGTATTCATTGCCTCCACTTCCAATCTATAGTCATTTCAAGAAGTATCACGTATTGTTCAATGGGATCCAACAATGCAAAAGTATAACTCCTTAGCCAAGAATCACACTTGGGATCTTGTTCGGGTCTGATTGATGTAAGTGGTTATTTTGGACCAAATTTGTAGCAAATGGGTTAGTTAATAAGTAATAAAGTAATAAATGTTATAATGGTCATTTAGTTTATTAGGTAGTTTCTATTTTATACGTCAGTTTAGAGTTTAGTAAGTTTCTATTTTCATTCTTCGATTTTCTCTATATAAGGAGACTACGTCTCCATCTGTAATCATTCAATTAGTTAATAACAAAATATCATTACATGGTATCAGAGCGGGTGACGAGCCTTTAGAAAAAAAATTCGTGCCCTAGTTACTTGGAATTATTTCCAAAAAAAATTTGAAGTATTTTCGAATTTTTTTCAAGTGTTAAAATTTCGAAATGTATTTTTTCGAAATTCTTTTGGTTACTCCTGGAAAATCGTGGTCTTGGTTGCAGAAGAATTTGTGAAGGGTTTCTGTACTTGAGGATGCGTTTTTGTTTTCTAGGCACATGTTTTAGAGACTCCTGGTCAGATTTATTTTTGACCACGATTATTCTTCATCTGGGCACACAATTTACTTCTTTGCAGTCGCGTTTTTTTCAGGCGTGTCTTTTTGCAAATCCGCTTCGTTTTTCTGAGCATGCTTCTTGGCGCACGTAGCTTTCTAGGAGTCGAGATTTTTGTGCGTCTAGTGTCTAATCTTCAGGCCATGATTTTTAATCTTCCTGAGGTCGCAACATTTCTATGTGTGGTCGCATTTTCCCTCTCCAAGTTCTTGTGCGCGACGTTTACGAGTTCTTGGGGCCGTGGTATTAAATTTGATCGCGTTTTTTTGCATCTTCTTCTGGCCGTGATCTTCATTTCGTCTGCTGTACGATTTGAAGATTTCTATTATGCATTTTTTTTTGGTGTTTTGAAACACGTATTTTAGGATTTTTTCTGCAATTCCAGAGCTTTAATGGCGGCCTAGGGTTTATGCAAGTTCATTTAGGGTTTTGACCCTCCAGTTCAAGGCGATTTTTTTTTTTTCGATTGCAAATTCTTGGTGGGTTTTTTGAGAGCTCAACTGGGTTGGTCTCCGATTTTTTTGGGGTGCTTCATTTTTCGTGCATTGTTTTTTGTGCCAACGGATTTGTCTTGAATTATGTGCCAGTTTTTTTGAGGAGTTGTGCTAGCTGATCGTCCAGTGCTTTGCCAGCTGATCACAAAGTTTCCTCGTTTTTCATGCTTTGGAAAACGGGAGGGATGGCGACTTTGTCCAATATTATGTTGGAAAGTTTGCAAAGGTTCAATGGCAAGAATTACAACACGTGGAAGCAGAGGATGCTTACCATCTTGGAGTACCGGTATCTGGATGCGATTGTCCTAGGTACAGAAACTCGTCCCACTTCTACTAGGAAGGATCAGGACAAGTATGATGGAGGTAATAGGGAGGCAGTCATGCTTCTCAAATTATCTGTCACCGATGAGATGTTACCAGAAATACCTTCTAGTAAGTCTGCTGTGAAGATCTGGAAGCATTTGAAAGATCTTCATAAAACCTCGGACAAGGGCAGAGCTTTCTTCCTGAAGAATATGCTCTTTTCTATTATGATGGATGACCAAGTGTCTTTGCAGGAGCACTTGATGAAAATAAAAAATATTCGCGATCAACTGGAGGCCATTGGTCGTAAGATGGAAGAGGAGGATATGGTGGTGATCACTTTGAAGAGTTTGCCACGTTCCTACAAGCACTTCACCAAAACGCTCAACATTACATCCACCAATGTTGACTTGAAGTTCGATGAGCTGTGCAACAAGCTATTGCAGCAAGATAGGTGGAAGAAGCAGTTTGGGAGCAGCAGTGAGTAGTGTTGAACAAGCATTTACTGCCAAGGACATTGGCAAAGGCAAGTCCACTCAACAGAAAGGACGGTGCACATCTGAGGAGGGTTCCAAGAAGAGTATCACCTGTCACTATTGTGGGAATCTTGGTTACATCCAGAGGTTCTGCAGAAAGCGGTTGGCTGATCAAAAGTCCAATCAAGGAGAGTCTCAGCAATAGGCTCATGTGGCAGAGCATTCTGAGGAGAAGGCGAAGGAGTCAGCCTTCTATGCATTTTAAATTTTTTGGGTAGTTAGTGAAATGACCATTAAGGGAGGGTAATAAAGTAATAAATGTTATAATGGTCATTTAGTTTATTAGGTAGTTTCTATTTTATACATCAATTTAGAGTTTAGTAAGTTTCTATTTTCGTTCTTCGAATTTCTCTATATAAGGAGACTGCGTCTCCATCTGTAATCATTCAATTAGTTAATAATAAAATATCATTACAATAAGTTCAACGCAAGACTAGTAGCAAAGGGGTTTTCACAAGCCCATACTATTAACATAAATGTGACCTTTGAACCTATTACAAAAATGAACTCCATCGAACTCACTACTGCCATTACTGCTACACCATTGGGATATTCATCATATGGATATGAAGAGTGTCTTTCTTTGTAGGGATCTTCAAAAGAAGATTCGCATGGAGCAACCATAGGTATTTTTTAGGATTCTCCGTGGTTAGATAATCTACTTATGGCTTGAAACAAGCCTCTCAAACTTGGTGTGCTAAGCTGGATTCCAATACTCTCATAATTGGATCTATAAATGCCATTTTGATCTAATGTCTACTTCTTGTGACAAGATGATACTCTCTTCATTTTGGTTATGTATGTTAATGGCTTGATCATCACAAGTTCATTCTCTATTGCAGTAGTGAATTCTGCTCTTCATGACAGATTATATATGACTAACTTAGGCTTGCTAAACTACTTTCTCAAGATTGAGATCACTCAATCTACCTCTGGGATTAGTATTGCACAATCCAAGTATGCACTTAATTTTCTCTCAAGATTCCGCATGGCTGATTGTAAGCTTGCTCTAACTCTTATTTTCTGGAATTAAACTTCACACAATGTTCTTCACCTTCGGTTGATGTTACCTTGTATCAACAACTTGCTAGCAACTTCATCTACTTGATTCACTCTCACCTTAACATTTCATAATCCATTGGCATGGTCTCTTACATTGAAAAGAAGCTAAGCAAATACTTCACTATATTCAAGACACTCACAAGTATAGAATCCACTATGAAACAAGCATAGATATAGACTTGGTCAAATATAAAAAAATTGATAGAGAAGGTGATTTGAAGGATCAAGAGTGCACTTCTGATTACAGCTTCCTTCTTGATTCTGGTCTTGTTTGTTGGTTGATCAAGAAGCAACATGTTATTGTTCTATCTTCTGCTAAAGCCAAGTATCAAGGGGTTGTGAATGCTGCCATAAAGGCCATCTAGCTTCAACACATCCTCACCGACTTCAGCATTCCTTTCTATCAGCCATATGTTATTTATTGTGACAACCAATGTGCAAAACAGATCTCAAGGAGCCTAATAAACCATCAGCGAACCAAACACATTGAGGTCCAAATGCACTACATCAAAGAGTTGATTGAGCAGCAGATCATTGATCTTGAGTACCATCCAGCTTCAAAGCAAATTGCAAAAATATTTGTCAAACCCTTTATGAAAAGCAACTATCTTTATTAATAAGCTTTATTGAGGATGTGAAAAGTTATTCCTTGGGGAGAATACCTAGACCTCTCTCTCTCTTCTCGAGGGTGCCCAGGGGGGAGGCTTTTTATTGGGTACCTAGCATGGATACACATTTGTCAGGACCCATTTCCAGCCACCTAAGTTGCACTTAAAAGGGGGTGTTGGTGTAGGTTTTATTCATCTTATTTAAATATTATGCATTTCCTTACACCTAGTTTAGTTTGCTTAGGGTGAGATGTTTCAAATTTTTTCATAGGAGTTATTATTTCCTCATTTAGAGATTTGGGAGTTACACTTCCTATTGGATGAGGTGTCCATCTCATCTCCCCTTGTATTTCATATAAATGCACTCATCCTCTTTGTATTTTATAATTTGATTAATAGAACAGCATTATTCTGCCTATTTGGTTTTTGATCTTGGTTTAGTGATAATTTTTGTGGCTATTTCATACACATTAGATCTTTATTATTCTTTGCTTATAGCTAAATTGAACAAAGTCCACCCAAACCTTACAATAACTTTGTGACCTCGCTTTACATTTCAAGAAGATCCAATCTACATGATTTGGAGAGGTGATTTTCCTGCTTCTCCAGGAAGAAAAGAGGATAAATGAAGAAGATAAAAGGGCAGGAAAGAGCTTCTATAAGTCAGTATAGAGGTTGTGGTCATGGCTGACATGGAGATCATTCAATATGAGCATTTGAGAGGTTTGAGTGTTATCTTGATTTGATAGCTACCTCATACTCCTGCCCATCCTTCAGTTCATTTTTTTCTTAGAAATTTCTCTAAATTCTTCAATTTTGTTCATGCATAGCTTGCCCCATACTTTTTTGTCAAATTTTCCCGTCTTCTCTCTTTCTCTGCATGTTTCCAGCTTTGTTTTGGAGATTGTTCCTATCTATGCTGTTTGCATTTTAGTTTTTGGTCTCACCAACGTATGACAGATTTGGAAATCTTAATTGTGGAGAAGGTAAGCTTCTTGACATCAATGAAACAACTAACAAAGAAAAAACCTTAGTTGTTGCACTTGATTGTTCTAGCACCTAGATGTCAATCTTGCTTTATTAAACCAAGATATTGAGATAGCCTCGTACCTTGAAAGGGCCTTAATGTTAAACAGCAGACTAGAATTTGTTGCAAACAATAAGTATAAGGGGACCCAATTTCATCATGAGATCACAAAAGATGCCAAGAAGAGCATCATGTTGCTCCTCTAGAGAGTCCTTGATGAGTTGTTGAACATTCATGGAGGCATTGGGAGTCATCTTCTAAGAGTCAACCATCTCACCCCTGCGACAGCACTCATGCGGATAATCTGGCTCACTGATATGGAACCAAGTTGTACTCCTTCCTTCTGCTGTTGTGAGTAAACATTGAGAGACATTACCAAGACTTGCTCAGATGCCAAAAGCCTAAATTGGTGTAGGATGTCTTGAGCCAAAGATATGCTCTAACACCGATGACCTGCACCACAAGGCCTGGGATGGATGGCAATGAGGACAACATGATAAGTTATTAGCTAATAACAGCTGTGTTATAACTAGCATGCCATAGAATAAAAGACACCAAAGTTCAAACCATTGTATGCCCATGAAATACTGAGACAACATAACAGTGCTCTTCTATTGACCGGGAACAGGTTACCACATATGTATACAATGAAACAGAAGAAAAAGAATGAGAATTCTCAAGATCAAAGACCAAGGATGATGATCCTAGCTGATTCATCTATAAATAGTACACCTATGGTGAATCAAAGAGGAGTTGAGAAACATGTCCTTCCTCAAGTTCTAAAATAACTACACACACAATTACAGGAAAGATCAGTTACAATCAAAATCTGTTACAAAAAAGGTTTGGTTTTGTAAAAGTAGATGATTGAGAGTCCATTTTCCTTGAAACAGGTTTGTGATAAGTGCACAGATGTAATTCCCGCTGCCCTTGCTTACCCATATGCACTAGTGTCTTCAGCATGAGGCAGTGCCACTGACATGTGGCATTCCCAGCATGCAGCAGCACCAAGTGAGCCTATCACAGATTGGCACTAAACCAATTGGTAGCTGGCACTGTTAGGGATATAGCGCAGGTGACAGGAGTTGCACTCACATCAAAATTAGTAATCCACTGGATTTAAACAATTATATCATACTGAACTCAAATCAGACAGTAAAATAGACAACAATTAAGTAAGGCAATTTGCCAAAGGTTTTGCACCGGAGGATGTTTAATCTAACAAGCAGGATATGATGGGAAATGAAACATAAGCTTATGTTCTGCATGTCTGGTCTTGTAGAATACCATTATAGCTCTCTATGTAAAACCCAAACAAAAAGCAATTTGTGCTTGATTGTGTATTTGAATGCATGAAAATGAAAAGAACAGGGTTGTAAAGAGAACAACTCAGGTGACCAGCAAAGCTCGGCCTATAAACAATTTCAATGGCTACGATGATTTCTTTTGCAATATTGGCCAATTCAGAGATCACTGGAATAATCTGGCCTCCAGCAACTGATAAACACACCTCTTAGAGAATTTTCCCTGATTGAGCTCTGAACATGGGTATCCTAATGAATGTGGATTGGTGTTTAAGCCCTTGCCTGACCAGCTCAAAGTCAAAAACTAAACAAGAAAAAAACTGAAAATATAAAACAACTATGTGCCATAAGATTGACTAAAATAAGCTTAAACAATGTTCTAATCACAATGATCATAGAAAGATCTCTATGCATCTTCATCTAAGTTGCTGAATCAGGTATGGGTACATGGGTACAGTACACTAGTACAGCAAAAAAAGGGGGGCTGGGTATGTTTTTGTATGTCCATACAAAAATGAAAAAACATATAAAAATCATAAATAATATATATTTGCAGCCTAAAATCAAGAATTAAATTTAGAATACCACATCCTACATATGCTAAACTAAACTACCATGAATATTACAAATTTGAAATGCAATTTACTAATTTGATATCAATTTGTCAAAATTCGAATGTCATGATAGTTATTTTGAATTCATTTTTTCATTGGTTCAATATTAAAATAATACAATTAGTAACCAGTGTCATAGGGCTCATCATCAAGACCAACATCAGCATCATCATTGATTTTTTTTGCTTAGACACATGCAAGGTCACGGTTTTTTGAGATTTGCTGGCTTCGAAAAGCACTTAAATCTTGTCACACAAACAGCATAGACCAAGGAGCAAAAAAAGCATAATGTCTTTTTTTCTGCCGTTAGCAGCACAAAACAACAAAAAAATGCATCATATTTTACCTTTTAGGTTTTTCGACGTTTTTTTTAAAGTCACATAGGGTTTTTTGGTTTAAAAAGTCGAAAAAAATATCATGAAAAATTTTGTCGAGTTGTGGAATCATGTCAAGTTGTGTGAAAAAATGCCACATTAATGCTACAAAGTGATTGGAATCTCATCGCAGATTAAAAAACATTTTAGAGGGCAATAATCTGAACCCTAGATGATTCAGCCAGTTTTTACAGACGTACCCAATTCTGAGAAATTCCATACCTGGAATCACTAGAGGAAATGCGCAATTCAGTAACTTAGTTCTTCATATAATATACATAGGTATGTATTTCTTCTTTCTTTCTTTTTAGAAACAAAAAATCCACATACAACTTGTCTCGTATATCCCAATTGTAAAACCTTCATCATAAAAAATTAGTATGGGATGAAAACTCGAGTTCCAGAGAATATCTTTAACCCTAAAGGCCCATATTATTATGCTCCCACCAAATAAAGAGAACAAACACAAATACTAAAGCATACCTGGAAAGCTTTTCAAGCAGCTCATCAAGACATTTATCTTTGACACAAAAAATCCCCTTCAACTGCTCCTTGAATATTCTCCTGCAGAGACCATTCCGAATCCTTCAACACAAAGTTCCATAAACAACAGAAACCCACTGACACAGTACTCTAAACAACAGTGCCCAAATTAATAATATCGAAATCAGGGCTTAGATGAGACAGAACTGATTGTATATTTATCTGCAGAAATGTTTTTTAGTTCTTCACCATTGGGGCAAACAGGAATGTACTGACAGAATACACCATATCACCAATAAATAAAATTTTGAAAACAGAGCGTACATAAGATGGACTTGATTGGTGGGCAGAAAGGAGGGCAACCCTCCAAGCTGGCGGAGGGCACTGACCGGTTGGCGTAGGTGGCACATATGTTAGGCCGCTTGGTGGTGAGGTGGCAGTAGTTTTGAGAGGTTGGCAAGGTTCTTTTCATGTCCATCCTGGCTGTCAACATGGGCATTGTTCCATGTGAAGAAGGACAAGTTGGCGCCCATAATAAGCACTCAAAACAAGGAAGGGCTAGTTGATAGAGTGGCAGACTATGAGTACTAGTTCATCCGCCGATGTGACAGATTTTTGAGTAGTTTGTATGGCATTTGTGGTTGAGGACGGCCTCTCTCGTGTGTTGCATCATGGCATTAATGCCATCCTCAGTTAAGCATTGATTCATGATTGAAAGTCTGGAGCCTTCCTTGGTTCAAATGTAGTTGTGGCGATTGTGAAGGTCACCGTTTGAAACCTGACTTTGGTTGTTTGGCTTGCATTTCCTGCAGTGTTTGTTTTATCGGGTGCGTGCTAGTTTTCTGCAATGGCAAGGCGCTCGCATTTCATAATTGAGGTCTCAGCGAAGGGTCTAGTGTGTTTTGGTGCAGATACACCAATTTCCTTGGGTGCCAAAACTCGCCAAACGACCTTCAGGATGGTTACAGACCAGCGCCTTAAAAGGAATATGAACAACATTGATCCTCTACTGGTTGTGGCCGTGAAAATGGTGTTGGGCTCCAGGCACTTAAGCAGAAGCAAGTTTGGAAGGGATAATACAAATATCACTTCCAGGTTCTTGGCGTCCCTTTTGGACAACCACGTGCCGAAGATGGAGGCTAAAGTGTTGCTGGAAAAAGTCTTTTAAAAAGGCATGTTGTTGGGTGTGGACGAGGTGTTGAAGGTCACCATTGTGGGCAAGGGCATTCCCCAACCTAGTGACTGGGAGTTGTTGAAGAATTTGGATGAGGCGGTGAAGATATACCCTTTTCTGCTCGATTTGACAGGACCGGCTCTAATGAGGCATCATATGATCGTTGTCGTCGCTATGGAGTATATGAAAAAGTTTTTCGGTCTCATGGTTGTGCAGGACATCGACTGGATAGTGGATTTTGAGGCCTTTGCTAGGGCCAATGGCTTTCTGTGAGTATGGGTTTGGTTTGGAGGTCTGGTTTTTTGTAAATTTTGTAACAGTCAGCTTTTATGTCTCCTCCGCAAATGTTAATTATGGTAATTATGGTGTATGGGTGGTGGTTTACTGTAATGGTGGGTAGTGGTGGCCGGGTTTGCATAGGGCCTTTGTCTGGGGTTTTCTCTGTAATGCATGCAGAGAATTTTGGGTTGGTGCTTAGTTGGTGATAGCAGCTAACACTACTGAACGGTTTCATGGTAGGCGTTTTCCTGCTTTAGCATAACTTTGCAAATTTTATCTTATTAATATTAATAAGTAAATCTCTTACGTATCAAAAAAAAAAAAAAAGATGGACTTGATTGAACAATTCCATGCAAAAACTATTTTCGATCTTCCAGAATTGATTTACAAAAAATAAACAGAACCCATTAACAGAATGCCCTCAACATCATTGCCCAAAATAATTAAAATTTAATATCAAGGCTTACATAAAAATGGTTTTAATAGAATGTTTCCCTACAAAACCTCATAATTCTTCAGCATTAAATTCAAAACACAAACAGGAACTAATTAATGGATTCCCTAAACACAAATGGTCAAGTTGATAAAATAAGAAAACCAGGCTTGGATAAAATAAGTTTTGATTGAACATTTCCCTGTAAATACCATTTCCAGTCCTTTGGCTTTTTGTTCCAAACACAAACAGAAACCCAAATAAACAAAATCTAAAAGGGGTTTTAGATGAGATGAATGTGGCTCAATATTAACATGGAGAAACCATTTTCAACAATTTCAGCACAAAATTCCAAAAATAATGGAAAATCATTAACACAATCTTCTAAACACCAATTTTCAAATAAATAAAATTCAAATCAAAATTAACAAATTAACAAATACTTAACATAACAGATAATCAACTGGGATGAACTGATGCATAAATCAAAGTATTTTTGTAGCAAAAATCCCAGTTCAAATCTCACAGGCTGGAAAGAACAAAGAAACAGAAACTCCATTAGAATTAAGGCAGAAGTAGTAAATATGGAAAGAGAGAAGAAAGCTTCGGAAGACCCTGCAGATAAGTTTGAAAAGAAGTTTGACCTTATGTTAAATATGATGGGGCAGATGTTAATATGATGCATAACAATCAGAAAACACAGAATAATGTAGGAAATTCCAACAATCAAAATGCCGAGGCAGGTTCTTCTGGAGCCAATAACAGTAACAATAATAAGCAGAAAAGTCACACACAGAGAACCATGGTTGCATCTGTCGATAGACCTCTTTGTCCTACTTTCATTCAAAGAGAAGATGGCATTCCTGTGGAGGAAGCACAAAGTTCAATGCAAGATGATATTACCCTCTGTTATGCAGAGTATAGAAATCTCCCTTCAAATATTCAAGAAGCAATGACTCTCATGAATTGTATGAATATGAAGAGAGGCAGAAGTGTATTGAGAATTGAACCTAGGCCCCAACCAAAGCAGAATGACCACCAGCAAGTTTTTGGGAAGCCAATACTATCTACATTTGATGGTTCTAATAAGTGTACTCTTGTGCATGGGCACAAAAGTTAGACACGTATCTATCTCTGAAACCTATGACCGAGGATGATACCATCGAATTCGCCACCTTACAATTAGAAGGTACAGCAGACGAATAGTGGTACCATGGGTTGGTTACCCAAGGTCATAATCTGATCGACACATATGATAAATTTTGCAAAAGGTGATTGAACAGTTTGATAGAAAAGATCCTAAAGTTCATTTTAGAAAGTTGGCACAATTGAAGCAAGAGGGAACAATAGAGAAATATGTGGAGGAATTCCGAAAAATATCTATAACAGTACTCAATGTAATAGAAAGAAGATTAATTGTCCTTTTCATAGAAGGGTTAACCGAACCTATCGGGGGTTTGATTAAGGCATTTGATCCATTGTCCCTATAAAAGGCTACTAAAAGAGCCCTAGATTTTGGAGACTACAATTCCCAATTATAACTTTCACTCAAAGATTCAATCTTTGGACCAAACCAAGGAAGTTTCACAAAAAGAGGAGTCTTATGCACAACCATATAAGACCATACACCAAAGACAAGGACAAAAGATGAGATCGGGAATGATCTTAGGAGGAAGAGTTTTTGTTTTAATTGTAGAGAACCTTGGGAAACTAGTCATCAGTGTATGGGCAAGGGAAAAATTCATTATATTGAACTGCTTTATGATGAGCAGGAAGAAAAAGGGGAACCTGAATCACATTCAAATAGTGGAGGGACACTTGCTTCTCTTTCAAAAGCACCAAGATACCATCCTTTCAGATTTCAGGGGGCTCTATGCGGAAGTAGAATTTCAATACTCCTTGACAGCAGAGTTACTCATAACTACATTAACGAAGATTTGGTAGCTGAGAAAGGATTTCAAATTGAAGACTTTGAAGTGTTGATGTTATAGCAATGGGAGATATCTTTCTCTCAAATTTAAAAATGATGGATAAATAATACCAAGGCAAGTCGGACTTGCTATATATAATAATTTTATGAAGAGTCACCTAGTTTTGTATAAATACAAGGTGATGATCAAGTTCATTGATCATAATTCGCATTCCTAGAAGAAGTTCATACTTGAGCAGCAGATCATCATCTTGTAGCAGCAGATCATCATTTTGTAGCAGCAGACCGATTTCAAGGAGAAACATATTCATTTGTATCTTTGCATCTAGAAGAAGTGCTATTATTCATTGTATCAAATTCGGCATTGTGTTGGGCCTGAGTTGTAAGCAGATTTCTGCTCTTATTCCTTCAATATATAAGAGATATATTTGTTGGGTTTTTCTCCCTCTAGTAGGAGGATTTTCCTAGGGCATCTTGTTGTGTTCATTGTCTTATGTGTTGCATTTTCTGATTGCTTTCATTTCTGATCCTAAATCTAACATGGTATCAGAGCAGGTCTAATAAAAGATCTGATCAGATTTGTTTAAACAGTCAAGTCAACTTTTCATCTAGGGCAGATCTTGAAGTATTGCAGATCTAAGGTTCAAATTATTTTTGACCTAAGGGCGGATCTTTGAAGGTGAATTTGTGCAGAAAAAGAAGATGGTGAGCGGTGTCAAGGTAGAAGATAGGCTTGATGGAGCTTCAAACTTCAACTCTTGGAAACCCAGGGTACTCATTGCAATAAGGGAGAATGATCTTCTTGATTTCGTGGAAAGTGATATGCTCGAGCCTTCTGATGATACTGAGAAAATCCAATGGAAGAAAAATGGCACGAAGGCTAGAAAGATCATGATAGACTCTGTGATGAATCACCTAGTACCGATCATCTCCAAGTTGAAGACAGCTAAAAAAATGTTTGATACTCTAAAAGGATTGTATGAGATCAACAACACCAGCAAAGCACTTGTTTTGAGACAACAACTTCATCATGTAAAAATGGCTAAAGAAGATTCAGTCATTTCATTCTTTATGAAGATCGCTGATTTGAGAGATCAATTGAGCACTATTGGGGATATAATTGCAGACAGAGATCTTGTTATGTTGGCACTAAATGGTCTTCCTCAATCTTGTGAACCCTTTTATTCAGAGCATCAGTGGGAGATCCAAGTTGCCCAAGTTTGATCGTCTTCGAGCTGATTGTATTCAAGAAGAGTCCAAGTTGGCAACAAGAGGAATTGGGTGAAACTATCATGATGTAGAAAATCAACTTCTTGCTACACATACTTCTAGAGATAGAGGCAAAGGAAGAAAGAGGAATAGAGACAGAAAATCAGATTCTACCGCAGAACCGAAGAAGGATTTGTCTCACATTCAATGTTTCAGGTGTGACAAGTACGGTCACTTTGCTTGAGATTGCAAATTAAGGTCTACACAACATGTTTCTTCTACGAAAATTGACATAGGGACATCTCAAAAGGAGCCAAGTTCTAAAGTCGATTCAAAAGGTTTCTTATTCTAAAGTCGATCAGTTTCTTCGAAGAGGAGGAATTAACATTTAGAGGGAGTCTGACAAACTAATAGAGGCAACCTTGGACGAGGAGGTCAAGAGGTTGATGCAAGTACTTGGAGCTTCAAAGGGAGTCACATCATCATGAAGATTTCTTGTAGCGTATATTTCTCTGAGACGGAGAAATATGAGGTGAAAGCCCTTGTAGCGTATATTTCTTTGAGACGGAGAAGTATGAGGTGAAAGCCCTTGTAGTGTATATTTCTCTGAGACGGAGAAGTATGAGGTGAAAGCCCTTGTAGTGCATATTTTTCTGAACGAAGAAATATGAAGTGAAAGCCCTTGTATTGTATATTTCTCTAAGACGGAGAAATATGAGGTGCGAGCCCTTGTTCATCTTTGTGACTGAGATGAGACGTCATGTTGAGAGACTCCATGACGACATCACGGTGAGAGACTCCGTGATGAACCCTTGTACTTGTGTTTCTTTCCACGCATGGGAGTAGCCATGGTGGACGTCATGTTGAGAGACTCCATGACGACATCACATTGAGAGACTCCGTGATGAACCTTTCAGTTTTCCACAAATGGGTGTAGCCATTGTGGGCGTCATGTTGAGAGAATCCATGACATGGATATCTGGAAAGATACCTCCCTAGCTAAAAGGGAGTGTTGATGTTATAGCAGTGGGAGATATCTTTCTCTCAAATTTAAAAATGATGGAGAAATAATACCAAGGCAAGTCGAACTTGCTATATATAATAATTTTATGAAGAGTCACCTTGTTTCTTAAAAGAGGCCAACCCAAATGAAGAGTCACCTAGTTTTGTATAAATACAAGGTGATGATCAAGTTCATTGATCATAATTCACATTCCTAGAAAAAGTTCATACTTGAGCAGCAGATCATCATCTTGTAGCAGCAGATCATCATTTTGTAGCAGCAGACCGATTTCAAGGAGAAACATATTCATTTGTATATTTGCATCTAGGAGAGGTGCTATTATTTATTGTATCAAATTCGGCATTGTGTTGGGCCTCAGTTGTAAGCAGATTTCTGCTTGTATTCCTTCAATATATAAGAGATATATTTGCTGGGTTTTTCTCCCTCGAGTAGGAGGGTTTTCCCAAGGTATCTTGTTGTGTTCATTGTCTTATGTGTTGCATTTTCTGATTGCTTTCATTTCTGATCCTAAATCTAACATGAAGGACTTGATGCGGTAATTGTTCGTGGGTTTATAATCCCCTGCAAAAAAAAATTGGTCATCTTAGCACACTCATAGAGGAGCACAAGGTGTGTGATGACTTTTTATATTGTTGGTTTAGGAGAAACTGACTTAATTTTGGTTATTCCATTGTTGTGCTCCCTTGGGGAAATTACTCGAAACTTTCAAACTTTGGAACTTGAGTTCCATTTTGAAGGAAGGGAGGTAACATTTAAGGGACTTCCTAATGGTCAAACCAACTAGATTACCACAAATAGTATGGAAGCGTCCACCTATAATCAGCCACTCATATCTATAAGGACTCTTAGAACAGATTGTTCTATTCACAATAGAGTAGCACAGTGATAATCAATTGGAACAAAACAGGATTTTCAAGAACTTATAGAAGCTTATCAAAAGATTTATTGACAATTAGTGAGGCAATTTGAGCAAGTTATATTTGAAGATGTCTTTCAACCAAGCACATCGAGTGGATGGACACATAAATCTCCAAGGTTGATTTGGGATCCTGGTAGGTCCAAAAAGATTTAGTTAACTGGAGAAGAAATTCTGGAGCATCCTAGTTGTAATTGCTTGAGGACAAGCAATCTTAGGAAGGGCGGACTATAATGTCCCCTTTTCAAAATGAAGACAACTTGAAACCCAAACACCCATCATTCATTTTGCATGGGCCTTGGAAAGTTTGCACTAGGAAAATGGGAGTATAATAATATCAAGAGGATCATAATGTCCTAAAATGGGCCACTTAGGTGTTATTATAATAGAGAGGACCTCATGTAAAGTCAAACTATAAAATAAAGCTCTTATAACTAAAGTTTATTTTAAATAATTCTTCTCAAATATCAATCAAGGGTCATGAAGAAAATTTGAAGAGTTATGTCCTTTGCAGGAAAACTCTACTTAAGAGAGGCCAAGCAAGGAGGAGGCATATTGATCAACCATTCTATTTCTTATTTCTATACCTTGATGGAGCATTGGACTTCAATTCAATTTAACCCGAGGACAAAACCTCTAGGTCTGGAATTAGAGGACAAAAACCCACAATTCCTTGGAGTGATTTCACGTAGAGATCACCAATGGGCATAACTGTTCTAATTTCAGTTTGCAATCGAAGAGTTATTCTCAAAATTGGAGCGCCACATCAAAGATTTGGCTACAACAAACCTGCAAGACAGATCGTGGCAATTTTAGGCATGTTGGGGGGTCAATTTCAAGATCAAATTCAGCGCATGTTAATTCCCCAACAGGCCATACCAATTCAGCAGTGAAAGGCAGCAGTTTTGAGGCAATTTTGGAATGCGTCCAAGTGGAAAGTGCAACAAATTTTCAAGGACAGATCACTGCTATAAACTCCAATAGTTTTGACAATTGGAAGGCAGTTTTTAATGTGAAATTGAGGACAGATTCAGTGCCATAAATTGAGGACAGATTCAGCCACTGAGATTCTAGGGTTACTAGTGGAAATTCATTGAAAATCCCAAGGGGTTCATCTACTATTTAAGCACCCTCACCTAGGGGTTCACCTATTGCTGGAGCACTGTGATGAGCCCTGCTGGCTCTCCGCTCAAAACCCCCAAATTCTTAAGTCTTTAATTGTTTTTTTTAGTTTTTTAAAGAAATCTTAATAGACAGAAGAGAAGGGGGCGCAGCATATTTTTGCTCATAAAATGAAATTTAAAGCAAAAATTCACAAATTGGAAATACAGAAGCTATTATTATATTGAGACAATTAGAATATGCATAACAGACATACCCGAAAAACTCCAGTTATTTTATATAAAGCAATAGCCAGATCTACAGCCGGAAATGGTGAAAATCAGCATGAAGGCACGCCAAGGCTCCAGAAGGGGTTTCTCCTGCTGAGAAACAGGTCACAATGCACTGAATAGACTAGGCGCCAAGGATAGAAGCCAAAACCAGCTCAAAAGGAAGGCGTTTCTCCCTTTCACTTCACACGCCTTTCTCAAGGCACACAAACCAAGGCAGTCCGTACGGCCATGAAAAGAAGGAAATGAATCTCTGAAAGAAGAATCCCTGAAGCAAGAAGTACGCCACCAAGAAACCCTCAATTATTATCAAGCACAAATACTGCATAAATAAAGCTCTGTCTGCAACTGTAGAACTTCTGTGTGAAGCCCTCAACTGTACGGATTCAGCTGATCTCTCACAGCCTCAAACGTACTCAACACTGAAGAGTTTTCCGTTCTCCAATGGACACAATGATCAAACCCTGCTCTCAGGAGAATGCTCAGAGAAAAGATGCACAAGGCAATTCGAAATAGTCAAAAGATGAGTTTCTATTGCCAGGAAATGCCTTTATACCAAAAGGCACGCATTTCAAGAAATGTACGGCCTTTCTCATCATTAAAATATTATAATATTTTAATATATCCCTTTTTAATAGTTTGAGCGCACTTTTTATAATATTTAAAGTTATTAAAATATTATAATCCCCCTTTTGACATTTAAGTGATATAAAATATAAATAAAGTCAATGTGACTTTATTAAAAAGGCGTTTTAAGTTAATAAATTAACTTAATCACTTAAAATTCCGTAATATGCTCAAAACTCAGGATAATCTCGTGCCGTCAGAAGCGATGAACTCCTGGAATGCCAACGCTCACTGTGATCTAAACACTGTCCACTGAAAACACGAACAAACAAACTCTCCAAAATGCACCACTGACCCTCTATCCAAACTGGCTAGCCCACAAGGGTCCAATAAAGGGCTAACGCTCTGTTCCCGAGAACTGTCTAGCGAGGGGACATCACAAGCACCATCTTCCTAGGCTAAGGTTTGGTGAATTTGTCCAAAATAAGAAAACTTTTAAAGGGGATATTTAGAGGGAAGGTGTTGGCAAGGTTGCAAGTCACCTATTGAAATGGATATGCTAAAGTTAAGAGTGATTTTTCTCCTCTAGTCTTCTCTAGAGGATACGTGTTTTTGCTTGCAATTCCTATCACTTTTAGGCACAATTGAAAACCGTATGCACATGGATGGAACTCCAAGGGCAATATAGTGGGTGGAAAGGATATGTGGCAAAAAGGGAAGATGAAGCAATAAGAAGAGAGATGGGGGGTGGTATGAAGGTGGTGCAATGGGTTGTTTTTGTTAGTGTTTTATAGCTTCGGGAGCTATTTTCTTAATTAAAGGCAGGTCGGCCTTCATGTTCTAAATAAAGTTAAATGAAAAAGATGCTCAAGGCAGGTCGGCCTTCTTGATGTGCAAATTATATTTTATATTTTCTATTTCTATTGGAGGCCGACCTAGATGAAAAGTCACCTTGCTTGTATATATACAAGGTGAAGTTCATTCATTCAATCCATCAATTCAATCACTTCATTCGCACCTCCAGCAGAAGTTCGCCATTCCATTTGCAGCAGATCAAACCTCAAAGGAAAGCATACTTACTTGTATTTAGCATCAAGGAGAAGTGTCTCCATTCATTGTATATAGTCAGCATTGTGTAAGGCTTGATTCTGTATGCAGTTTTCTGCACTTATTCATTTGATATATAAGAGATATTCTTTGTTGGGTTTTTCACCCTCGAGTAGGAGGGTTTTCCCAAGGTAAACTGTTGTGTTAATTGTTAAATGTGTTGTTGTATTTCTGCTTTACATTTCTGATCATAAAACTAGCATGGTATCAGAGCAGGTTCAGGGAGAACTAATCAGGTTTGTTTAAGCAGTCTGAAGGAGTTTGACATACATTGTGATTATGAAGTTCATAGTTGCACATGTGGTCAATTCACCAAGGTGATTGCTGAAGAGATGAAAATTTTATCTATGTTGGTGGTCCTGTGAATGACGTGGAAGCAGCCTAATACATTTGTTCACTGGTAGTCTCCTCTGGCTGGCGATCTCTGATATTCTATCCAGCATTCAAACTTGGGAAGCATCCTTATCGTGGACTATTAGATTTATTCATATATGTATTTATTGGGGATCGCCTTCTTGTTTGGGCACCACAGAATTTAGTCAAAGACTTGGCCAATACCTATGAGAGTGTAGCTGCTCACGAGTGGCAACCAGGTTGAAGGCGTCTCAGTTTGGAATCCAGCGAGTTGATCATTCTGGACGGAAAGGCTATTGGTAATCATGAGGACCGATTGACACTCATGGGTATAGGGGACACCCGAGCCTATCGATACACTCTGGCCGGCTTCTAGTTAACCGACGCCACTGCAAGGGCAAAGGTTGACTGTAATTCAGTTCGATAGCAAAAGAATCATGCGCCAATACTCCTGTGAAGGTGTCGATAGAAGCCTCTCTCTGATCTCCAATCGAGAGAGAAAATCCACGTTGTGACGGGATATGCACAATCCATCTCTAGGTCATCAATATCGTCAGGCTAACACATTTAGAAAGTCAAGATCGATCTGGTGCTTTATCGAGAATCATGGCAGACAAGATCTAAAGCGTACTATGAAACTTGCAAAACTATCCGTGTTGATAATCGGGTCATCATTTCTCTACTATCCATCGCACCTGTGCAATCAAGACATCGTGAGGAATACTGACGGAAGGATCTCTGGCAGTCTGGGCATTGTGACGCACAACTCCTCTCATCAGTTTATGGGTGCGGACTTAGTCTCTGACTTGGACAAGATTTTCTGGGTCGCCGGACATACAAATCTCCAGTAGCATTAAAAAATCAATGCGAAGGTTGCAAAGGTGGTCGCTCCCTTCAACCGTGGATCTCCTTGCAGGTGTTGTATTATGCGATGGAATGGAGAAGTCAACGACTGAGCAATGTGAATGAATCGCAAAGAGGTTCTTCATATCCGCCAATGTGAGTAGCGGCCAGAGCCGAAGGCTTTGCCTGGACGCTACTGGTAATCGCCCCTGCTACCAGCCTCTGTGTGCACTAATCTGCAATTGCACCAAAACCTGTGTTCGCTGTGATGGGTTAAGGAGTCTATCGAAGTCACTTTCTCTTGCCGATAAGGCATTAGATGATGGTGGGACCACAATAGACCTGTTTTGACTTGCCGAGTTGTAAGTTGTTGATAGGTCTATGCTGGAGTCATCTTAGGGGGATTCGATGCAAATTACACATCTTATTTTCAACAACTGAGAAGTCCGACGGTTGGACTATGAGGAAACTGAATCAAACCCGTTTTGCAAATGATAGATATAAGCTTCTGAAGAAACAGTTGTGTGTGGTCAATGTTTGATTGAATTGATAATTCTGTTGTATTGAATCTGTGTGAGGGTACACTGTGAATATAGACAGACAATGAGCAAAGAATATGGTGTGCAGAGAATATGGGGAGATTGGAGTGAATGTGAAGCGGCAAGGACATATCGTGCTTATTGTGTGCATAATGATCAATGGTGATAATAAGAGTCAAAGTGATTAGCTGTCTTTTTTTTTGTTGGAGAAACAAAATGCACTATGTATCAAAGTCTTTGTCTCAGTCCATGTAGTTGAAATGTGCAAAGTGTGTTTTGGACTTTGAACAGATTGTTAGTTCCTGATCAGATGAGTTAAAATTAAAGACTCTTGTTGAAGCAATAATTGTTGATCAGGGGTTTGATAACTTGTACATGTTGTCACTGTCCATGGATGATTCAGAAGATAATATGGAGGTTGAGGAATGTAAGGAATTGTTTGCAGGGTATGAGAATGTTGAGATTCATAAACAGGAGATTGTTATTGAGGCAATTGTCCGTGACATGGCAGGCAACTCCTATGATTATGATCAGCTTGCAGAAAGCTTGGTCAAACCATTTGCATTGAGGGCACAAGGTTGGGTCAGCCTTGGATGGAGAGTTTGCATCAACAAAGAAGATTAAGAAAGATAAAGATACTAAACAAGAAGAACATGTACAGATTGTCATTGTGATCAGTTACTTCGAAGAGGAGGAAATGACATTCAAAGGGAGTTCAACTCTGAGGATTCAAGGCTCGAGTTGAGAGCATGTCCAAGAAAAGGATTAAGGTTCTAAGATCAATCAATGGAGGGGACTTCACTTCCAGAGGATTTCTTTGCACTCTCTGAGGCAGGGATCAAGAGGGAGTTATGTGACTCACTGAGAAGAAGTGAAGGTTGCAGTGTTGCAAGGCCAGGTGCTAAAGTCCTTAGAAGACCTCTTCAACTGTAGAGAATAGAATTGC
Organism: Sequoiadendron giganteum; assembly: GCA_007115665.2. Classification (NCBI taxonomy): domain Eukaryota; kingdom Viridiplantae; phylum Streptophyta; class Pinopsida; order Cupressales; family Cupressaceae; genus Sequoiadendron; species Sequoiadendron giganteum. Next base: position 634,120,674 of record CM021106.1, on the reverse strand, counting down.
ACAAGATAGTCAATCTGGATTTGACATTGGTAGCTCCGCAAACCTATTCAAAATAGAGTGATCTGGGATAAGGTCGAGAAGGACAGCCCTGAACTATTAGCAGTACCGAAGGTGTGCATTGGAAACCATTCCTCTAAGGCAAGCATTGCAAGCAATCTTGGACGAGGAGGTTAGGAGGTTGATGCAAGTACTTGGAGCTCTAGAGGTTGTCACGTCATCATGAAGATTTGTTATAGTGTATATTTCTCTGAGATGGAGAAATATGAGGTGAAAACCCTTGTAGTGTATATTTCTCTGAGACGGGGAAATATGAGGTGAAAGCCCTTGTACTGTATATTTCTCTAAGACGGAGAAATATGAGGTGCGAGCCCTTGTTCATCTTTGAGACTGAGATGAGACATCATGTTGAGAGACTCCATGACGACATCACGTTGAGAGACTCTGTGATGAACCCTTGTACTTGTGTTTCTTTCCACACATGGGAGTAGCCATGGTGGATGTCATGTTGAGAGACTCCATAATGATATTACGTTGAGAGACTCTGTGATGAACACTTGTACATGTGTTTCTTTCCACACATGGGAGTAGCCATGGTGGACGTCATGTTGAGAGACTCCACGACGAGGATATCTGGAAAATACCTCCCTAGCTAAGAGGGAGTGTTAGTGTTTTTTAGCTTCGGGAGCTATTTTCTTAATTAAAGGCAGGTCGGCCTTCATGTTCTAAATAAAGTTAAATGAAAAAGATGCTCAAGGCAAGTCGGCCTTCTTGATGTGCAAATTATATTTTATATTTTCTATTTCTATTGGAGGCCGGCCTAGATGAAAAGTCACCTTATTTTGTATATATACAAGGTGAAGTTCATTCATTCAATCCATCAATTCAATCACTTCATTAGCACCTCCAGCAGAAGTTCGCCATTCCATTTGCAGCAGATCCAATGTTCTACAGGGACGCGTCCCCTCGAAAATATTAAAATAATGTTTATTTATTTATTTATTAATGCTCAATATTGTAAGATATTGTAAGATAGAGATAAGATCGTCTCCGATCTTATCTGGAGTTTCTTTTTAGAAACTTTCCAGTTTTGTAAATCTTGTAAACTATTTATTGAGCGTCTCGCTCATTGTTAATACATCAATTAATTTACCAATTACTTGCGTAATATGGTATCAGAGCCAGATTGCTCAACTATGAATTTTTAATTCATATAAAAATCGTTTAAGATTTTTTCTTGAATTTTTTGAATTAAAAATTCTCAAAAATCTTTTTTTGAAGATTTTTCTGAGTAAAAATTTCGGAATTTCTGTGGCTATTCAGAAGAAAAATTCGAGGGTTATCAAATCTGTGGTCTTCGTGGACATTTTTCTGGAAAATTCGTGGCTCTCCTGGGCAAATAAAATTCGTGGTATTGGCATTACGTCTTTATTCTGGCCGCACGAATTTCTAGTTGCTTCTTCTGCTTGCCGCGATCTAAAGACACGCCATTTTCGTGGAACCCATTCGTGTTTTGAAGACGCGATTTGTTTTCTTCCTGGGTCGCGATTTCTGGAATTTTTATTTTTTTTTTCGTCTTCTGCAAGCCGCCCGTCGTAGATCTCTGCTCTTGTTTGGCCGCGACAAACGTCTTCCTTCTGGGCATGGATTTTTCAGTCATTCCCACGCGACTTCTTCTGACGACGGAAGCACCACAACTTCTGCCCGCGTTATGACTATGTTTTAAAGAATCTGGTTCATTTTCTGCTCTCCATCCTTTCGCGTTTTTGTTCTCTGCAATTTTTTGGAGAAATTTTGGCGCCTAGGGTTCCAGCGACTTCGGCCAGGGTTTTGACACGTTTTTCGAAGTCAGAAAATTTTTTCGAACACATATTCCTGGTGGGTTTTTCGAAAGCTCAACTGGGTTGGTCTTCGAATTTTCTAGGTGCATCGTTTTCCGTGCCTCGAATTTTGTGCCATCCGTACACTGTATTTTCTGCAGTCTGTACCTGAATCTTTCCCTGTTTTCTGCATTGGAATTCGTGCATCAGCGTCTTCTCAGTACCTCGTTTTTCGTGCCTCGAAAAGCGTGAAGATGGCCAGTTTAAGCAATTTAATGCTGGAGGGCAGCCAGAGATTTAATGGCAAAAATTACAACACCTGGAAGCAGCGGATGTTAACAATTTTTGAATACCGCTGCCTTGATCAGATGATCCTCGGCAACGCTACTCGTCCTGAAGCGGCGAGTAAGGATCAGGATAAGTTTGATGAGCAGAATCCTGAAGCAGTCATGCTTATTAAGCTTTCGGTTACTGATGATCAGCTCCCACAGATCCCACTGCGAAAATCAGCTAAGGAGATTTGGGATCACTTGAAGGATTTGCATGAAACTTCCAACAAAAGCCGTGCGTTTTTCTTGAAGAATATGCTGTTTTCTATCATGATGGATGAGAAGACAACTCTGCAAGCGCACCTGAATAAAATCCAGGAGATCAAAGATCAGTTGGAGGCAATTGGTAGGAAAATGGAGGAGGAAGACATGGTTGTGATCACCCTGAAGAGTTTACCGAAGTCCTATGAACATTTCATAGAGACCCTCAACATTACGTCTGCTAATGTTGATCTCAAGTTTCCGAATTTGTGCACTATCCTGTTGCAGCAGGATCGCTGGAGACAACAGTTCGGTAGCAGTGAATCATCATCCTCCACGGAGCAGGCCTTTGCAGCAAAAACTCAGTCGAAGCATCATGGGAAAGGTCAGCCTTCACAGCAGAAAGGCTCAAGTCAGCGCTCCACCAGCCCGAAGAAGAAAAATATACAGTGCAATTACTGTCATAAATTTGGCCACATCAAGAAAGATTGTCGTGCTCGTTTGGCTTCTGAGCAAAAGAAGCAGGGAGGGTTTCAGAAAGCGAATGTCGCCGAGCACTCTGAGCAGAAGGAATCTGCCTTTTATGCACTGATGGCAAAAAGGCCCGCAGACCATGTCAAGTCCTCTGCTTGGTACATAGATTCTGGTGCCTCGCGTCATTTCTCACATAGGCGTGATTGGTTCACAGACTTTTCCCCTTGCACTGACTCAGTAATCTTTGGAGGAGGTGAGGAATACACAGTTGTCGGCACAGGCACTGTTCAGGTTCAGTCTGGCGGGAGGGATCTCATATTCCTCAACGTATATTATGTACCTGATATCGAGCTCAATCTTCTCTCAGTCAGTCAGATCATGCGGCATTCTCCCCAGATGGATGTGGTATTCAGCTCGCATAGATGTTCGATTGTTGATCGAGAAACTCGCACAACGGTGGCCGTTGGGATAGAGGATCATGGCCTTTACAGGCTTGTGGACACTGGTGATTCTCCAGAGTTAGCCTTGGCAGCCAGACATTCAGCTGTCACCAGTCTTTGGCACCAGCGGTACGGGCACTTGAACGTGCACTATCTCTCTCAGCTTGCTCGGGAGGGACTTGTAGATGGCTTACCTGACATTCAGACTCAGCATCAGGGCATTTGTGGTGCTTGTCAGGCTGGGAAGCAGCATCGCACACCGTTCAAGGATGGAGACTCTTGGCGGGCTTCTAAGGTACTTCAATTAGTTCATGCTGATATTTGTGGTCCTATGTTTGTTTCTTCTGTAACTGGTTGCAAGTACTTTCTACTTTTTGTTGATGACTATAGTAGGAAAATGTGGGTGTACTTTCTTAAACAGAAATCAGAGGTTTTTAATGTATTTCAGAAGTTTAAGGCCTTAGTTGAAAAAGAGTCCAGTTCTAGTATTATAACTCTTAGGTCAGATAATGGGGGGGAATTCTGTTCTAGTGCATTCTCCAACTTCTGTGATACTCATGGGATAAAACGTCAGTTAACCACACCCTACACTCCTCAGCAAAACAGTGTTGTAGAGCGACGCAATCGTACGATTGTTGAGATGGCTCGCTCCATGTTGCAACACAGGAGTGTTCCTACCAAGTTTTGGGCAAAAGCCGTCAATACATCAATCTATCTCCTTAATAGGTCCCCTACTCATGCTGTTAAGGGGAAGACTCCTGAGGAAGTTTGGTCTGGTCACAAACCTAGGATCAGTCATTTGAAAGTTTTTGGCTCCCTTGTGTATGTTTGGATTCCAGAGGCCAAGCGCACTAAGCTGGACTCCAAGAGCCAGAAACTCATGTTCACAGGGTACAGTGACAACCACAAGGCATATAGGCTGATTGATATAGACACTGATCGTCTTATCTTCAGTCGAGATGTTGTCTTTGATGAGGAACGAGATCCATTTCACTCTTCCTCACCTGTTCAGCATTCAGAGGATCAGCCTCTACAGGGTCCTGATATGAGTGTCCGACTTCCATTAGGTTCACTTGATGGGAGGGATGACGAAGACCTAGTCTTTGATGATGCTCAACCTGAGTTTCCTCCAGATGATAATGAACATCCCCCTGTTGAACCTGTTCCAGATCCACAACCAGATCCAGCTCCTCCTGTTGCATCTGATGTTGGCACATCTACTCTCCGACCGAAATGGTGGGCTAAGACTATCAGTGATCTTCGTGCTGATGAGCTCATTGAGGGTAGATCATCCAGAAACAAGAGCAAACAGCAGTCTACAGTGAATTTTGCTCTCATGGCCAACATTCACAGTGTTTATGAGCCTCAGACCTATTCAGAGGCAAAAGGGATACCTGAGTGGGAAAAGGCAATGGAATCAGAATACCAGAGTCTTCAGAAGAATCACACTTGGGTCCTTTCCAATCTTCCTTCAGGGAAGAAGCCCATTAGCTGCAAATGGGTGTACAAGGTGAAGTACAAAGCTGACGGAACCCTTGACAAGTACAAAGCTCGTCTGATTGCACGGGGGTTCTCACAGAAAGAAGGCATTGACTATGAGGAGACCTTTGCTCCTACAGCCAAAATGAGTACCATACGGCTCGTCCTTGCCTTAGCAGCCCAATTTGGTTGGAAGGTCCATCAGATGGATGTGAAGAGTGCTTTCCTCAATGATGAGTTGAAGGAGGAAGTATACATGACGCAGCCTCCAGGTTTCAAAGTTGCTGGTCAAGAACAAAAGGTGTGCAGATTGGTCAAGGCACTCTATGGCCTGAAACAGGCTCCTCGGGCTTGGTACATAAAAATTGACACGTACCTCGCAAATCATGGCTTTCAGAGGAGTCCATCTGACTCGAACCTGTATGTCAAGAATACTGGTAATGAGATTCTACTTGTTGTTGTCTACGTGGATGACTTGATCATTACTGGCAGTTCAGCACTTTTGATCACTGAGATCAAACAGGACTTGTGCAAAACTTTTGACATGACAGACTTGGGCCTCCTGCATTATTGTTTAGGTGTTGAGGTTTGGCAGACAGAGAGCAGCATTTTCATCTCCCAGTCCAAGTATGCTCGAAGTCTTCTGGATAAGTTCCGAATGCAGGATTGCAAACCTGCCTCTACACCCATGGAAAAAGGGCTTAAGTTGTCAGCTAAGTCCGATTCACCTGTGGTAGATGAAACATTGTTCAGGCAACTAGTAGGCAGCCTCATCTATCTTGCTGCTACTAGACCTGATTTGAGTTTTGCAGTGAGCTACATATCACGCTTCATGACAGCCCCCAAGGCTGATCATTGGGTAGCAGCGAAGCGTGTGCTGCGTTATGTGAAGGGCACTCCTGATTTTGGACTCTTGTACACTCGGAGTCACGATCCTAAACTCAGTGGGTTCACAGATTCAGATTGGGCAGGTTCAGTTGATGACAGGAAATCAACATCTGGGTATGTGTTCAGTTTGGGATCCGGTGCAGTCACATGGACGAGTAAGAAGCAGCAAGCAGTGGCTCTCTCCTCGACAGAAGCAGAGTATCGGGGAGCAGTAAAAGCAGCATGTGAGGCAGTTTGGCTTCGCCGGATGCTTGCAGATATGCAAATATCTCAAGCAGGTCCGACTCCCTTGTTCTGTGATAATCAGGGAGTTCTCAAACTTGCCAAGAATCCGGTCTTCCATGAGCGAACCAAGCATGTGGAAACTCATTGTCATTTCATTCGGAAGCTGGTTGAAGACGGATCAGTTCAGTTGCTGTATGTTCCGACAGAGGATCAGACAGCAGACATTCTCACCAAGTCGCTCAGTACAGATAAGTTTGTAAAATTCAGGGGGCATCTTGGTGTAGTTGATAGATTGAGCATTAAGGGAGGGTATTAAAATAATGTTTATTTATTTATTTATTAATGCTCAATATTGTAAGATATTGTAAGATAGAGATAAGATCGTCTCCGATCTTATCTGGAGTTTCTTTTTAGAAACTTTCCAGTTTTGTAAATCTTGTAAACTATTTATTGAGCGTCTCGCTCATTGTTAATACATCAATTAATTTACCAATTACTTGCGTAATAGAAAAAACCACCCATTTTCGAGACAGGGAGGCGCCTAGGAAACGTCACCCTGTCATCCCCCCGTTTCTCCGCCGTCCCCCTGAAGTCTCCTCCTGGAGGGAGACGTTTCTGCATGGGAGACTCCAGGGAAACTTCTGGGAGACTTCCAAACGTCCCCTCCACCCAAGAAAACTTTTGGGAGACTCCAAGGAAACTTCTAGGAGACTTCCAGAGGCATCAGGCCATTAGCCTGGAGCCATTTACTATTAGTATTTACTATTTTGTACTCTGTTTTTGAAGTTTGAAGTTTGAACATTGATGATACAATGATACTTGATTGTAATTATGATTCATGAATCATGATTATGAAACTCAAATTATGAAACATCTAGTTCTTGTTGCATTTTCCAATGTCTTTATTTTCATTTTGATTTTTAATGTTCAATGGTTCACTAGTTCAATGAAATGATATATCATTGCAATGTGTTATTGTGTTTAAACTTTTAAGTTTTAAGTTTTGTTTTCATGTGTTAACTTTACTTATTCAATAGGCTTCTACAATTATATAATTATATTGTTATACATCTTTTTATAACTAGTTTTTCAAGTACTATATGTATTTCACCACCGCCCCCCCGCCCTGCCACCCCCCTGCCGTCCCCAAACTTAGGCCCCCCGTCTCCCATCTCGGAAACGTGTGCCCCACCATCCCCCCATCCCTGTCCCCGAAACTCCATGGAACACTAAGTAGATCAGACCTCAAGGGAAAGCATACTTATTTGTATTTAGCATCAAGGAGAAGTGTCTCCATTCATTGTATATACTCAGCCTTGTGTAAGGCCTGATTCTGTATGCAGTTTTCTGCACTTATTCATTTGATATATAAGAGATATTCTTTGTTGGGTTTTCACCCTTGAGTAGGAGGGTTTTCCTAGGGTAAACTGCTGTGTTAATTGTTAAATGTGTTGTTGTATTTCTGCTTTACATTTCTGATCATAAAACTAACAGTTTTGTGGTTATTGTGTCTAGCTTTGAGAGCATATTATGGCAGTGTGCCTTTTGGATTTATATCACTTTCTTGTTTTTTAGAATGTAATAGTGTTATATGTTTTAGGAGAAGCTAGTAATAGCGGATGTAATAGTGGTTTTAGAAGAGCTCAAATCAATATTGGCATTCTATGGCAATATTTTATTAAATCCAAGGTTGGGACACCAATAGAAACCACGACCAATTTATTTTAAAAAATTAAAAATCACATGAATGAGGTGATCACCAAAATTATTCCAAAATGATTCATCCCCTAGTAATTAATACATGGGCATGGCATTTTCATAACATCTTGAACTATGAATATAATTTATTTAACAAAACATCAAATCCAATATGAGGCAAAATCTGCTTTACTACAATCCTTTGATAGGACTATAACCATTGTCCATTCCCAATGCCTGCAAGTTGGCATTTGTTATTTACGTTTGATAAAGACTTACCTTCTATTTTCCTCATTGTATGCCTCCCAATATCATCTTATTGATTGGGAGTTTCATAAATATATACAAGAATAGTTTTCACATTCATTACCTAACAATAATTTTATGAGCGATTTACAAGGTATTCTTAATATAAACCCTTATACAAGATAGAGGCATATATATCGATCAACACAAGGATTTCATTTATTTCTGCACACCAATGTACCTTACTCATTTGGTTATAATTGTAGATTTTATGTGATCAGATTAGACAGCAAAAGAATTTTAAATCCAACACAAGAACACAGCCAATACCCTGGGAAAACCCTCCAACCTGAGGGAGAAAAAACCCAGCCAATATATCTCCTATATATTAAATGAATAGGAGCAGAAATCTGCTTACAAATCAGGCACAACACAATGCCTAAATGATACAAGGAATAACAGCACCTCTCCTAGATGCAATGATACAAATAAACTGACTTTTCTTAGGCACGACTTGCTGCTGCAAATTCACGATCTGCTGCTTTTAGATCACACTTCTTCTCCTATGTAGAATCGCTTAACTTAAAAATGATTAACAATGAAAGAGGAGCACCATATAAATAGATATCCAATAGCCATCGCACCTCTTCACCAAGAGAGGTCGGCCTTAGCCAAAAGACGTCTTTGGAGAAAAGGCGCAATTACCAAGAAGAGGTCGGCTTCTTTAAGTAGTTTAAACAAAATAATAAAATATTATTTAAGCCTTTATTAAATTAGCATATGATCACAAATGAAGGCACCTCTTCATTTAGCATTAAATATATAAATTTAGATAGCTTATAGCTACATCTAAATTTATCTCAGAAAATCGTGCCTGAAGTATTTGTCCTGTAGCTGCGATCTTCAACAATAATAAAGCAGTTTCCAATCCAATTTTTAAAATCCTCTAGTTCAACTTTACTTTAAATATAATTTATAAATGAGCTAATTTCATTGAGTATATCCCAATTTCTTCTTTTGATTTAACTTAACTCCAAACAATCACAAGGACTTCTAAATCATATATAAAATATTGCATTATTAAATTATTTCAATGGTTCAATTAAAATTTCAATACTAAACATCATGATAAGATTCATAACAAACCCATACATATCCATCAAGAAGTTTCAAAGTATTTTCCTTTGCTTACTCTAATCCAAATCAAGCAGGCTCAACTCATTCATATGATATTATGATTTTAATTGGATCACTTTTTATTGTATAACATCTATACTAATAAGCAACATCCCCTTTAAGATTATGACAATGATATAAGCCCTTGAATTGGCTAAATTTGTGAGTAGTGTGCAGTTTGATGCTCTTGTAACACTGTAATTTTAGTCCCTCAGTTAATAGTATGTCTGAGTTACCAAGTCTCTAATTTTTTAATAACACTATACACATTCTTCTCTAATAATGAATTCAGTGTTCATGTAATTAAATCTAACATTCCCTCGTTCAAGATTCTCGATCAAATGACATCAATACTATCGACACTTAAATTTCATAATCAATCACTTCAAGTAATTGTCATTGACAATATAGTAAGACATTTTTCTCATGATATATTCCCAAAATCATATAACAGAGTGATTATAGTTTCAAGTTAACCATGTTTAGTGTCAAGATGCCAAGTTAAGTCTAGTCATCCAACTCATCCACACTAAAGCAAATCTTAAAGAATGCATCCGTAAGCCTTATTAGCTATCAATTCCCCTTGATAAATTATGTGTTTTATCATCATTATAGTAATTAGAGTTCTTTTTTTGCCCCTATCATGGTAGTTGGGCTTGGTAATAGAACTATTGTTTTCAATGTTTTCTCACCAATTCAAAATATTGAAATGCCATCAAGTCCAACTAATATCAATACTCTTGGTCTTAATAATCAATGTAAACTTTACTGTAAGTTACTAAATTTGACTCAATACTTATTTTGTTTGATAAGTCATTGAGTTCATCATAGGTTTAGAGTTTTGCATATTAAATTATCCATGCTTTCATTCTTCTAGTTCTTTATGTTTAGGGTTCATCCAATTCAATGCAGGCATTCACATGTTAATCAAATTGATGTATTATTGCTAACCCTACTATTGAGTTATGGTTTCCACTTATGTGATGATGAATCCAATTTCAATTCTCTAGAATTCACATGATTATGATTTGATCTAGACTTAGGTTCCACACTTCATTTTACCTAATCCTAAAGAACCTAGGCCCTAAATTACTTCACACTAAGTACGGTTCAGTCTTCTTAAGTTCTAGGTTCAATTTTGAGAGTTTAATACAAGTTTTTTCAAATTCAAACATGACTCTCAATTGATTTATCTTGTTGTGCAATTGTTCATTGCTTAACACTTATGTCAAGTTTCAAGTGCACATGAGATGAGAGTATGCAAATCTCTAGATACAACCTATTCACCCAACTCCACCACCTTGGATTGCCTACATATCCCCCCAAAGAAATCAAGGTTGTGTAGTTATATATAGAATTTCAAGTCCAATTCCTTCATATTAACTGAACTCCATTTTCTAATCTCCTATGTCATGACACAATTTCTAGGTCATCATTTTAAAATGTAACATTCTAGAGTTTTCCATAACCACACCCCAATATTGGAAAGTAGAAACTTAATATTGAAATCAACCACTCAGCCCATGTATCTTAGGGCACATACTTTAGTTTCCTTTAATTTTAGTTCTTAAGTCATGCTCACTTGGTAGGATAAGTAAGCAAGAAAACATTAGAATTGGGCCTTCATATAAGTAAGGAGAGATAAGCAAAGTCATATCGAGATTAACTACCATCTATACCAGATGTTTATAGAAATGAAAGAAAAGTGAATACTTTACCCATGTCTCTTTTTTAACTCTTTCCAACAAATAACATTATTCCATATCTCATATATCAATTTGTTATCTTTGTTGTAAGTCAAACAATCATTTAAATGTTTAGACTCAAGCTAAATTTTGTATAATATTGTCAAACAAGTCTAGAGTTTCAGATTCTCATTTCGTAAATGCATTATATCAAATTTTCCCATAAGTAATGGGCTGCCACCATTATAATCTCTAATCCTAGTTTAAACTTAACGACCTTTTTAGGTGTATAGAAATGAAAATAAACTTCATCTAAAGTCTCCTAATGTCTAAATGCATCCCCATTTAGGCCTCTCAAACAAGGACGCATCTCCAATATGAGAGACGATAATCAAGGGTTAGGATACAAGTCTCCTAGTAACTATGGGTTTAATGTAGGATCCCATATAATGTATAGGCTAGTGAATTTGATTGATCCATCTACAATAAATAATTTACCCAATGGCTTCATATTTTCTCTTGTTTCCACCATAATAATGCAATATGGCCTCCTTGGCTTTATCCATGGTCTAATAGAGATAACCCATTAGCATGTTATCCCCTTCAACTAGACTAGAACCTTGACCAAAGGCTATATCACCTAAAATAATTTAAAAGCATTTAAATTAATTAAAAATAAAATAAAACAGCAAATCATAAATTTGCAAGTTAACTTGAGTATGTCTTATGTGTTCTTGGAAAACACATCATCAACAACTATCCTCACAACCTTCTCCCCTTCTACCCTACCACAATATGGAGACTCTAACCACCAATTGGTCACAAACATCTAATTGAGAGAAGGTACTTTGCTTACAATGCTTTGAAATGTAAAAGTTAGTAGCAAATTTGTGATCCTCAATCATATAAGCTCCTTTCCTTTAGTGCACACTCTCATCAAGCTAAGCACCCAAGCACAGTTCTAGATAATTATGTTTTTAGCTTCTTTGTCCACACTTTTGGCCCATCCAATGTCCTCAAGTATTAAATCAATCCAATAGACAGCACAAGGGATCAAAAATATGGTGGTATGCCTCTCTTGAAGAAGTCTCTCTACAACTACATTGTGGCTACTTTGTAAATAACAACTTGAACGACATTCCCCACCCCTACTTCCTAGACAATTGACTCTAGCAAATTGCAGAAAATCTCTACTTTCTTGACTTTGTGCAAGGCATCTAGGGACTTAAAGAACACCAACGTGCCACTAAAACCACTAGAAAGTTAACCATAACTAATTCTCATAGTTGCACAGAGACGCGTCTCCAAACCCTGGGATGTGTCTCAGGTATTGGTACCCGTTTCCCCATACCAGAAACTTGTCAGAGGCGTCCATGCTTGCAAGAGACATCTCACCGACATTGCCTTAATTTTTCATTTAAAAAAACAAAAAACCCTACATTTCAACAAGTTTCCATATGAAAAGAAAAAATATGAATCGACATTTATGAATTTCAATATGTAATATCAAATATGTAGTATGAACTCTTTGACTCTTTGACATTTGTGTGTTTAAACTTTAAATTTAATGCTAATCTTTACCAGTTTTCTTGTTTTAAAGGCTCGATGCCATGATATTTTCAGTTCTAATGTAGCAAATTTATAGATTATTAAATTATATTAAAAAAAAGGTGTCTCCAAGTACCCTTGTCTCCTATTTTTCAAAAATATAAGTACCGGTACCAATACCAGTCTCCCGTACCAGTAGCAATACCAGTCTCTTGGCAACTATGCTAATTCTATTTGCTCATCCATTCATAAAATGATACAACACTTTATCCACCATGTTCTATTTTGATCTTCTACTATTAGTAACATATTTTTTATTTCTTCCTCTACTAATGGCCCACTAAAATTATGTAGAATTGGTGTCTTAAGCCCTGCACGAATGGTATATTATAATAGTTACCAAAAATTTCCAACATCCATCCTTGTCTCATGGTGCTTCTCTCACCTCCAAGCAGCACCTTCAAGATAAGGTTGTGCATCTAGAACATTGCAAGGAATGAAGAAGCTAGAGGAATTAATACAGCTTGAACTCTCTTCAAATGTGAGTGGAGGAACGCCAAATCAATAGGCCAACAAAGAGTCTCTTGATAAATCAAAGGTGGCCATGGCGTTTATCACTAATGCAACTACTTCACTCATCCTCTTCCATTAAATTTTCTTCTCCTCATAGCTAGACAGTGTTCATTCATTTGTTATTCCACTTCTTCCTCCATTTGCCTACATACATTGACATCTCGATCAATGATTCAAACAAGGTAATATTTGAAGCAAAAGATGGCTCCTCTAACATTAAACCAGCAATAATTGAAGGTCACCATGCCCTTGATTGCACCCGTTATGTCATTCTTTCATGCGAGGTCTTTCCCACCTTACATAAACATTTTCTTGCACACTGTAAAGAATTTAGACCTTAAAAGAAATAAGCAGCATGGTTTTGAAATAGAAAAGGTACAGAACAAAGAACAAAAAGCTCAAGCAAATACCTATCAAATCACACTCCAATTGTCAATAACTCCTTTCAATCACTCAACAATCACTTTACATAGCTAAGCTACAAATTTCTTAAGACAAAAATGATAATCAAACTTAGTTTTGTAGGGTTTTATTCATGTAATCTTTTGCACCAGTCACTCTCTCTCTATTCGACTCACCAAGTCCAAGTGAACCACCAAGTAACTTGCGAGTCACTCACAATTTTCCATTGGACTTGTCTCACAAGTTGTGAGCAAGTTACTCGCCCTGCTAAAAAACTCACAACTCCAGTAAGCAGTAATAGAGTTTTCAAACACTGCTCTCATCAGACAAGGTTAGGTGCAAACCCTAGGAAGGTTTGACCTTAAAGATGCCCCTCGGTCATGGCAGCTATACTGACCCAATGTCGCATCCAGGTTAAAAAAGGAGCAAACACCGACAAGTACAAACTCCAGCTGGTAAAGAAAATTGTCTCATAAACAGGCAGCTTGATTCCCCACTAGTAACATGAAGTTGGGTGGAAACCCGGGGCAAATTCAGCAGATTAGATAACTCGTATAGCACCAAGCCAACGAAGAGTACTATCCATGCACCCAATACCAACTGGTTGCTTGTTCTTCAAGTATAAATGCTGTGATGTAAAAAGTATTTAGGAAATTTAAAATTTTAAGCAAAGATCATAAAAAACCTAATTTAAAAAATATATATAAATTTTGAAAAAAAGAACAGAACGGATCATTTTAACCCATAGATTTCCACAGGAAGACATTCTTGTCAAAGCTTAACTTGATAACCTACTTACAGATTTCTATCCAGAATATATTTGTCAAGTAACAATTTATACTTAAAACAAAAACTATTCGCATAACACATTATTTCAAAAGTGAAAAAATAAAAGCATAGTTCATATAAATTTCAAAACTAAAAAATAATAAAATAACGCAAAATTGTTGAAATTAAAAACGTAACGGCTTACCAAGAAAGTGACAATTTAAAAATAATAATAATGATTCATTTTAGGTTTAAAAAAAAAACAGAAAGGCACCAGGTAGTTTTATTTTTGGAGCCCCTGTTCTTCTTCGTATTCTTCGTCACGGACTCTAATGGTGAAACAGTTTCCGGTTTCTGCTCTAAACCGCTGGGTTTCTTCTTCTTCTTCTTCTTTTTCTTCTTAACAGAATCAAGTGGCAAAATAGTTTCTGGTTTCTGGTTTTCATTATTTGCAGGGAGATTAACTGGGCCGCTATCCTGTGGTGAAGAACGGTTAGGGGTCTCTGTCAAGAGAGAATCTGTGAGCTTTGGTTTCTTGAGATGCAAAGGAGTTAAATCGACCTGGTCTGATTTCCGTTTTGCAGTGTTTCTCTTCTTTCCCATTGTTGAGGATTTTTTTCGTTTTTTTGCCCGCGTAATTAGACTCGGTTTTGAAAAAAAACCACGTTTACAGACGAAGATTTATTTTAAGTATACTTATAATCTCGAACATCCAGTGGGTTCATGAGTAAGGGATACAGTTTATAGATCTATTTTTGGCAATTTTGTTTTATGTCAAATTATGTTTCAACAACAATAATTGTTGCAATACAATTGCAGGTTCAAATCTTCAAATGATATTACAACAACAATTTTGAAGATATTCTAACATAATACTACCTATAAATGATACCTCCCTTTCAAACAATATAAAAATTCAATAACAAATCACAAGTGGTTTTTTATGAAATTATGGGACATAGATCTATTAAGATAACATGTTATTAACTATGAAATTTTATCTACTAATGTTCGTATTTTCAACATCTTGGAAATGGATACTATGCAGTTGAGATAATGTTTTTTTGTTATTTTCTTTGTGACTCGTAATTTTATTGTGGTGGCATTAACAAGGCAGGTTACAATTGGCAAGAGTTACAATTGTTGTCCATAAGAGTTATTGAGCATCTTTCATTCATGTAATGTTTTGTTGTTATTTTCTTTGTGACTTGTAATATTATTGTGGTGGCATTAACAAGGGAGGTTACAATTGGCAAGAGTTACAATTGTTGTCCATAAATTATTGAGCATCTCTCATTCATGTCGTGCTTGGGAGTTAAATTGGGAAGAGTGAAGGATCTTTGTATGACTAGTGGGGTCCACATTAATTGGTTGCTCCGATGTGGAGTGCTAGACTTTGGAATGTGTACCTACCAAAGTAATGAGGGTATCTATGACATATAAGAATGATGGATGGAGTTACATTTTATTCTTAAAAGATGTTCTTAATAAATGGGGCATTAGATTTTTTGGTTAGATTTGGGTGCCTAGCTTTGGCCCATGGTTTTTATCCAATTTTGTAAACCATTGGTGGAAATGTTCTTGTTTTTGTTCGCTCCATATATTCAAGACGTGAGATAGAGGTTTTATATGATGATTTGCAAGTATTGTCACAATGCTAGAATTCTATCAGGTTGAGGAGAGAAGTTGGAAGTATTATTGTAACACTTTGTTATGGAAATAATACAAACTTGTACTCTCTTTGATGGTGGACTTTTCATTCAAAAGGGTTTTTCTACACGCATCCAATGTTATGGTTTTTATTTAATTAGTTTGTTGATTTCAATTCTTGTTTTATCCATGTTCTATTTTAGATTTAATGGTTAATTGCATATACTTTATATCAAGTCAGTTGGATTTGTACACTTTATGCTTACACTATTGTTGTTATTATTCATTAGTTTTTTGAACATTTGGTATCAAAGCTAACAATTTTGATCAAAGACAAATGCCTTTTAGAAGTGTTGTGAGTTTTATTCTTTCAATTGGATTACTTGGTTGAAGCCATGGCTAACACATCCGATCAAATATTAAGAAGTTTAATGGTTATAGGTATGAGTTATGGAAGTTGAAATTGTAGGATCTCTTGGAAAAAATAGATTATGGAGAGCACTTACAAAGGAGGTAAAGCACGTGAATGTGTCTATTAGAGATTGGACAAGGATGGATAAGAATGCACAAGGAACCATTGAATTGTATCTTGTATATTTCATCCTCTTGAATATCTTAGAGGAGGTACAATATATAACTTGTGGAGGAGGATAGGTGATATCAATCAAACAAAGATTCTTGTTGATAAGTTTTATTTGAAAAAAAACCTTTGCTATTTGAAAAATGAAAGAGAGTGTCTCTATTATTGGACATTTAATTTGTTTTATTTAATTTTGAGTCAAGTGGGTTCTATTGATATTAAGTTAGATGAGGAAGATAAGTGTATTTTATTACTTTTTTATTTACCTATATCTTGGAGAACTTAATCATCGCTCTAAGCAGCTCTATGATAGATTAAAAATTGGATGTCATTGTTGTTACTTTTCTTAGCGAAGAGATGGGGAGAAAATCCATATATGAGGGCCTGAAAGATGCATTACATGATCAATAAAGCTATAACAACAAAGGTAAGTCTAAAGGCACTCCATTTTGTCATTTACTTCATTTAGAAGATGTTATATGGTGCATCGTAAGTTGGTCAACATGCATACTCTACTTTGTAACTCCTTTCTTAGATGCTCTAATGCACATTACAATATCATTATAGAATCTCTTACACATATTATACTACATGAGATTCTCTTATACATCTTCATGACATAAATTATCATATGTGCATTATAGAGCACATTACACATGGTGATGCCACCTCAAAGTGGGATGCCTTTTTCCATGAGGGTACAATAAATAAATATAAATTAATTAATAAATTAAACATTAGATTGCAAGATGTGTGACAATTAAACTCAAAATTCTCCCACTTTTGTCGTAGCGTCCCTTGCCAAATTGAACGATAATTTTTCCAAACACTTAATATCACATATTTCATTTGTCAATTAACTAGACACAAACTGATAATGTTTTCTGAGCAATTTTCCATAATAAATATTGTGGATTTTAACATATATTCATTAGCAAGACATAACACATCATTGGATTTTGTAGTATAATGAACAACAACACCAAAATGATTGAAAGTCGAGAATACAATGACTAAAATAGACTTGCAACTTTATTCATCAAACTCCACACACTTCATAAGATGTATTACATTACAAGCATCATTTAGAAGGACTGTAACAACACTAATTTCATCAATTTTTCAACATAGATAAGTTTGATTACCAAATATATCAACCCAGATTTAGCTACAACAGCATATAGTTGCACTTTCCTATCATATCCTATGATATTAGACCAAACTACAAACCAGATACATGAATATATTTATGCCCAAATTCACCCCTTTAGAAACCTTTGCCAATAAATGCAATAATAAATCAGTTATTACATTATTCAGAAACCCTTATTGCAATAATAAATCAGCTACTGCAATAATTCAGAAACCCTTGTTCAAAATTGCAATAATACATCAGCTCTTGAAATTATTCAAACCCTTGCAATAATAAACCAGTTATTGCAATAGTTCAAAAACATGCAATAATACATTAGCTATTGCATAAATTACTTAGTTTCTCAAACAAGCATATTTGCAACTTCAACCTTCAAAATTATTTTCGTTAAGCACCAATGTGTTTCCTAGTTGAAAACACCATTAAATCTCTTGATTGTATATTGCAATAGCGAAGAGATTGTAAACCAAAAAGGATTTCATCCTCAAAGCCCCTTGAAAATCCAATCTCAATGAGACTAAAATTCATTAACAATTTTCTCTCCACCAAGCCTCCTCCAAATGAGCTCTCAACTCCCCTTTATATAGAACTCCTTGATCTTCTAGAAAGACCCAAGAAGAGTGTTCAACAAGCTTTTAGAAAAATATTTTAATATTCCTTGATGTGACCCCTTGATGCAACCCCTTGATGTGACCCCTTGATGTGTCCCTTTGATGTGATGTGACCTCTTGATGTGTCCTTTTGATGTGACCCCTTGATGTGACTCCTTGATGTGACCCCTTAATGTGACTCCTAATACGTAAGTCACTTTTTGAAGATATATTAATAAAGTGACTTTATTAATTTATCATTAAAGTATGTCACTTTTAACCTTTTAATATAATTATTTAATATTACCCTTTTGACTTTGTATTTTTTTCCTAGTAACATTAAATAATTAAAATAATGATTATTCCTTAAGAGAGCCAAAAAACGAGGACATTACATTTGCATACCTTGCAAGAGCAAAAGGAAAACACCAAAAAATTGTAAACTATCTACTAGATGTTGTGTAGCCCATAATGTCACTGCATTTTCTGAACTTCTATATGTGCATCAACTTTGTTAAAATATTAACAATCTCCAACATCACCCTCTCATCCTCCACTATGTCATGAACAAAATGATACTAAACATTAATGTGATTTCTCTACCTGTGAAAGGCCAAGTTAATGTCACTCAACTATCATAGTAAAATTTAATTCTTCCCTAACTTAGCCCAAATTCAAGTATAGTTTTTAAATATAATGGCCTTCTTACATGCACAATAAGTTTAATGTACTTTACCTCTATAGTTGATACAGTGACCACGACCTGCTACTTACTCATCCAACTCACCACACCACCACATAGGCTGAACACATAGCCAATAGTAAGTGTACCATTATCAACATCTCTTGCCCAATCAAAGTATATAAATCCATGTACACACTCCAACCCATTAAACACCCCTATTGTAGAAGAAACCTATTAATGAATCTCCTTGTTAACAAATTTTGACCATATTCTTGATGAAGTAAAAGTGTTAACCAAATCAATGTTGATAAAGATATGGTTGTTGAAGTTATTACTAATTAAGACGTAATTACTAGAAACATGTGTTGGTTCCCCAACCTATATTTTAATGACTTCTAAAGATTTACAAAATCTTATACTCAAAGACACTAAAATACTGGACAACAAATGAGAGAAAAGTTTTGCAATGTTCTCCCCTACACTTTAGGCTTTACAAGTCCAAGGTAGGTTCCCCTTATGACACTAAATATAACCAAAAAAAATTATACTATAGTATCCAACAAATACAAATCTTCATACATATTAACAAGGATTTATGAATTGTTTTCATGATTAGAACACTCCTTGTAAACTTTGAAAATCTTGGTATAGAGAACATAAATGATTGATAATAAATTACAACTTGATTAAGATTTTCCACTATTAGATTGTTTGTGGGGTCAAAAGGATATGAAAAAATAGATCAGTGCCTACTAGGGATCACAAAGTCATAGTTCTATGCAACATTTGTTTCAACAATTAACACTTATGATGGTTATTTTAGAATTATTGCCTTGCAATAACATGACTAGCTAATGCTTAAGTTTATATATTTCTACTTAATTATCCATCCATAATGCAAACATGCTAATTATTATCCATGAATGATATTACTCTATTCCTTGAATAAACACTAACATAGAAAATAATTCAATACTACAAATGAATAATGAAGAACACCATAAACCTTGAGTGCATTATTCAAATAAATTACTTGCATTGCATAAGGGAGACAATTATACAATTTATTATGTATTCATATAATTTCATTTAGAAATAATAGTGCAATTAAAACATATTTGCACATATATTGTAACTATGCTCCTCCTAAGACAAATTTGAACAACTCTTTATATCTTGTGTTTTCCAACCTCTATCCCCCAACACCTTTACAAATGAAAATTCATCCATATATATAGCCTTTCTTGTAATTGATTTAATTAGTGAAACTAAATATCCCCTTAAATTTTGGGAACTTGGAGTACTTTTAAAATCATCAATTTGAGAGGTTCTCAAAACCTTGTAAAGGGTAAATGGGGTTGAAAGATAATGGTAGGTTAAAATGTCTATGTTCTTAATCTTAGTTGTAAAATCATTTTAAAAAATTCTCTTGCACTTTTTTTGAGTTCTCTATGAAGTTCTTCCTTTTCTTTGCACGATGGTTAAGAATAGCTTGTCAAAGATATCAGGGTTTTTTGTGTTAGCTTCCAACAAGGGTTTCAAAACCAGGTAAGGAAGTTGATGCTTTATCTTCAAGAGCTTCAAATTTTCCTTAACCTTATTCATCTTGCATCTATGATACATTTGTTGTTGAGAAAGGTGCATCCCACTAGACTATCAAGTTGTCAAGTTCGGCTAATGGCATAATTTTTGGAGTGTGTCAAATCTCTTTTTTCTCGCTATAATGTGTCAAGGTGACAAATGGAAGATCCTTGAGGATCTATTAAAATTGACAAGTTGTATTGATGCTAGGTGTTGAAAATAGAACAAGTTTCAAGAACCTTATCAAGCTCCAACAAGGTTGTGACAACCTCATCGAGAGCTAATAAAGGTTTCAAAACCTTTAAAATCTTTTGAAGCACCCTTGACTTCTTCAAATAATTTCATTCCTTTTTCTTGCTCCCTGCACTTGTTGATGACAAAACTTATTTTGATAACCTTGTTTCCCTTCAACAAAGGTTTGAAACCATGTGAAGCAAAGGAAAAATTTCACATAGAAACAAAAAAAAGTGAGAGAATTTTTTAAAATGGTTTTGCAAGGAAGATTAAGAATATCAAAATTTTAAACTGGTTATGAAACTATCATAAAATTTCAACGAGATAATTATAACCGTGTCAGCCCCCATCAAGGTTTTGAGAACCTCTCAAATCATTCATTTCAAAAGTACTTGAAGTTCTTGAAATTTAAGGGAATATTTGATTTCACTAACTGAATCGATTATAAGAAAGGCAATGATATATGGATGTATTTTCATTTGTAAAGGTGTTGGGGATTATAGGTTGGATACATGTTTGGGTAGGAACCAAAATATTTATTATGATAATCAACCATCATACTCTTACATTAATGTTGATTTGGGCAATTTTGATATAAAATGTTTTGCTTCTAAATTTTTTCTAGGAACGAGTATTGAAATGCACACACAAACGCATTGCAAAACCAATTCAAAACTATGCCTTTGAATTCCAATATTTATTATTACATAATTTGATACACTACAAAAGCATCACTTACATAAATGCTAGCTATATTGTTACAATAACACTTGTGGTATAGTTAATGTTGAAATTGTGTGACTGAGGAGAATCAGCTAAAAGATTAGTGGCCTTTTTTGACAATCCACTTCATATTATAGTGGTTTCAATCATGAATCTATAATAGATATAACCTAATAGAACTAGTTAATGCACAACATATTATTATAAAGTGTTTTTCCCAATTCAATAGTACTAATGTTTGAAGAAAGAAATAAAAAAAAGAAACACATAAATAAAATTCCTTTCAAAAATGAAATATTGAAACTAAATTTTAATGAAGATTCTCATGGAAATCCTAGCATATTAGGAAGTGTAGGGATTTACTAGGACTATAATAGTGAAGAGTTACTTACCTAATATAAATAGAGCTAAAATTAGATAGAGAAAAATACTATAAAACTTTGTGTGTGAAATGATATTCTCTATCAATTATAAATTTTGTTTTGAAGGGAGTTTGCAACATTAAACTTTCATATATTATGTGAAATTCAATATAGAATTTAAATAGATCAAATTCTACCACGTGAGTAGAAAAGACAATAGGTTGATATATCATTCACCAAATTTGGGAGCTTTGAACATTCAAAATGAAAATCTCCAACCCTTAGTTCTTGGTTAAAGGTTCCCTTGAACTGATTAGTTTATAAATATTGAAGGTCCTTCTCCTAATCCCCCATCTCAATTCCCTCTAAATTATTTCTTCTAAAAAAAGATGTTTTTGAGAAATTTAATGGGGAATATTTATGTTTGTTGGCATTACAAGGTGGTGAAGGACTTGAGACAGTTGATCCTCTTATATGTGTGGGATTTTATCTTACTCTATAATCTCAAAATATTTCCATTTCAAATGCGTATTATTAGGAGTGTGGTTGAAAGTTAAGACACTCCTTCGATATGATAAAAAAATCACCAATTTTTATTTTTACCCTAGCCATGATTCTTTGTTTTTGAATTTTGAAAAAAATTGGGATGCGGGCATGCACTATATTTTTGGATTGGTGATATTAGAAAGTGTTTGGCTAATAATTTTTTGTGCAAATTTTGAAATAATTTCCTTTATAAATGAAACTATTTTTTTCTTTGATTGATTGATTTTTTAAAATTTGGAATTTGGAGAGTTAGTGTCTTCTCTCCTACTCTTGTTCAATTGGTTTCTTTTTGTTTTTGTAAATATAGTAAAAAAAGAGATGAGAAAACACATGGTTTTATATTTATCATATTTTTAATTTAAAAACACTAAAAAGTTTTGAAAACAAATATGTAATTTTAGAAGAGGAGTCTAGATCCTCATGTATGCCCTCTTTTTGTCACTTGTGATGGAAAAAAGTGATAATGATTTTGTGTTTCAAATCATTATTTTTCCATATTCAAACAATCTTCACTAAAAGTTATCTTTCAAGATGCATGGAAAGTAACTGAATGGATGAATCAATACCAAACTCCTTTGCATCCTTGTGAAGGAGTAATAGGAAATGGAAAAGAAAAGTGTTCTAAAATTATTATAAAAAAGTACAAAGAAAAAGTGTTCAATATTTACTCCAAGAAATATATGCATGAACCATTTTTTGGAATGGTATATGACTTTAAGATTCAAAGGTTAATGGATAATGGATTTTTTTTATTGATGAGGGCACAAGGATGACAATAGAGAATTATTGATTTATGAAAAGGAGCTCTTGTGCAAGGTGCAATAATGAAAATGTGCAAAGTAGATAGTCTTTGAATCTCAATCACATATATTACATAGGTGTATAATATAAAATATTCATACAATTTACAAAAAGTGACTTATCTATTCACCATGCTCCAAATGCCTCAAAATTTTTGAACTGTATACCATACAAATTTTACTTAATTTTCAAGAGTAGAAAATAAGCTACAAAATCTTTAGTATTTGGTATGTAGTTGCCTTGTTTATTTTCAAATTCTTAAAAATTATCAAATAACTATATGTTCATCAATATATTGTACCTCCTCTTCTTTATTTAAGATAATCATAATTGTATGGAAACAGAGACATATGGTGCATTGGTTGAAGTAGTAGGTCACATATGTAGGCAATGAGGAATAATCTCAATTATGTGAACTATTATGACATATCTCAAAACGTGTTGAACTAGCCTTTGCTAATCTATATGGAAATTCTTCCACTTTTGCCTCTTGTATTTGATACTCTTCTATGTAATGGCATTACAAATGATGGAGAACCATTAGCCTCAAACATGAAAATAACTTTACAAATAAGGAATACATAAAAATATTATTAAATTATAAAAAGCTCAATATGCCTTGTATATTTTCCAGAGATATGTGTTTGATGTGTTAAAAGATTACATTAAAGAGATAGAAGCATCATCATGTGTCACATAAGGACTATCTACAAATTAATTCAAGCGAAAAATTGGAGGAAGGTCTATATTTTTTTTTGCAATTTAAAATCACTTATTATATCTATACCAATTATAACATGGGAAAAATGGAACCCTTTAAGTTTAACATGTGAAACCTAGGGTTAATTGGATTCCTTTTTAAAAATTACATTAGAAGGGGGGTCAACAAGATGAATAGATTGACTATCAACCACGAAGGTAAGCCAATAAAACTTGGATCTCCATTCTTAGGTCCTTGAAAGTGAATTGGAAATGATTAACCTAATTGAACTATATGACCTAATATGATAAATGTAATATTTTGAAAGCACATAGACTAAAATAGTAAAGTGCGGGAAGATTTAAGAAGTACTAAAGATTGTGCACCTATCATAAAAAGTTGGATTTGACATGTAGAGGAGGGCATAGATACCTAGGGGCATAGGATCCCTGATAGGGGTCCTATTTTACAGTCCTCTAATGCTAGATTTGGCCTTCTATTTTCTAGTTATAGGGTTGTTGGAATGTCGTCAGGTAATTTTGTAGTTGATTTTTCATGGCTTGACAACTTTTAGGGCTTTGAATGCAACAATTACCAATTTCACTTCAATCCTTCTTTAATCCTCTTCAAACTTGTAACCTACACATTCAAAGAGAGAGAAAATGTTGGGCCATTTAGGGGCTTGCCTTAGTCAAACCCCATGTAAATGTCTCCACTTCCACAATGGTAATGTCAATGATAGGAATAATAACTGAAAAGAAGGAACGACGAAATCACAAAGTGTTGCAACTCACCACCCTTCAATGGCTTCCTTGAAGGATTGAATTCATGCGCATCACCTCAAGGATTTGGATCTTGCTTGTTTGAATACTTTGGAGACCTACAACAAGGGTTAGCCTTCACAAAACATGAACATGAACACGCATAAATTTTGACATGATGTTGGATCTTAAATTGCTGCAATAATCTCTGAAAAAATGTTGCTCTTGACTTGCTCAATAATTCTCTTGATCATAAGTTTTCTAATATATTTCTACTTAGTACTTGTTAGATTGGAAATGATGCAATGACTAGGCATTTATAGCAATTATTCTAATTTCCGAAAAATTCGATCCCAAAAGCTAACACTTGAAATTTGAAATTTGAACGATAAAATACCACCAAGAACATAATAAAAATTAGTCCTCGACAAGATAGGGGGACCCATATGCCCATGGGCATATGGGTCCTAGCCCTATCTTCTAGGACTTTTAGTGTCAGGATCAAAACATTGATTGTTTGCATTTATTCAATGCTTGTAAATCTTCGAAAAGCGGTAAAATAGGCTTTGGAATGCATAATTTAGGAAATTAGGGACTTAATTAGGTCCAATAGATAAAGGGGGACAAAACATAATGTGAAATTGTTAAGGGTGACAATTTTCGACACTACACCAACCAATAATAGTATCAACATAATATTGTGTTCCATTCTTCAATTTTACGAGATTTTTTATTTATTTTTTAAATTTATTCCAAAAATATTTAAAAGAATATGAAATTTTTTCCAAACTTTTCCATATACTAAATCTTTGACTATATAAGTTACAATGTGTGTTTAAATGATTTGTAGACCAAAAATTTGAAGTTTTCTCAAGGAATTATAAATTGTTTGCACCACAACATAACAAAAAGTTGGTTAGATTATTATACTTATTAATGTTACATTTTTTATTTGATTAAATTAAATTATATCAAAAGACATAATTTAAATGACTATAGTGGCATACTTGAAATTGGTGACTTTGTTGTTTATGATTTCCATTTACCTATTGTTCTCCCACTTTAGCCTGTGTGGTTTTGATTTGTCCTAGTTTAATTCCACCCTTTATTCAATAACAATTGTTTGCCCTACTTATTTCAAGCAAAAAGGGGGAGGGTTTACAATTTTTAAGAAAAGAATAAGACACTACAAATTTTTAAAGCAAAAATGGAAAAATGGTTTAAGATAGTTAGCCCCACTCTGTAAATAAACATTTACATTTTTAATGGTACAAAAATGACAGACGTGAATCAAACTCCAAAAACTCTAACTTGAAACCAAACAACAATTCAATTTAATAATTTTATTTGTTAATTGAATTGAAGATAAAATTATTAATTCATCAATGTATTCCTGGTGAACAAACTGAAATTTCATTCAAATATGAATGAGGCCAAAATTTTGAAGCAAATCAATGTTTTTAAATTAATTTCTTCTTCACAGAATAACAATGTTTAAAATCTATAATCACCTATAATCTACAACTATTGGATTAGCTTTCAATCTTCCAAAATTCTTTGTTACTCTCTTCTTTGCATAAATTATCACCTTTCGCTATATTCTCCTCCACGCCTTTCTTTGTGCCAATTCTCCCTTGGCTAGCACCTACCTCCATTTATTCTAACCTCCCCTATGTCGCACCCCATTTTACCACACCATATTAGCATACATCTATTCTTTTATTTAATTTATGAATCTTTGAGCATGGTGCAACCTTTATCTACCTCTCACTGTATTTTTTAAGCAACTTATTTTTTATACCTCAAGATGCAGCCTCCTTTTTGGCTATCCATATAACATTTAATTTTTTGAAAATATTTACTCCCTATTGTGCACCTTCTATCTTTTCCCAACATACATTACATATAACTCATCTATGTTGCACAACCTACATTTACTCCTTCCTCTGTGTCATACCCTTTCTCACAACCTGTCCTCTCTCATTCCATGCCTCCCTTGTTACCTTTGTCCAACCTCTCTCTGTAATTCTACAGCTGCTACCCCTTTCTATCTCATGTAAGCTCTGCCATTTTTTTTTTAAAATGTTGTTACTTTTTATCTTCTATTTTTTTAATCTTTTGTCGGGCATGCCTATTCATCTTTTGGGACTACATTTTAATCTATTTTCACTCTAATTGCCCCTTCAGCTTTCTCTATCTTTTCTCTTTTGGAATAAAATCCACATTCATTATTATTTCCCAATTGATGTCTCCTTCAATTTGCCTTCGAATATCTTTATTGATTTGCATTTAAATCTAATTTTTCATTTTTATAAATTGGATCATCATTCATTCAAATTAAGAAAAAACGGTAAACCATAATCGAATTAAAATGGAAATCAAACTGAGATATTTCGTCAATTGTAAATGATAAAATATTACTTCAAACAACTCTCTAAACTACAGATCCGATATTGTATTGCCAAACCAAAAAATGAAAATCAAACTAGAAACCAATTTGATTGATCAATGTCGATTGCCATAATGCTCAGGATGCTCTTACATAAAAAATCTAGAAAATTATTTGACATTAATAAATTTTACTTAAAGGTGAGAATATAGTCACAATTAAACCAAGTTTTGCATTGACACAACATCATCCTTAAGGTGATAGTGTGGGATGTCTCCCCTAGCTACTTATAGAGACTCGACAGTATCTTCACCTCTTGCAACTATTTTTCACCACTCCTTGTTCATGTTGAACTTGGAACAAAACTGGTTCATTTGACCTCTATGCTCCTAATGGTGGTGGGTTGGTTTTCAAGGCTAGTAATGGTGTTAGGACCCTATGAGATTTTATTTTGGTGACTATAGATTTTCTTGGTTGCTGCACTACTAATGTAGAAAAGTTTGGTGCATTAGGGTTAGGATGAGTCCTTCATGACCATAACTAGTTTAGGGGTTCTTTCTCACCCTTCGTTCTAAAGATAAAAATGAACCCTTCCCTATTGGCAATCATCCTCTATGGTGGTTTTTGGACATGATGTGATTAAAATGAAGATTTTTATCTTTGGCAAGGCTTGGTCTACAAGTTTAGCAATTTATGGATTTCTCTTCTTGACGTACATAAATAGGTTTTGGAATCATGGAAAACTTGATGTAGAGAAAGAAACTTAAACAAAAACTTTCCAAAAGTTTGATTGACCCTTCTATGGAAGTTAGGTGATACCCTATTCTACTAGCCCTCAAATCCTCAATTTAGATCCAAATTGATACTTTTCATGACAACACTCATTCTTGATGTCTTAAAGGGTCTTATCAAAGTCATTAAAAACTATAAAAGATTCAATTTTCGTAAGGTTTCAATTAGTCCTTGTAATTTGACCTATAAGCCTTTCATTCTTAGGCTTTAAACCCTTATTTCCTTGGCAAACCTTGCCTCTTAGCATATAAAAACTTAATTTTTATGCCTTTGATGGCTTGAACACCTTTAACATGCCTTCTAGAACCTCCAAAAACCTTTACCTTGTTTGAAAAACTCAAGAAATTCAAATTTTCAAAAATGTCTAGTTGTTCTAGGGTTATGACAGTCTTTTTGGCAGGGATTTCCAACAAATAGTCCTAAATAACTCATGAAAATCAAAAATATGGAGCCCAAAATTGGTGAGCACTTAGTCAAGACCCTAACAAGTAGTACCAAAAATCTTCTCACAAAATTTCATGATTTTTCACTATACCAAAAAATATATTAACATTTTCCTATTGTTGGAAACCCTAGTTTTTGAACAAAGTAGCGAGCACTATTTTGATCATAACTTGAGAAAAACTCAATGAAATCGCCTCAAACAAATTTAATTTTAGCCTTAAGCCATGTCATTATCATCCCACACAATCACAGACCTGAAAACATGTCATACAAGGTCATAACAATCTGTTCTTTGCTGTTTTTTTTCAAAAAATTATCATAAAAATCGATTAAAACAAGGTATATGAGGAAATCTTGCTCCCACTAGTCCTTGGAGCGTGTCTTTTTCTTGATTCAACATGGAGGAAGTTACAAAAAAGCAGTTACACTCGAGCATATGTCCTTTTTTCCAAAAACCTAAAGTCGAAGTCATTAACTTGACAATTATGCTCTTTTTTTGCAACTTTTAACCTTGTACCACACCTAGGCTAGAAAACATTACAAAAGATTATATATATGGTTTTCTAAGACCATTTTTTTGATCTTTTATTGACATACAACTATGACACACAAAACAAAATAGTCCTTAAAACATGAACTAGGTCTCTTGGACCTTCAAGAACAACATTTAGGTGATGCTCCTACATCAAAACCTATCATTGATGGAAAGTTAAAGTTATTTTCTTGTGGCAAGGGATTCTTTATAGTAACTATTACCTCTTCAAAGGAAATGGATTATGTTCTTGATGGTAGGTTATGGATGTGGGGAGAGCACTCTATCTCCATCAAGACAGTTTATCTCCTTCAACCCCTTCTCTAAACCTCTCAATGTTAGACCAAATTGGGTTTGGATTTCAAATCTTCCTCTCCAATTTTTGGAACTCTTATCATGAGGCCATTGACAATGCAATTGGTTATTTTTTGAACATTGAATCTACTACTTCCTACATCGGTCTTACTATTACTCATATTCTGGTAGATATGGATATCTCCAAGGCTCTTCATGAGGATATTATTTTGATGGTGGTGGATAGGCCTTGGAATCATTTGCTTGACTATGAGGGTCTCTCCTTCATACGTAAATAATGCTTTTCCATCAAACACTTCGCTTTTAATCGTCCACTCTTTCAGTGTAAGGATGTGACTATGTGGTGGAGGCACACCCATGAAGATCACTTGACTACCAATATTTTTTATTCTTTGGTTGATGGCTCCTCTCAAGATGCAGATTTGTAGTAGGATGTTCCCCCTATGGTGTGTCATGTTCTCAAGGGGGTTTCTCACATAGTTGGAATAAATTTGGAGAGTCTTATTCCTACTGGTGAGTCTTACCCACCTTCTAATCCAATTACTTAACATCTTGTTTTCTATACTCCTTTTATACCCTTTGCTTTAATACACTATCCACCTCCTCCTAAGGTGTTTGATTGATGATTGACAACATCGGCTAAATATTCCTCTAGATTACACCCATGGATGGGCCCTTTGAGGGGAAGCCCCCCCTTCTTCTAGGTCTAAGGATTTGGATGAGAACATATCCTAGATAATTATTCATTTGAGGTAGAGAAGAAAGGTATTGCAAATCTATCTCCCAATTGCACACCAAAGTGAAGGGTGTGAGATTCAATGGGGACAATTCTCGCATTATTTAGGCTAGATCACTAAGCACTCTTGTGTGCTTAGCATCTTGGTTGTAGTTATGTTGGTTCTCACTTGGCAGCTTGGTTGTAGTTGTATTTGCATGCCATCTAGGAGTTTGTTGTGTATATTTTGAGATATTATATCTTATGTGTAGGGTTTATGGTCCCTTCAAAACCAATTTACCTGAACTAAAAACATCAAGTTCAATATTAACAATGTTAGGCCATCCTAAAGATGAAAACAAAAGAGCTACAAATTCATAGTTACAACAATAAATTTTATACTAGAAATGATGTTATATGATTCAAATGATACAAATATTTTTGTTGATGCCTTATACTATTTTTTCACTTATGTTATCTTTAAATGCTCCATCAAAATTTAGTTTGAAAAAATATGTATTAGGGATAACAAAAAGTTTTGTAGAATGATTTTATATCAAATCTATAGAATCATTTAGTTATATAATATGGGAATACATGCCTTAGGATGAAACCTCTTCTAATGAGATTAAATGGTTGAAAATAAGCTTGCCAATTATCAAGGCTTGCTAAGTGTAAGGCCTCAAAATCATAAGGGATAAGGTTGGGATTGTGCCTAGATGAATTTAATGAAATGGAAATGATTTTTGGTTAGATTTATTTTTATCTAAAATGGAACTCCAAGGGCGAATCCCAAGCTTTATTGTGATCCTCCATGTTAGCGGTTCAAATGACCCAGTTGGTTAAGCATGTTGGATGAGACTAATACTTTTTTCCTTGTGCATTTATATATTATCAAAATTAGATTGGAATCTTGTTAGTATTTTTTTTTTTTATTAGACTGCAGGAATCGGGTAGCACGACCCCCTATAAATTGCAGTGCGCCTAGTAAACTTTTTAACGTGACCGGCAGCGCTGGTGCGCCACGCCCTCCGGTACCACGGGGGTGGGGGAGACTAGACCTCGTGACCAACCTCCTGCAACACGAAAGATTTAGCAGAATCTTGTTAGTATTATTGAAAATTATGTTTTAACATTATTTTTAAATATCTTGGCATCCATTGTATTTGTTCTTTTTTTGGGAGGGTGGGGTATTTTGGATTGAAATATTTGTCTAGAGTTGGAGCTTGTCATCTAAACAAAGTACACAAATTTTAGTGAAATGAGTAGACTTGTAGAAAAATAAAAAATGGTTAAGTCTCTCTTAGTTAATGTGGCAATTAATATTAATTATGGATCTAATCCAATCACTATCTTGTAATGAATTGATCATTGGGAGTTTATCATGAATGAAAAACTAGAGAAAAGATAGAATTTTGTTACTATTAGCAAGCACTAGAATTAATTCCACATTTGTAATTGATTTTGAATTAATATTAACATATTAATATATGCAAACTAATAATAATTTCAATAATAATTAAGGGAGTGCTAATTACTTATTCTTGCTGTACAAGTTTGGTTAATTATTTGAACATTTTGTTTGTATTAATAATTGAGAAGTCAAAAAGATACATCATCAAAGTTTTATCCTGAAGCCACCATGATCAGTTGTTTTGCTTGCTCCCAGCATATTAGAAGTTTTATCCAGCCCTTACTATGACCTAGTATTCATCAGTTACATACATGTATACATTATAGCTACTATACAAAGAGTTTTACTATGTAGAATTTACAAAGAGATCGAACCTGTGCATCTTGAACAAAAGGGAAAAACTGTGCAACATGTACAAAAAGGTTTTCTATGTAGCATGTACATGTACATATTAGAAGTTTTATCCAGCCCTTACTATGACCTAGTATTCATCAGTTACATACATGTATACTTTATAGCTACTATACAAAGAGTTTTACTATGCAGCATTTTCAAAGAGATTGAACCTATGCATCTTGAACAAAAGGAAAAAAACTATGCAGCATATACAAAAAGGTTGTCTATGCAGCATGTACAGATATAGCATTTCTATTCACATATTCCTACTCTCACTGTAGGAATCTAAGTCATTCCACCCAGCAAGAGTTTCTAAAGCTATCAGCTCATCCCTGGAGAAGACTTCTTCAATTTCCATGTTTTCATTGGTGTGAAGACTTGGTGCCTTGACTCTTTGCTGATCCTCACCTACTTTGACCTTGCCATTGAATTCCTTTTGAAAGTTCTCAAGTGCAGCCATGAAGGTGGCTAGGCTAGGTTGTCCAACTTGTCAGTTATGTCCAAACTTGACTTCATTTTGATTGATTAATACCATCCCATCCTTCAGAAGCTTGAGAAATTTTCCCTCAAAAATCTTCACAATCATGACCAACTACGAAGCAATGTCAAACAAGATGAGTCTCTTTGCTGACTCGGTAAGAATCCTCCTCTGTCCACTTAATTTTTCACCATTTCTTGCCTTTCATAAATACCAGAGAATTTCATTAGCTAAATAGTGCCAAAACAAATTAAGTTCTTTCCCAAGTTCTTTATCATCTCATAACAAAACCTCTTTCCAATTTACTTTTCTGTTTGTTTTCCAGATTAACAGATCATTACACAGGAGTTTTTATACTTCATTTGCATATAAACAATAAAAAAAATGTTCTACCGTTTCAAGTAGCCTGCAAATGCTGCAAATTTCAATAACAGTATGCTTCATTTTGACAGGGACTCTTTGCAACAAAATGAACCACCTTAGACAAGCTTTTTTGGGGGGGTAAAACACATAGGACCAGTTTGGAGTGAAGAAATCTTGTCATT
This sequence comes from Sequoiadendron giganteum, assembly GCA_007115665.2. Classification (NCBI taxonomy): domain Eukaryota; kingdom Viridiplantae; phylum Streptophyta; class Pinopsida; order Cupressales; family Cupressaceae; genus Sequoiadendron; species Sequoiadendron giganteum. The sequence continues at coordinate 634,088,339 of CM021106.1, read as the reverse complement.
CCTTTGTTGTTTAGATTAGTTTTCCATGTTATGTTTAGGTGCTCTTTTAGGGACTCGTTATCGATTACGTCCTTATAAATGATATTTTCCTGAAGGTTTATTACTGTTTAGAATATCTTGCATTTTATATATGTAGGAGAACAACTGTTAGTGCTTCCTCAATTTGTAATGAAACAATTGGCATAATAAAAATATATTGCAAATACTTGATAATAATATACCACTTTGAGGGAGCAACCTCTTAATCCACTTGGAAGGGAATACTTCCAATAGTATTTATTAAGAACTTAATACTTTATATAATCATAATAACTAACCTCTTTCTCTTATATATACCTTGATCATGCATTGGATGTCACCGAGTCCTACTTAGATACCTAAATATAACACATAGGAGGATCTAATTATCTAAATAAGAATTTAATAATTATCATATAACTTAATTAAAAGCTAAGATAGTCATGAGCCAACTACTCATAACCTTATGCATACTATAGGATTAAGGGCATTGTATGCCCCTCTCTTTAGAGAAGTATTATCCTCAATGTTGACTATCTATGGATGCTTTTACATAAAATCTCCATCTTTTCTTATCTCTAGAAGCTTGACTAGAAACTATTCATTCAATCATCACTTTGAGATCAATCATTGCATCCATCCTTATCAATATTCCATCTTTAATTTTGTTGATCTCTACCTTTACATCATCCAAGGTTATGGCATCTATGTCCTCTACTAATGGATCCTCTTTGGAAGGAGTCCTTCCAAGAGTGATAAGATTCTTTACCTTGCCTCTTGTTGAAGCCCCCACCATGGTGCGAAAAAATAATTTTGTAATAAAATACACAAAATAAATCCAATCAATCTAAGTTTTTTTATTATAACTTACTAGAGCCTAGATTTGCTTATATGTAGCTTTTGGGTGAATTTGGTGGAAACCCTAATTTTGTAATAAATCATACAAAATAAATCCAATGATTCTAAAAATTTTACTAGTACTTACCAAGGTCTAGATCTCGCTTTTGAAAAAAAAATCCAAATTTTTCATTGATTTGTAGCCTTGAGAATACCCTAATTTTATATTAATTGTTGAAAACAATTCCAATTATCCCCAAACTAGGATTGTAAGTGGATCAACTTGATCTTGTTCAACCCTCTAAAATTTATGATTTATGATTGTCTTGTTTCTTATGTTCACAATGCAAAGTATGCTCTAATTCCACTTGTAATAAAACAAATTGCACAAAATAGGAAATAAGCTACAAATGCTTGATAATAATGTGTCACTTCAAGGGAAAACCTCCTAATCTACTTCAAGGGGGATACCTCTCATATTTTGAACAATAATAACTCAATACTCAATACGATGATAATAACTAACCTCTACCTCATACATATACCCTACTTATGATTTGAATGCCACCAAGACTAACTTAGATATCTAACTATAACACCCAGGATGACCTAATTATTTAAATAAGAATATAATATTGATCATATAACTTATTTAAGAGTTAAGGTAGTTGTAGACACCTAAAATCGCTTTCTTTTGTTCTGTCAATTATCCCTATTTCAACTAATCTCTATCACCTATATTAATTAAATAATACATCGCTATTTAATTAATATCTTTTATTTTTGTCTAATTTCCCTATCACCCATATTGATCAAATAATATTTCATTATTTAATTAACATTCTCTTACTCCTTCTAGTTCATCCTAAGCCCTAAAATAATTAATTAATTTAATTATTTACCATCTTCACCTTTACTACCTCCATCCTCTAACATTCATCCATTAAATTAAATAAATACCCATAAATCTTTTCTACTTATTTACCTTGTCCTTCCCCTCATAAATCTTTCCCCTTTTGGAAGGGACCCCCACATGGGTCTTCCTTCTAAAAGTACACAAAAGTAATTAAAAAATCCTTTATTCTCCCTCATTCCCATGCCTTGGACTGTGAGGACAAATTTTGCCTTTATGGCAAAATCTCCTCTCCCCACTCCAAGGGTACCATCTCCCTCTCAATCATTCTCTTTTTGACACTTGTCATCATCTCGTGCCTTGAGGTGTCTCATCCATTCCTAGCCCTTGATCTTCATCAAATGATCCTAGCCCTCCATCCATTTCTATACAACACATAAAACTCAACACTCAGCCATTTTTCCAAATATTGCAACCTTGAGCAATTGAGCATTGCTATGTTACTGTTTTTTTTTTAGCACACATCCAATCAAACATTGCAAGAACATCTACACAAGGGGATTGATGTACTTCGATTTTGATCAATTTGGTGATAGTTTGACTCTTTTTGCGCAATCTTGATTGTTTGCTTGATTTTGTGTTTGTTTGATCTTTATTGTTTAAATCATTCAATAGAACATGATTTTCATGCACACAATAGCCACAAGCTGACCACTCATAACTCTTTGCACACTATAGGATTAAGGGCATAGCACAATTATTATGACAATTCTTATGAATTATACACCCACCCCAACCACTAACTAGTAATTAATTGATCATTAAGAATTTACCATGAATGAAGAGCTAGAAGAAAGAACAAATTTTGTTAATATTGACAAGGACCACAAGTGATTCCATATTTGTGATCGATTTGATTTTTTTGAACTAATATAAATATAGGTAGATACCATGAAACACACAATGATTTGTGATAAGTCTTGATATCATTTGCTTGATAGGTTGCTTAGTTTATTTTCTCATCAACCCCATTTTTTTTGGTTTATTCAAAGGACAATAGAGTAAAGCTTCATTGAATGTCTTTTGCATGCTAAATTTTGAAACAAAAAATATCTTAAGCCATGCAAACTAATGAACCTAATTCCAAGTTTAGAACAACTTTGATTGAGCTAAGAAATCCATACCAAGTGGTGAAGGGAAAACAAATTTTCACCAACACAAACCTTGATACCTATAGGCTATGCTCAAGAAGATTGATGTTATTAAGAGGTGATGTAGTTGCTCATTCCAACACCATTGCCTTTTATTTGCATCCAATTCTAACCGTTAAGACATAACTTGAGGAATGAGATATTTACAAAGCTGGGATGAAGATGGTGGATGGATAAGATTCAATCTTGTGCAATGAAGAGAGGGGGTTGATACATTTGCAAAAGAGAACGAGAATCTTACAAGTGATATCTTGTGATTGGTGCACATAAACAAAACAAAGATTCAAAAGAGGTGGAGGGTTGAGATTTTCTTATTCTAAATAGAGGGCGAGAATTGAAATGAGTACATTTTAGAACTTTCTATAAGGTTCTAAACAAAGTGGTGGAAGAATATATAGGCGATTATTAGTTGATTAAATCTGTTTTGTCTATTCAATTAATGATGAAAATGATTTTCGATAAATTAAATAAATATGCATTTATTCAATTTAAAAGAAAATGGTGAGAAAATGATTTGATTTAATTAAATAGATGTGGTTTATTGAATTAAAGTTGATATTTTAAAAGAAGGGTTGAATTAATTGCTTCACTAAATAATAAACATAACTTATTTCATTAATATTGAAATAATGGCTAGATATATTAATTTTATAATCAAGACCTATTTAATTTTAGAAGAATGATCAAATTAATTAATTAAAAAAATAGAACTTATTTAATTAATGGTAAAAATACACATGCAACATATATCTAGTGTGATGGTGGTGGAAATATCGGAATGCATTCTAAAATGTCTACATTCCCAAATCCAAATACTTTTGCCAATCTTCCAATTGCCATATTAGCATCTCCATCTCCATATTGGTTTTAAGTAGGGTGGGGTAAAGTCATTCTATGGTTTGTGGATACAACCAAGAGTTCAGGAAGCTTTTTTTTGTGGAAATATGTAATTAGTGAATGAGCGTGCCACAATTTCCAACCTGCCATCATTGCCAGTATTTGATTGTAATGCTAAAAAATGGAACAATGCAACCAACTTCTCGTTTGGTATGGCATATGGTTTCCCACTGCCCTGAGAATATGCTTGTGATTCTTATCCATGCCTTTCCACAGGAAGTTTGATGGATCTTCGACACATCTATATCCTCAATTTGTTGTCAACATGAGGGGAGTAAGCATATACATTGAGACAACCTATACAACAACTTGTAAATCTAGCAAAGGCTTGCCACCTGTAGTCCTGCGCATTGACTTGGATTGTAATTGGTTAATTAATAGCATGTAGTTTTCACAGTCCATGATAATTATGCTGAGATTTCTGGTTAAGACTGTATGACTTTTAAAATCGATGTTTCAGATCAAACTCAATGATCCATCTTCAGGATAAAGCAGAACGAGAAAAGAGTCAAGATGGATCATGGAATTTGATCTGAAACATCGATTTTAAAAATCATACACAGTTTTAGCCAGAAATCTCAACATAATTGTAATTGGTTTTCACAGTTTCCCACTCTCTTCTCCTTCTACTTTATCCTGAAGATGGATCATTGAATTTGATCCAAATCGTTGATTTTAAAAATCATACACAGTTTGACCAGAAATCTCAACATAATTGTAATTGGTTTTCACAGTTTCCCACATTGCTGGTCTTCTCTCATGTGCAGAGGGAATCCTCAATATTTCAATGGTGATTAATATTTGAATCCCGAGACGTTTAGAATTACTTGCTTGTGTCTGGTAGAGACGTTGATGAAGAAGACATTAGACGACTTCTTATTAATTTGTTGTCCAACGACCATTTGATGGATACATTAGCTGTCGCGGTTAACTAATTTCACTCAAGAAGAGGCTTAATTTTTTTACATTAACACTTAAAACAACCAATAACATCTGCAAATAATGTTCGGTAGGAGTTAAAGTCTTTCTTAGAACAATAGTCACTTAAAAGGGCAAAAAGAATATAAAATGAAAAGAATAACTTGAACATCCACTTCTATAACACCATAAAAATGCACAAAGAAATATCCTAAATCAGACTACACCCTTCTAAAAATCTCAAGCACTTCTATATTTAGATATCATACTAGAATATCTCGACAAGAGATAGGCCACTTGGTTTTGAACAACCTTTCTCTTATAGAACAACGATCACTATGGCAATAATCACAAGCATTCTACCACTTTTGCTATCAAGTCACTGTGAAAATCTTGGCCTAGCACTGCAGTTATATTAACTGTAGATACTTATCAAATACTGAAACATAAATGCTATGGATGGCCAAAAAATGAAGCCAAACACATGACAAAATGAAAATAGCATGAACAAAACATAATGACCAGTCACAATGATGATAATCCCAATTGTTGCGAGTCCAAAACCAAAGATTTTACGAGAACTAAATACTCCAAGCTGAAGATATATCCAGAGTTTATATCGCTGCTTATATAACATGACAATTCATTTCTTTATTCAATCTAATCTGAACGAACATAGGTGTACAGAGCATCAAAAAGTTAAAATGGCATATAATATGGGAATGAAAATGGTTGTGAATCATAGCATCTGCTAGAAGTCTCATGAAATAATATTTGTAACCTTTAAAAAACCTGGGATACTAAGGATTGGAACTGATCTATAGCAGGTACCTTTGAGAAACATGTTACATAACAGATTGCTCGTAGAAAACAAGTTCCTTTCATTCAGTTGTAAATTATTGCTGCTTTGTGACCATTTTCATACAACCAATTCCCAGCTACTTATTGCTGAATGATGCCTTCATAACATATACTTCCTAGTACAAAAAATTGCAAACTCTACAAGGCATCTAACACATTTCTCGTGTCCTGTTATAAAAACTCAGACAATTGCAATGCGAATTGACAGGTCAATCACAGTGCCCTTTTCTACCAAGGGGATTGCTCAACATGGTTCCATCTGAGGAATTCCTTCAGCTATATGGAATGCTCAAAACTGCATCTGAGGAATTCCTTCAGCTATATGGAATGCTCAAAACTGAATAGTCTATTTCAATTCAGTCTAGAATTTGAATTGTTACATAGTCCCACTGCATACCAAGTGCATAAATTGGGTATACAGAGCGTCTTCATTTTGGTTCCAAGATTAACTTGGCTCAGGAGGAACAAGCTTCATACTGCGCATCCACTCACAAAAGCTTAAATCATCAACATGGAAGAAGCTACTTTTTAATTTTGTCCTTTTTTCAGGTGTTAAAGTGTGCAGTTGAGGAAATCTTGCTTCCTGCAAAAATAGAACAAAAGAGCGGCAGTTAAATGATTAGTTATTTGAATTTCCCTTACTAAGATAAGTGGCTTGCTTTTGAATGATATAGAAATTAACCTCAACCTTAACATTAAATTGCCAGAATAAGTATAAAATTACAGTCCAGGCATATAAAAAGGGTTCAAACCAAAAAGAAAAAGAAAAATCAAACCAGCAGAATTTATATGGTTTCCAAGATACCTGTTCGTATGGAGGATCTTTATGTGCAGGTATCAATCTTGATACAAAATACCGTGCTTGGGAGCTTCCCTCCTGCAAAGAAATTTAGGAATTAGCATTTAAGGAATTGCTAGAAGATAATGTTTAATAAAACAAAATTTCTAGCCAAGGTAGATGAACAAGCTCTACAGAAATGTATTATTTCCCTTGCTTCGGTCATTTTGTTTTTGTTTGAAATTATCCCAGACACGTGCTTATATATAGTTTACATCTTTTAAGGTAACACTTGCGAAACAAAACCTTTGGAAAAAGGTGCCAAAGACATGACTTTTTGGTACAACCTACATAATTTAAAAACAAAAATACCACATGAATATAATTTGGTCACAATATGGAGGAAAATGATATGCTAAAATTTGTAAACCAATTGCTGAAAGTACAATATACAAGGATGTCCCGGGTTCATTGTCAGCATAAAAAAGATGGTAATTCTCTTGCTTGCAGCACATCATCCATCTGATTCATGTTAGGGACTAGTCGATAACAACATAACAGCAAGACCATTATGATTGGGCATCCATTTGCCAAACTTTTTGCCACTGTATTGGACATGAAGCTTTCTGGGTGTTTAGAGCATACTTATCTCAAAGAGAGGAGAAAAGCGGGTTTCAGGAGAATTCTAATCCATTGATCACATATTTCTTCCAGTATATTATTGAGGAGGCTTGTCGATAGTTTTCTAATCTAGAGATTGTGTGCTAATAGTTTATCAGATTCTTCTCATTACTGCCATCATGATGCTTTCTGAGACACTTCTTGTCCATTTTCTGTCTTTGAATGGTTTCTCTAGCTATTCTCAAGAGCATTTTTGGAGTCAAAAGAAGGGTACCCTCTGTCACCAACTCTCTTTGATGTTTACACAGATGAACTTACAAATCTTCCATGGTGGCATCACACATGATGATGGTTGCATATCATTTTGCATTTCAATTGCTAGCTCATGGTCAACCTCAGGAAAACAATAGTCAAACTCACTTTGACCCATTCTTTTCAATTTCACTCAATTCATTAAGGGCTCCCAAAAACCTCACTAATCAATTTGGAAATTCTAAAAACCTAGAGATCAACTATTCATTTGCTCCAAACAGACATTGGATTCCAAAGTTGCAACCTCGCCCAAAACCTGAACTTGGCCAAATCCTAACCAAATTGGACTTCCTAGATCCATCTTCATCTTTGTAGCTCTAGCAAAGCTGAGACGTATGCCAAATTGAAATGACCCAGAGTGGCCCTGTTTCCTTATATTTGCAAAATAAATCTTAAAGTCCAAGAAATACAAATGTAAAGAGATAGAAATAACTTATTTTGTAGATATTATTGATTTCTGGACCTCTGGTGGGTCAACCACAATTCTGGCAGCCACTTCTTGTTTCAGTGATTTGCACCCTTGTTCTGACAATCATGTCTTCTAATAAGAAAAACTGCATCTGGAAATCAAAGGCTTGTCCCTCACTACTTCTAACACATTTCCGAATCCTCATACAACCATTCCCATCCTACAAAAACCCCTCTATTTGTCTCTATAAGAACCTAAACTTTTATTAAGTTTTTCCACTGGGATTTCCTAGCCTCATCTTGGAGCTTCCAGCATGTGTTTCCATGTTTTGCATGACAGAATGCTGCCAAGATGGTCTCCTTTTTCATGCTTTGCATAGCCTATGTTTTCTCCTTTCTCTTTCCTAACCCTACATCCTAGTGGCCAACTTGGCAACAGTGAAAAGACATGACAAGATCAACTGAGGACAAAAAAAGAGATTCATCTTGGTACCTTAAGGGTTAGCCAATTTAAGTGGCATTGTTCCAGTGTGTTGTTTTTCATTTACCCAAATTTAATTTCATTCTACTTGCTAAATCACATTGAACAAGGGCTAAAACTGAACTAGTTTACTCCAAGTTTCATAACTCATCTTGAATTCACCATTTGTGTTGATTAGCTCTCTGTGCTTTTCTGCTTTTCATTCAATTTTATAGCCATTAATCAGTTTTTCAACTACAATTTAGTTTCTTCTTTCAAGCATTTAATCTCTCACATTCAAAAAAGAATTAAACTGGCTAATCTAGGTAGTGTTTTGCATAATACAAGTATTTTCATGAACTAAATGATTTGATCTTGTTGACCCATGCCATATAACAGTAGGTCTATAGTCTGATTTGAATTCCCTCTTGCTTCCGTTACACTCCTTTTATTGCTTATATACATAAAATTAAAAAATACCAAAAAAAATCAGTCACCTAAAAGATAGTTTTTGCATCTTCTAAGCATCTTAGGAACTTATTTACATCAGGTCATCCTTCTTTCTCGTTCATAACAGAAACTAATCAGTTGTCTCACTCCTTGGTATGACTAGATTGCATTCATAGGTGCAATTATTCAATCGTAAAGACCAAAACCCAAACTAGTCTTTGCACGTTTAACTTGTATTATTAAAGGTTATGGAAAGACTCTCAAATATGACTTTTTGCATTGCATTTTCTGATCATGGTATCTTAAATGTGTCATTTGCATACAGTGAGCATATAAAAACCATCAAAGGATAGCAAAATTCCCTTCACAGTTGAAGAAATAATTCACCCTAGATTTGCATCCACACAATGAAAGGATTAGAACTTGTTTCTTCCAATCTTACATTGTCACTTCAGTGTCGTAGATGTATGCTTGGTCTCTCCCACTAACTTTTCACAGATAATCAAAGCGCTTGAACCATACAGGTTCAGTCATAGCCAGAACATATTCAATAACTTGCATCAGGTATCATGTGCTGCTTTGTTTACCTACTCTGTTCTTTCTTTTTGGGTAAAAAGACAATATAGTAAGCAAATTAGAATCCACTCATAATCAGGAAGGATTGGTTCACCACATGCAAACCTGGACCCCAAAGTGTAGGTCAGAATCTGATACTCGGTGGAACTCTGTAAAAGGCAGCTAAGGGGCCTAGCCTGCGCTACAGAAACATTCCAATGCATAGAGGGCATGGTAAGTCCTCCCTCTAGTGGTTGACTTATTTGAGTGAGGTCACACCATGCATCACTGTACCCTTGATTGTACTGAAGTGGGGCACAACCTCTCCCTGCATCAGATTTGTTCAAATTCACATTACATTCTGTGTTGTTATTTGTTTTACGAATATCTATACAGAACAAAGCATCAAGACCTTCACAAACATGCAAAACCTCTTGAGTCCTAACACACTTGAGATTGCTTTGGCCCCTCTTTTTGGTCACATTGTCCATGTGAACAGCCCCTCTTTCCTTCAGTAGTCTTGTCTTATAGACTCCATAAAAAGCAAAGTGTGAAGACTTTTCACAAACATACACAACATCTTACACACTCAGATTGCCTTAGCCTCTCTTTTCAGTCACATTGTTGTCTTAGGCTCCCACATTGTTGAGGGATACTGTTTCGACATTGGATTTCTTGGTGTATACACAGCCTTCAATACCTCTAGAAATGCTCCTAGGTTCTAGTTCTCCTACAAAATAAAACAAATTAAGGTAAGAGCAGCTTACTTGGGAGTTCAGCTCAGTATTCTGTCTTTATCCAGAAGGCTACCTCCCTGCCATATCTTTGTAAGGGATACACCTCCCCATATATTGAAAAAATAGTGTTTAAAAATAACAATGGTGTTTACATTTCCAGAGAATCTGTTCAAAACTGAGACTCTTTGATACAGTCACCAAACCAACACTTGTTTATGGGTAAGAGGTTTGGTGTCTCAACATTTTTGGGCCTTTTGACTAATCTTGTATGGAAAGGACTTACAATATCAAATATCTGCTATATCCTTAAGACTCAAATTCTTGGGTAACTTAAATCATGAGATATAGCAATCTTTGGTGGTGACAGACACCCATTTTTAGAAATTTTCTCTTGAGAGTGGGTAACCTCTTTAAGTTTCACTAAATGTCAACATTATTGGTAGTACAAACCTAATTTCTTTTTCAATTTACTTGCAACTTCATTAATCAGATTCCTCCACTTAAAAACTCCATGGATGTCCCTCCTTGCCTTCTTCACTGAAAACTGCTGATCAATAGAGTTATCAGGTCACCTGGACTTCTTCCCTGCAGCCTCTCAACCCCAAGATGGTTTTCTATAATGAGCATCCCATTTAGATTGCAGATGATGTCATCATTCAGTTCTTGGCCAGATAGGAGTGTGCTCCCATAAATTATGAGTTGATACACCCTAACATATCCGCATGGTGATAGGAGTTGCCATCTATGTTATCTCTAAGAAGCAATGAGATTCGGAGAAGGTATCACTGCTTTAAATACTGAATTAAAGGTCGTTCTCTATCTACATTTCTATCTATCCTAATCATATCTGCCAGGCCCTTTTTCTGAGACAGATTTTCACTTTGATTGGTAGAAATTTACTGGAAAACCCTGGGCAACCAAGCTAATTTACATAATTGCAACCTACTTTAGACTCTATAAGCATTAAGGAACCATTAGATGGTTCTGATTCACACACAGAAAGAGGTTGGCGTGACAACATCTTCTCTAGGTGTTGTACATCAGTTTTGTCTCCACATAAAGGACCTTCTAGTTTTCTTTGCTCACATGTTAGGTCTCAGGGACATCCATGCATTTAACAATTGACTCTAGCTCTCAAAATCCAATGACCTTGAGTGTTAAAAGAAGTTTTAGGGGGAATACCATGCATGCTCCTCAGAGTGTTCAGTCTTGCTGCCTTAGACCTAGCCATTCAACTATGGGTACTAACAGGTTCTTCTGTGAACAACTATTCATGTCAGTTCTTCTGAAATGAACTTTCCTATAGATATGGCTTATAACTTTAGTTTTCAGCTTTGTGCTTTTTTGAATGGTCTTTCCCTCACACAGGCATTTATACTTGTACTTGGACATGGATATTTGTACTTGTATTTGGATCATATAATTCAGTTTTTAAACACTTCGATAACTGGGTTTACTACCAGTTATATTTACATGTTTATTTTCTAATAGTACTCTAGCATTTAATTACTTTTCATAGCTGAGGATTCTTCTTACCCTAGCACATTTTCTTCTGTAATTGTATGTGTGGCCAAATCTGTTAACCCATTTTGATCATTTCTGGTTACTCATTCTCATAAAATTTCATTTTGTGTCTAAGTAAAACCTTGAAGAATAGACCGATGTTGCCACCACAATATCCTTAGGTAGAGGTGCCCCTATTCTTGAAGAACAAATACACAAATAGTACTCTACCATTTAATTACTTTTCAAAGCCAAGGATTCTTCTTACTCTAGCACATTTTCTTCTGTAATTGTATGTATGGCCAAGTCCATCAATCCATTTGATCATTTCTGGTTATTCATATAATTTCATTTTGCTTCTAACTAAAAACTTGAAGAATAGACCGACGTTGCCACCACAATATCCTGAGGTAGAGGTGCCCCTAATCTTGAAGGCCAAATAGACAAATATAGCTTTAAATAAGGTGGTAATGCATCATGATAAATAATTGTGCGTGAGTAGATGTTATGAATCCCTTTTCTTTAAAATTTGACTTTCTGGCAACATAGCTTTCAATGTCTAGCAATGTTAGTGCAAATTTTGGAAATCAAAGTTCCACAGGTTTATTATTCAAATCTTCTGTGCCAATTGTAGACAGCTTATAAAAATACTATCCACAAATAGGTCATAAAGATGGGCATGGACCCTTGAGCAATGGATATGGCATATGTATTATGATACCGTGAATATATTTGTGAAGTTTTGTGTGGGACCAAAAATGACAAAAGTATCAAATAATGTTAGATAGTTATCAACACTCTATGTTTATAAAACACTGCCTTTAGTTTTGTAAACTGTGTTTCAGCATAAACATGGTCTAGACTCTAGGGCATATGAAATGTGGCCAGAATTTAAATCCCCAAGTCTAGTGCAAATAGATTCTTGCCAATGAGCACATCACCAATAATGCATTGCCAAAATTGGAATAATGTAATGCTTCTAATTTTGGGGTCACATAAGAACGTTTTAAGTTTTAATATTTTCCATGTAAAAGTTTCTGATTCCAACAAATTTACAGAAATATAATTACCAAAACAGGTCAAGAAGAAACTAACTTTGAATGAAAGGATGCGAGGAGCAGGAAACCGTTGTTCTGTTAGTTCCTCAGCAAGTGTTCTGCATGCTGCTAATGCTGCTGCACTCTTTCCTTCCTGAATGGAAAGATCTGCACCCTGTTTTGGGAAAGAACTTAGAAAATAGTTAAGAATTATGAAATATAACATTTCTAGACCCATCAGCACATTTCACAACAGACAATTTGGTCACAACTTAATAAAATAAATATTCAGCAAACTTACATCAGGAATCACAACAAATTAAAAGAAACCAATTGAAATGAATAAAAAGAGCACAGACTAATACATTTTCACATCCTAAAACCTACATATATGCATTACACTTGCAAGAAAACCACTCAGAACATACAAGTAAACATAGGTTATCCACACATACCATCCATATAAAAACATCAGTTCCATGATCAAGTACAACAGCTGCATCAGACTGCATGGCAAGATCATATGCAGGCAACTCCTCAAATGTACCTCCTTCTCGGTGCATTAACACACGTGGGGCCAACATGCGGAGTGACAAATCAAAAGAAGCTTGTAAAAAGAGATTTCTGAGAACTGATCTTTCATCTTCATGACCAATAATACTTCCCAAAAGAGGACCACGCCTCAAATGAAACAGATATTCAGGAAGTAGAGAGAGCTCCTTCGGAAAGCGACGCAACTTAGTTTTAGGCAGTTGTGTTCCAAACTTTGCAGTAATATCCTTAACCCTTTCATCAATTGCAAGGCGTATATCGACAGCATCAGAAGAATCCTTTGCTTGTAAAACTGCCCTTTTGCCTATGAGAACAGCAAGAACATCAACTTCAATGCTGTTTAAGTAGGCTGCTAGGTCAGCTGTAGTTGGCAATCGGATTGTAATAATCCTGGAAATATTTGCCTGATAAACATCCATGTAACAAGCTGCAAACTGGAAGAACACATGTTTTTCCTTAACATCCCTCTTGAGTTCCATGGTCACAGCAAAGCTCTGAGTGTCTTCCACACTTAGCATCTGAACAGAAACTGAACTATCGTTTTTGAAGGTCTCATGACCATCAGAATGAGACTCTTCACCTGGTCCTATGATTCGACTCACAAAAATGCCATCTGAACAACGAATTTCAAAAATGCCCCGAGACCCTGCTGCTCTTATTGCCGCTCTTTGTAAGTTCACTCCAAATGCCTCTCCAAAGTCATCATGAAGAACTAGCACACCACCTGAAGCTTTTGCTAGAGGTTGCAAAATTGGAATTCTAACTGGACATGTTCCAGCACAAAGGATATCCACAACAGTGTCATGACGACGGGCTTCACGACCTAAATGATCCATCCATTTCATTGCCCTCTTTTCGAGATATGCATAGTTTGGATGGCTTAATGAATAAGGAACAGATCCGGGCCCAAAGGTATTAGGTCCCCCTGCACATATCATTATTCGACTATTGCCTCCAGACCGTTTCACTGTGCCTCGAGACATCTCTGCTGATGGGCCTTGAATAAGGGCAAGAGCAACCTCAACAGCTGTGCCAAGGCATCTATCTCTTACTACTTCTGGTTGATCACCCCTGAACGGTCTCAATGACGAGAACACATTATGTGCAACACTAAGTGATGCATGAAGAGGAGCCAGATAAAGACCAGTACCAAAAATCATTGTTTTCAAGGATTCCTGTGATGGAGATTGACTCCCTGGAAGCATATCTGCAGATGCTATTCCACTTTCGCAAAAATCATACACTGAGACAGTACGCCCATATGTAACAATTCCAATCCTTGTAGTTGGAGGAAGGGAATCAGCAAAGGCATGAAGAGAACTCTGCAAATGCTGGAGATGAGGTTCATCCAGGCACTCGTCAATGACAAGTATAACTGGAGCTGACATTCTTGAGTCAGAGACAGGGACAAACCCAGGTCGTCGGGTGCCCGTTTCAACATAATCAACAGCAGTAGATGAAAGCTCAGGCCAATTTCGAAGATCATGACTACTTGCTGCTCTGTATTCACCTTCACTGCTATTTAACTTATTGCAAATAATACATTTCCACTCCCCAGTGCTTTGCATGATACTACAGTAGAGGTTAACATATGCTCCGCAGTTCTGGCAACGGTATGGACTATGTTGCACAGTTTGAGGACCCGGCACTGTGTCCCTTCCAGAAGAAACTATTGCACCAAATCCAATGCTTGAAGTGTTGCTCAGCTTTTTTTGGTTAAGCACCTATATAATGTCCACAAGACACATAAATATCAACTCCAAGTCAACAAACAAGGTTATACTCAGATACATGACATGAGAACATCATATAAAATACAAGTATTAAAAAAGGATTGCCAGGACCTGAGGCACAGCTGGACTGAAAAGGCAGAAGAAAAGCATAATTTGTAAAATATCTGACACTATATGGCACGGACATAAAGAAAAGGAGCTTTGATTGAAATGTGAAACCATGGAAAAATGGTAGGTACAATTAATTTGATTCTAAAGCACTGAAATGCCCACTCATTGCTCACATTGCTACCATTTAACGCATTGAATGCTCACAGGATTCCCCCCATACTAGACACTTCTAGCTATTGAGTTGTATTCTTGATGTGAAATCTCCTGACTAGCAAATCAAAATCATGATTCATGCATATCACCATGACACTAAACACAAACAGATACAAAAAGAGCTGAATTTGCAATCAAAATATACACAGAAGTCCTAATATTAGCTTAAAATCAACAACAAATAAAAACTTAGAATTCACCTATTTATTAAGTTTCACACTCTAATCAAGGTAGAAAAGGATTCCGTTATCATAAGATAGTTTGAAACCCTATTCACCATAACTGTGGAGGAACAACTATTCTTGGAAAGATCGATTTGAGAGAAAAAACAATTTATTCTGGAAATTTGATGCCTCCTCCAATTGTATACCATTTGAAGTCTTGGAAGTGAATAGTTCCTTTGATAGTATAACATTTGAACTCCTCACATAGCTTTTTCAATCAATATAACCTTGCATATTGTAAACATTCCTTCAGCAATAAGGTAAACTAGGTTTTAGTCTCAGACAAACTTACAACGGAAAATAATGTATTTATCATGACCTTGAGACATGTGGACTAACATCATCAAAACAAAACAAAGGTTTAAAAAATATATGAAATGCAGTACAACATCTGGACATAAAAGGGGCTTTATTAATTCGTCTTTTCTCATAAATATTAGATTCTGCATTTTATTCATTAGTAGCATTGCTTTTATCCTAAAGAACTGAATCAGAATGTGAACAACAATTACATGTGCTACATGCTTCTATCTACTAGATTAAAATCCACACTTTTGGCAACATGGAAACCAGGAAACAAAAATCCAAACTAACAATTGTATAAGTTTCTCAGTCTGATTACATGAAAGTGGTCTCTAACAAATTCGGTATGAAGCAAATCCTTCTGGAGTACCCGAAAAATCCATTAAATAAAACATTTGAGATCCGACCACAAGGGAACAATTGGCAGACCTCTGCCAAACAAAGAAAAATTTGAGGAATGAAATAAAGTGCAAGTATAAAATAGTTTGTAAATCCTCCTATTTCCAAAAAGTGGGAAATAAATGTATCAAAGGATATTATAATATATTAAAGGAAGAACACAGGATCCACTGTTTATACTTGTACATTCTAAATAATATAATAACTGAATTTTCATTTTAAATAAAAACTATTTCGAGCAATTTGTCAATTGGAAAATCTATTTTTTGCAAGAAGTTTAACAGACAATTGGCAATGCAGATCCAAAACCAGCAGCAAATTAAACTCAGCTGTCCCGGAAAAGATTGTGAATTCATCCACTTTTAATAAACAATAGCCGTTTGGAACTTTGGACAATTCGCCAATTGGCAAATCTAATTTCCACAATTTTGTTTAAGATAAAATGCAAAATCAAAACAAGCTACAATTTAAGACCAGGTTACTTGGACATACCTTGTGTGAGGAGAACAGCACATAGGGCGATGCTGCAACCAAGCTTGAGTTATCAAAATTGGCATCCAAATCCACAGACAGAAGGTCCGGCGCCCCATTGGAATAGACTGCAGTAGGCAACGACGATGTGGGAAGCAGCGCCCCAGAGGATTTCCCTTTACTGAAGCTGAAGGGAATATTGGAGAATTGGGAAGTTCCAGTGCCAGGATGCTGTGGAATTGGTGGCATGGGACTGAATGGTGCAGCAGCAGGTCTAGCTGGGGAGCTGAAGATTGGAGGACCGGGAGGGGCGTTGAATTGGACAACACCAGAACTAGTTTCTGCTGTCTTGCTCCCACTGCCACTTCCCTGTTTATAAAGCATGGGGGATATTGTACTGATGTCAGGGGGTTGGGATCCATGCACGCTGGTCAGACCCTCTGTGGATCCATTTAGGATCTGATATGGGCTAGTGCTAGGACTAGAGCTTGCCCCCGCCATTTTCTCGTCTGGTTTTACTGATGCTGCTGGAGAAGAAGAAGGTAATGAAGATGCCCGGGAAACACCCACTGCAGGCAATGATGATGTGGACGCACCCACGTGTTGAAATCTATCTGTCGATGGACTACTTTGAAACCTGTCATTTGACAGATTTTGTGTTGTTGGGGTTTGAGGGCTAAACCTGTTGGCCAAAGGGGACCTAAATGCAAGAGGTGGGGTTGTTGAAGAACGCCTCTCTAAGGAGGGCGTGGGTGTGCTGGGAGAAGGTACAGGATTCGAATCCTGGGGAGTATTCGCCATTAAAGATGGATCAAATAGATAATTGTTTCAATTAAATCAAGAATCTTGCAACACCAGAGCCAAATTGATTTGTAGGTTGATTTTACCTGGGTTTTGCGTGCCCTAAAAACCCACTCAAATCTGCGCTAAAAGCACCACTAAATCTGGTCAAATTTGGCCAAGTTCGATATCTGTTTTGGCCGAATTTGACCAGATTTAGGCCTGATTTTCGTGTGGGTGGTCCGGATCTGTATGCCCAAAGCACGGAAAATCATCGAATGCTCTTTAGGAAGATCGCTGGATCTTACCGTGCCCGTCTTCAGTTTTTTAAACCTTGCTCTGCGTCTACTGTTTTTTCTGTTTTTATCTTTTTGTTTAATTTTGTGTTTTCATCGAAGTTGAACTAACATTGTGATGTGTTCAACATTGTAATGTGATTCTAACTATTCTGTTTTTTAGCATTTGTTTTAATTTGTGTCTAGGTACCCTCTAAGCTGAATCAAGATGGTGTGGTGATTCTAAATTTTGTGTTTGGCTCAGTGGACGTTAAAAGCATTTTATTTTATTTTAGTTTAAGTTGAATTAATATTTAATATGGCTGATTTTTGAATTTGATTATTTAATTTTTAAACATCAATGTTTTCCATCAAATTTTATAATCTATCATTAGAATAAGATAGAGAAAAGAAATGTGATTTCAAATTTTGTATTTTTTATTTTTATATTTATTTCAGTTAAATTTAGGTTTTTCTTTTTTTTTTATGTATGTAGTTGTATGTGTCAATTGAAATGACAATCTATATGTATACTTGTCTTTTTTGTGTGGTGCTTAAGAATTAATGTTGATTTGTTTCAAAAATTTAGTGAATTTATTAAATGAGTGTTTCTTAAATATTGTAAAATACACCAAGGTGTATTAAAAAGAATTACTTAGTGTCAACAACACTCATCAACATTTTAGGGTATATTGCATGATTGCTTGTGTTCTAACCATTGTTTAAAGTTGTTGATATGACATATTTACCAAGTTTGATAGGAGGTACTATCCTTATCACATGCAAATTTGCAACTACATAACCAAGCTTTTATTTAGGTTTAGAAAAAAATGTGAACAACTTCCAATACTAAGGATTACCATACATTAAATTCGCACAAAAGGTTCAAAGTTATGATTGTGAGATCTATTCCAAAACTCCATAGAACATATCAACTATCAAGGAAGTGACTTAGGCAAAGAATTTTTTTATTTTTTATCAATTTTGATGTATTCTACTGACATGTTTTGATTTTTTTATTTTAGAACAAATAACTTTGGAATACTTGACAAAGTCATATTCTACATCAAGCTAAACTAATTACCTTATTCTATATATATTTAAATTATAAGCATTTAGTTCAAATGTTTTTGTTAGTCTCAGCTCTTACTTTTATTGATTGATTTTCATATTTATAGAAAGAAGTATGTATCTTCTTATATTTTTAGTGAACCTACTTACTTTTACATTGCTTTAAGGTTTTGTCCATGAGGTTTATTCCTTCCACATTACGATTCAAATGCATTTTTTTAATTATATCATTTTTTACAAATCTAATTAGGGTTTGGATCCACCTTTTATTATTTCATTGCAATATTTTGATTGGGGTTTGTATTTGATTCATACAAATGTCCCACCCTTGGACTATGCCTTATTGATTAAGGTTTCCTTTGGACTCTTGTAGATCATTACCATTAGCTTTTTTCTATTCATGCCTCATTGCTTTTGGTGTATCCATTTTATATCATTAGACCCTTCCATCCTTGATACTCGTGTGCCTTCTAATTCTATGAATGGGGATGTATTCACCATGGAGGTACTATTTATCCATGTTTTTGATCTTGCATCCTTCATAGAGTTAGTTATTCCTTATCTTTTCTATGTCCTCACATCACTTATTCATGAACTCCACTTGAACACAACTCCTCACATGACTAAGTCTATAACATGCCCGTTGTTCTACCCAATAATTCTTACTATGTTTTACCCACAAGTGAACAGTTTATGCTACTAACATTATGAGCAATAAAAAAATTATTTTCTTTTGAATAACAAATGCACATTTGAAACATAACCATTTCAAACTTTCCCATTACATAACAAAGAATCATTTCAATAATACAAGTAACGATTTCACATTACATAATTTCAAGATGATATTTCACATTTATAATTTCCATAGAGATGGATATATGATTACATACATAGCTTCTACGAGCTTACTGAAATAGAGATACAAATGGTCGAGATGTCCTTCCTCAAATCTTGGTCGCCAACTGCATGAGGGGAAGCATCACTCAAGCACTCTTCCACCAACCACAAACTTATTGTGGTCCCCTGCACATCTACCTAACTGGTAAGATGGCCCTACCCTTCAACGAAGAGATTGGTTTGGTAACCTCGTAATCCTAGCCTTTCTAGAGCATGGTGTTGTGTCCTACATAACTAGAGCTACCATACAGTGGCTACAACCTACATGTATAATAATCCTTACCTAGTATGCAAACCCGGATCATAGTGAATTAACAGTGTAAACAAAAGCTACTTACACTACTTTGGCTAAAGTATTCATCACCCAAAATTTAGAGTGGAGGTCATATGCTCATCCACCTTCCTAGCTTGATTCTGTTTTGACCATTCATACTCTTAACATACATCCCAAAAAGAAGAAAGTGATGACATAATAACTTGACTAACTAGGTTACACCCTTTCCCATGGATTATACTAACTCGAGGAATAACCAAGATATTCACCTATTCCAACTGCATTTCCACCTAAAGTACTTCAAGACATCAATACATACTATATTTCACATTCCATGCTACATATGTATAGTATTGACAAACTACGCATAAATATATACACATTCATATAAATTCCAACTTAGATTATATAAGAATAATCCAAATAAAAAGGTTTCGCCAAAACAAGAATCAAACAAGATCATGCAAGCTTATCCCAAGCAACTTTAACATATATTTAAATCAATCATTTTCAAACAAAGAATTCACAACAAATAACCTTTCAAACATAAATAACAAAGGAATAGAAATCAACATGCCTGTATTAAAAGCTCCAACTGATATTACTTCCTCCCTAGCTCAATTCCACAAACCCACTTGCTACTTCCTCTAAGTTCAACCTAACTTCCCCTTCTATCCTCTTACCAATTCTCTCAACAATTGAAAAATCACTAAATAACTCTCTCTAATTCACAAGCTCTCTAATTTACTTGCAAAAAAATACAGCACAATAACAATGAAGATATCAAAATGAAAAGTGTAATAAATGGTAGAGAGAGCACCTCTATATATACTAAAATTTGAGCATCCAAAGGCTACAAACAAGCTAACAATTTTTCCACCTTCCTATTCACATGCAACGATTCAACTGATTTAAACTCACAGATTGCAACACATAACAATCCTCTTATTTCCAATTTCATAAAATGGATGAGTCAACTTCATGCTTATGACAACATGACTCTTTTACTGAGTCAAGGCCCAACAACGCATTGCTATAGGTTTCCTATTTGATTTACAAGTTGAATACCCTCACAAATTTTTGTCATCTTTGCATTGACTGAGTTTTATGCTTATTTTATTGCTTTACCTGGAAATGGCACAGATTTTAGATTTCTATTGTTTCGCACATTCTTCACATTTTGGTGCCACCTTCATACTTTAGCACTCTTTAATCATGTGTAGCTTATGACTAAGTCAACAATGTTTCTTTTGCATTTATTTCTACCTGCAATATTTAAATTGTATTCTCCTTTACCCATGTGCAACACATAAGTCTCTTTTGACTTATTCTCCACATGTTTTATGCGCAACATATTAAACTTTAGCCACAACAATATATATGGCAGCACTTACATAATGTACTTTACTTATTACGTAGCACTTTTAATATATCAAACATTAGTGCTATGTTATTGTGACATGTTTTTTTCAAAGCATTTTAATATATACCAAACAATATTATATATATATATATATTACATTCATAATATATACATATATATTCATAATATATACATATATATACATATATATATATATATATATATATATATATATATATATATATATATATATATATATATATATCCACATGATTACCAATTACATTACTTGCCAATCGATATATACATAAACATATATTAAAATAATTATATATATATACATATTCATATATACGTATATTAATATCTATATATGTATATATGTTTTCATTAATGTAACTATATACATATATATTAATTTATCTTATATATAACACTATTTCAATATCCATATTTAAACATATATGTTCACGTACTCATTGATTGATGTATATACACGAAGTGTGTGTGTGTGTATATATATGTCACATTCGTCCAATTGATATCCCCATGCATATGGGTAATCCGTTCATGAGCATGTGTAGATACGTATACGCAGGCATGTATTTACTCACATGTATGAGTTATCATAGACATGTACATATATACATATATATACATTCTATGTATATACTTCATCGATTGAACACACAAAGAAGAACTTTCACTCAATGTAAAGACTTAATAACATTTTCCCATTCAAGAACACTCAAAGACAAAAACCATAAAACAATACAAAACATTCCCAAACCAAAACTGAGGATCACTTACCATTTCCCTGAACTAACTTGACTCAACTTAGACTAACTAGGATGTGAGTGTGTGTATGCTCAGTTAGGCTCATTAAGAGTTACCATACCAAGTTCTTCTCCTGAGTGATACTCCCCCTATCTTTCGAAGGTGTTGGGTGAATATTTTGAAATTCCTTTACAAAATACAAAATAGTGATTTTAGCCATAGCTATGATGAGAATGTTCTCTTCTCTCAGAAATGGGAGGCTCCCTTCTTAATATTTATTGGAACAAAGAGTAAACTACACTAAATAAAAAGTATTTGTACTAGCTTCAACCATGTGGAGTGTGTTACATTCGCCATTCTCTCTTCTTTCAGAAAAGACATTTACAATGTTCCACGGTAATATTTTGCTATGTTTTACACCTCTAAATATCTACCTAAGCAATAATCACCAATATTCTCGATTCAACTTAAGAGTAATCAAAGAGTACCAGTATAACTAGATTATAAGTAATCTGAAGACACACAAAAGCACAAAGTCTTCTTATTGCCTTCTATGATAGTTTTCAAGTAACAAATGATGCACATTGTAGCATAAAGTCTATCAACCCACTTCACCAATAGATTCACACGCAAAGTGAACAACTTCAATCCCAAAGTCTTGATAATATTTCACCAAGAAGCACTTACAACACACACTTTCAAGTAAGCAATATAACTCAAAGTTTATATATTCAATCTTGAACGTCCTTTCGATCATAAGAAATAATCACCCCTTATCCAATTAACAACAAGAGAAATCAACAAGAACGACGTAAGAACATTCTCACTCATACAAACTTGATTCCAAAACAAAGGTTGAAATCAAAATTCGCCTCCTTTTATTAACTAAATTTTATCTTTCAATTTGAACACAAAATTGAGTCACAATTTGGGCAGCACTTCGTTGTATAAGATTCAAAGGTCCCAAATACAAAAGAACTCCCTCATATATATAGAGGAGAGTTGAGAGTTAATATAGAAAAATAAATAACTACTTTCACTTATTCAAACAGGAGAGTCCAAGTTGATTTGGGATTTCTCTATTTTTACATGTAATTACAATTTAGAAAAATCCATGTAAATTATCTGGAACTAATTACAAAAAGTATGAAAGTGATGAAAACTAAATTAAGGAAAAATTAGCCTTCTCCAACGTCCTTCATTAGAAAATCATCATACTTCTTCAGGATCGCTTGCACTTCATCATTGTCTAGCCCTGAAGTATGTTCGGCAATGGCAAGAATTTGTGTTATTAAGCCTTTGATGGTGTTGAACGCTTTCTGGTGCCTTTCAAGAACAACTTTTAAATCATCCAGAGTAAGAAAAATATCCATCATTTTGTGCATTGAAGCTACTGAGAAAGCTTCGTCTTCAAATTCCTTTTGAACCATTGATATATACTCTTGAATAATTGAATTGGTGGGAAGAACTTTCTAGTTATATTTCATGGCTTTCTTGCTCGTTGGCAGGAAAGAAGTCAATCAAAACTCCTCAGGAATCTAGTCACAAAAGATCAAAATGGCATGCAAGAGTAGCCGCAAAAATTTCATATTTTCTAGTGTTGGAGAAAAAACAAGGTTTTATGCACTTGTGAGAAAAATTTGAGCGACTACATATGCTTTGGCAATTCAAATGCAAAGGTGGAGAAAAATTGAGCTCTTGCATGGGGTATTACACTTTAGATGTAATGGCTCAAAAATTATGAGATACTTTATGTTGGATGTAAAGGTGGAGAAATTTTGAGCTATTACATGGGCTTGGAGAGCTTAGGTGCAATTATGGAAAAAACGAAGCGAAAGCGGGTGAACTGGCAAGTAGAATGCAAGGTGGAAAATTTTACTAGTGTTAGAGAAATTTTGCAAGAATGGTGTCAAGTCAATGAAAATCAACACCTCTACAGGTGATTTGATGCATTTAGTGCAACTGCGCTAAAAAATGGCGCTTCTACAAGTTTGTTCTAATGCATGCAAAAATTTGTGCAAAGTCGTTATTTTTCAGTGATATTGCAAATGGAAGATCACTTTGACTATGCAAAGTCAGAGAAAAACTCTAACCTTGCATGTGGAATTTCAACTTAAGTGCAAGATCCCTATTTTTTCACGTCTTTGCTAGTTTAGGAAACTTTTCTATGCTTGATGTTGAGTCAGAAAAATTTGCTGACCCTGCATATTTGCACAAACTTTACATGCACTAGCGGCAAAAATCCCTACTTGTGCATATACATGGGTTGGATTTTATCTTTGTTCACGTGGTGAAAAACACCACCTCAACATGAAACATGTTAAGGTTATATTTTGTCGGGGAAAATCCCCGACCTCACATAAGAGGAATAGGTAAGTCATTGATTGGACATGGGAAGGTTTGCATAGTGTCGGTTTGATCTTTGGTAAATCACACTTCAATTGAGATGACACAAAA
Organism: Sequoiadendron giganteum; assembly: GCA_007115665.2. Lineage (NCBI taxonomy): Eukaryota > Viridiplantae > Streptophyta > Pinopsida > Cupressales > Cupressaceae > Sequoiadendron > Sequoiadendron giganteum. The sequence continues at coordinate 634,063,980 of CM021106.1, read as the reverse complement.
TGAGACTAAAACCCTAAAGGTAACACACACTAAGAAAATAGGGAAAGGCGAAAGAAAAGAGGTCGACGAAAACCCCTAATGGAAACAACAAGAAAAACCACTCCAAATTCGTGAACAACCAAAATAAGAAACACAAGGAATTCACAGAGAATAGAGGAGGGTAGTCAAGAAATCAAAATGAAAAACAAAACCGATTAAAAATTCCTTGACACAATTAAAACTGCATTAATTGCACTCGTGTGAAGTGCAGTTGCAAAGTCGATAAATTTCAATGCCTCTACAATTCTAAATATGTCAACAATATGCAGGGTCGCCAAAATTCAGTGAACTTGCACTTTTTAATTTTTTTGCATATGACTTGCAAGGGCATTGAAATTCAACGCTCCTACAAGGGCAAAAAAGTTTAACTCTGAAAACTGAGTTTTCACAACTTGCACCAAAAGGAAAATTTCAACAAAACAAAAAAGGGGAAATGATTGAAAAGACATTTCGAGGCTAGAGGACCACACATGAGGGATAATGCAATTCGCCTTGTTTTGCATGCTTAGAGTGCATGGGCTATGAAACAGACAATTTTGTAGGGGTTATCCCATGAATTAAGCACAACTAAATTCAAGGATAACAAGATCTATGAATTTGTTCTTGCATACAGCTTAGTACATCACAACAGTAGTTAGTTGATAAAAATACATTCATATGTATCATATATTTCATCTTCAGAATCAATATAAAACATCAAATTGAATTAAACATTCATTCATCATATTTCCATCAAGATTCATATACAAAACACATTCATATATTAAAGAATTTTAACCAAACAAGGTAATAGTAAATAGGTAATAACATACTGGGTGTAACAAAGTATAGTAATGTAAATAATGATATGAATTACCTTTCATCATTTTTCCTTTTCTTATATTAGACTATGAAGTAAATGCACCATGCATGTCAATTATTTAGGATGATCCTTCCCCTTGTGCTACATTGTGTGATGATATTATCACTTTGGGAGAAAATTTATTGCAAGACTTTGACAAATTTAGTGATGCTTTATTATATGTCAAGTCATTCTTGTTAATTATGAGTACTTAGATGATGATACCTTATTGATAAGAGAATCACACATTTTGAATGATAAAGTATTATTTTGGTTTAATTTCTCTTTCTTATTTTTATCTCATTGATGGATTTGGTCCATGATTTTATAGTGTTTGATTCTAACATATTTGAGTATAGCATGAATTTTTTAATACTTCTATTTTTTAGGACTAATGTGATTTTAACCTTGCAATCCTATAACTATTGTTGAATCTCCAAAATCTTTGGAATGGGTACTTGGATAGTCATGAAGTTTGTTGAGAAATATTATTTGATTATTATTCTCCTTCTAAATTGGAATGTTAGTTGGAGACATTCATGGAGGTTGCATGACAAGGATAGTTACAAATTGGTTTGACCTCATTTACACCACTTTTCCAATATTAGGAAATAGGAGAGAGGGTAGAGCATCTTTTGTATGTCGAACAAGGTTCACATTAATTTTCCACTCCATTTTGAAGTGCCATTCTTGAGAACATGTGCCCACTCTTCACATGGATCAAAGATGCTAATGTTTTTGGTTGATATTCATGGAACTTTGATTGATTGGCCATGGGGGCATTTTTTTTTGTCATACTACAGATTTTGGTAGTTTTGGTATTAGAAAATCATTTATGGTTTTCCCTCTTTGATTCTCTATAATGTCTTGGATAGTTGTTTTATGGGTCAATTGTAGGTGAAGTAAGATTATGTTATTGAAATATTTCCAAATTGAATGGAGAAGGATGATGTGTTATTGTACCACTTGTTATTGGATTAATATATACTTGTGCTTTCCATAGTAGTATTTTTCCCATAAGGGTTTCTACACATGAATTATAGTAGTATGTTTTTCCTAATTTATTATTTTCTAATTTAAATTTCCTCGCACTTATCTTATGGCTAATCATATGATACTTTAATCAGTAGCTCAAATTTGCATATTAAGTGAATACATTTTTAGTATAGTGGTTTACCTTATTTACCAACATTTAGTATTAGAGATTTAGTCCTATTTAGAAAGGGACACGTTTCTTAGGAATTTTCTGGGTTTTTTTTATTGTAGTGGCAGTTTTTGACTTGGTGATTTTACGAATTTTATGAGTAACTAAAACCATGACCTCAATCTCTCATTTAAAGATTGAAAATTTCAATGGCTCTAAGTATGAATTATGGAAGCTAAAGATGGAATATCTCTTGGAAGAAATTAATTAATGGAAAGTTATAGAAAAGAAATTCTAAACACTTGATGAAATGTTTGATGAAGATTGGAAAATATTATAAACGAAAGAAGCTGGTGAATCTTCAACAAGACATGAGTTGGAGAGTGTTTATTTTGTTTCAACAACAAATGAGTCATCATCAGATAATTTGTCGATCTCAGATCATGAAGCTTCGTCACACGAGGAAGCTAAATTTTTTGATACTGTCAGTCTTGGTGATCCAAATGGCATTTGGCTATTTGAGTTTGATTAGAATTGTTCCTCCACCAGTTCTGGAGCTGGAATTGTCTTCATATCTCCCAAAGGAAAAAAAAATCCTTTTTCTTTCAAATTACAGTTTGATAATACTAATAACACTGTTGAATATGAAGCTTTGTTATTGGGAATGAAAGTTGCATGTAAGAAAGGTATCAAGAATCTTCATGCACAAGGTGATGTTGAATTGATAGTTTGTCAAGTAAGTAATTTGTATCAAACAAAGAATGACAGGCTAAGACATTATCACAATCTTTTTTGGGATTGCATTGAAGAATTCTATGCTTTTGATATTTTGTACTTTCGAGGGAATACAATGACAGAGTTGATTCTCTAGCAGTTTCAACCATGCTCTTAATACCACACAAATATTTTCATAGTTCTACCTATACCATTGAATTGGTCTTCCGCCCAAGTGTTCCTAACAATTCAAATAACTAGAAAATTTTAAACGATGATAATCAAATTGTTGCTTTTTTGGAAAAGGCAGAAAATTTTGATGAGTTATACTTTGAAGGAAGTGATTCTCAACATCGAGAATCTATTTATGATCTTGATCCAATTATGGGCGAAGAGTTACTACAACTCAAAGGGAATAAAACTCCTAAGGGATTGGTATCCCTTGAGAAACTCTTTGATAAGCACGATCGCTATGTGAAGAAACAGATTCTGATTCATCCAAAGAGGTTGAGCAAATCAACTTAGGAACTGAAGCAAATCCTAAGATGGTAAACATTGGTAAGTGTTGCACAATTGAAGGAAGAAATCAATTTGCTAAATTGTTACAAGAACATATGGATGTCTTGGCATATTCATATGAAGATCTAAAATCTTTTTGACCAAAGGAAGTGCAGAATGAAATTCCACTTAAGATTGGAGCATTGGCTTATAAACAAAAGCAAAGGCAATATAATCCAAAGATTTCAGGAACGAGCTTGGCAAAGGTTCAGAAGATGTTGAACACCTAAATTATATTCCCTATCCATCATTCAACATGGACAGCGCATATTGTTCCCATTTGTAAAAAAGAATGGTGAGATTCGTATTTGCGTAGATTTCTGAAATTTTAACCAACTCTCACTCAAGGATAACTATCCTCTTCCAGTAATGGATCAAGTTCTTCAAACCGTGACCGAATCTAAGATGCTTTCTATGCTAGATGGTTTCTCTGGTTACAACTAGATAGAGGTTAGTCCAAATGATCAACACAAGACAACTTTTACAACACCATGGGGTACCTTTGCATATCACAGGATGCCTTTTGGTCTCATAAATTTTGGCACCACGTTTCAGCGTGCTATGGACTTGGCTTTTCATGATGTGCTAGGTAAGTTCATTGTAGTATATCTTGATTATCTTACAGTTTTTTTCTAAAAAACATCATGAACATTTTTATCATCTAAGGCAAATCTTGGAGAGATGCTGACAGCACGGTATTTCCTTGAATCCCAAGAAGTCAAATTTTGGGGTTATGGAAGGAAAGCTTCTTGGTCATGTGGTGTCCAAAGAAGGTATCAAGATTGACTCAAAAAGAGTCAAAAGTATTAAATCTCTTAATTTTCCATCAAGTAAGAAAGTTGTTCATTCTTTCTTTGGAAAGGTGAATTTTTTGCGAAGATTCCTTCTGGATTTTGTAGAAAAGACTCATCATATTGTTAATATGATGAAAGGTACTACCACTTTTCATTGGATGACAAAAGGAAAAGTTGTGTTCAATGATATAAAAGAGGCTATTGCTCATGCACCAGTGTTAGTCTGCCCAAACTACATGAAGGAATTCATCATGTATAGTTATGCTTTTGAGTATACACTTTCAATAATTCTGGTACAAGAGAATAGTGAGGGTTTTGAATCCCTGATTGCGTTCATGAGTTGTCCTCTAAAAAATTATGAACTAAAATATTCCCAAATGGAAAAGCATGCTTTTGTTGTGGTCAAAGTTGTAAAGCATTTCCGGTTTTACATCCTTAGTAGCCATGTTAAAGTCTTGGTTCCAGATTCGACTGATAAGTATATCTTGACACAGCAGGAGTTTGGGACAAAAGGAGGCAATTGGATTGCCAAGATTCAAGAATACGACATGGACATCAAGCGTACCAAACTGATAAATGGTTGAGGTTTGTGTTAGCTTATTTTTGAAAATAATCCTTATGGAGAAATTTCAAAGACTGAGAGGTAAATCCAAATGAACTACCCATGGTATTATTCGTCAGTAATACTGATGAATGGCATTCCAACATTTCCCATTTTCTCACCTATGGTGAATGTACCAATCACTTGACTTCAAAGGAGAAGAGAACCATCAAATTGAAGTTAGCAAATTTTGTCTTATGGGACAATGGTTTGTACAAGCATGCTTTGGATGGAACTTTCTTGTGTTGTGATGATGAAGAACAATAGGAAAGGTTGTTGAAGTCATATTATGACTTAGCATGTGGAGGACACTTTTCAGTACCAGTTACCACTCATAATATTTTGAGAGAAGAGTATTACTGGCCTACACTCTTTCAGGATGCGACTCTTGGGTGCGTGAATGTGAGCTATGTCAGTAGTTCATAGGAAAACCAAAGTTGGCAGCTTTTCCTTTAAAATTGGTTGTCATTGAAGAGCCCTTTCAACAATGGGGAATTGATTTCATTGGTGTAATAAATCCACCTTCAAGTGCGGGACACACCTATGTCCTAACTGCAACTGACTACTTCACCAAGTGGGTGGAGGCAATTCTGGTTAAGCATGCCACTTCTAAAGTTGTGTGTAGTTTCTTCAAAGAAAATATCATTTTCAGGTTCGGGGTGACGAACAAAATTGTTGTTTATAATGCTTTTTCCTTCTATTCAAGTGAGATAATTGAGTTGTGTTTTGAGCATGGCATAACATTGTCTCATTCATCTGACTATTACCCTCAAGGTAATGGTCAGGCGGAATCTAGCAATAAAAATTTGGTCACTATCATCTGCAAGGTTGTAGATGAGAATCGGTGTTTGTGGCAAAAAGCTTTGTATGATGGTTTGTGGGCAGATAGGATTACTCCAAAGCGTTCAATTAGCATGTCTCCTTTTCAACTCTTGTATGGGTTGAATGCTGAAATTCCAATTACATTAGAACTTCTTAGTCTCAAATTGGCTAAGGCCATTGAAGATGAGACTTTTGACAGTTCAGTTGATAAGCAGATAATGTATCTCTTCGAACAGGAGGAAAAGTGAGTTCAAGTGACCAACTGTATCACGAAACACCAAGAACAAGTTAGAAGGATTTTTGACAAGAAAGAAAAGTCTCATGAATTTCAAATTGGTGATCTCATTCTCTTGTGGGGCAAACAAAGAGAGCCAAAAGGTATGCATGGAAATTTTGATTCACTATGAACGCGACCATTCAAGATTCATCAGTTACATGGTGAAAACAACTTTCTCTTGGCATATGAGGAAAAAACATCATTTTATCTTCCTCAAAATGAGCAACATTTGAAGCTCTTTGCACAGTAAGGTGACGGGTGTTCAATGTAAATATTCTTATAGTCTTTTTGTTTAAAGTATTTTTGAGTCTTTTTATTTTTGTCGCCTGACTCTAGGCCCAATGGATGGATAGAGGCACTTGGAATCTGTAGTTCTTCTCCCTTCAATCATTTCTAAGAATGACTAAAGGAAGTTCCCTAGCTGGAGCCAGCTATTATCCTCGAATCTAGCAGCACTTGATTCACAGGATAACCCCTTACAAAACTTGTTTGTTTCATAGTTCTGTGTAATCCAAGCACGCAAAATGAGGAAAATTTTGATTTCCCTCGATGCGTAGTCCTACAACTCAAATCATCCATTTGAGCATCTCTTAATGTTCATCTTTCGAAAATATACAAAATGGATATTTTCGTCAATTCCCACTCTTTGGGAGTTAGTCAATTTTTCACTCATGTTGGAGTGCTGATTTTCAACACTCCTACATGAGCCTATGTTTGAAAAATTAAACTCCAAGTGTTGGAGTGGTGATTTTCACCGCTCCTACACCTTGCATGTACAAGCGGTGATTTTTACCCCTATAGCATATTATTCTCTTTTGTTGTGTCTTTCACATGCACGAGCGGTGATTTTCACCACTAGTGCATCTCCAACGTTTCGAAAATGTTGGAGCGGTGATTTTCACCGCTCCTCCATTTTCCCTCTCTTTCGTACACATGTCATTAATGAACTATGAGTTCACTAAGTGATCGTTTTAAATCTTATTAAAGTTTTCTTTTAGGTTATTTTCTTCTTAATTCGTTCCCTCCCTCATCGTCCCGATCACTCTCCAAGCTCCAAATGAGATTGTGTTTGTGATTTTTGCAGGCCTTCAAGCTAGGATTTATGTCGCCTTCATCAGGTATGTTTTTGTGTCTTTCCTCTTCGTCGATTTTTTGATGTTATCCCTTTCTTACTTCTCTCATGAGACTAAAGATTTCGATACTTTTTTTGAATCTTCATTTTTTGTTAAACACATGCCCTAGTCTTTGTTTGGTGTGCCATTCTCTATGTTTTCCATTTCTTATCACTTTTTCTCTAGTATTTGGGGTTTTTCTATGTTGATTTCTTTTCAAACCCTCCATTTTTTCTCCTCATAAGTCTTCATTTGTTTTAAATATACGCATTTTTTCATCGCTTGTGGTATATAGAAGCCATCGTCCTTATGCCGAAGTGTAAAATTTCACCGCCTTCACATTCTAAGTTCCAACTCTAAATGTAGATCACTGCTCCCACAATAATGATTTTCCAACTCTTTTGTGTTGGAGCAATGAAAATCACCACTCCTACATGGAGTTCCCTTTCCTCTAATATTCATATGTCAAAGCGGTTAAAATGCCTGCTCCCACACTTAACTCCAATTGAAAAGGGTAATGCTCGAGCGGTGATTTTCAGTGATCGAGCATAAACTTGACCTTCTCCAAAATACTCAAGCGCTTATTTTTAGCGCTTCAACACATTTCCTACCCAAATGAATAAGGCATGTAGAAGCATTGATTTTCAGCGCTACTACATGCAAGTGAACTTCTCAAGATGTAGGAGCGTTGATTTTCAATGCTCCTACACAAAAAATAGTTTTCCACTATAACACTCATAAATCATTATGTTTGTGCTCTGAACCTCATTCCATTCCTAATGCTCCAATTCTCGTGCCTCATAGCTCATTTGCACTCGTTCCAAAATTGCGTGCTTGCTCTGCATTCCAACTTGCTCTCACTACACATTTTCTCCTAACATCTCCTAATCCATTGTTCTTGCAGTTCCTGTCAAGTTCTTACCAGGTGATCTTTGAAGGTGACATTCCTTGATCTTTGGCACTCTCATATGACATCATAAAAGCCTCCATCACCCTCTAAAAAGGAAGGCAAGATGAAGTACAAATACCAAGGTGTCTCCTCGCCTACTGTTGTGCTCTCAAAAGTGGATGAAATCAAAGTACAGAAATTGGTCATCAAGATATAGAAGATTTTGTAAAAAGGACTGAGAAAAAGCCACTAGAGGAAAATTTGAGATCTATTGTTCATAGCAACTTGCATTTAGTATCTGCATTTCCAACTGTTGCTCATAACAGAGATTTTTTTCTCCAATTTGCAGCACATTACATCAGAGATGACATAAGTGTAAGAGATTTTGTTGGACAAGTCATGATGAGATTGGATCCAAAATTCTTTGATATTGATTTCTGAGTTCCACACATGGAAAAATACACTGAAATCTCCATTCAAAAAGCACAGGAGGTCTATGACAAGGATCCAAATAAGGCTAAAACATTGATTAACACTCAATGGTTAAAAAATCCAAGGCCCCCACAACCTCTAGATGGCCCAAAGGACTTCCTCAAAGTGATTTCAAGGAGAATGTGTGAAATATGATTACTCTTCTAAGTAGAGTGAAAGGCTTGCCCGTAACATTCCATTTTCAAGATTGGATGTACGAGTATATCTGCATCATTAGAAGGAGGAAAGTACACATAGATTGCGGAACTTAGATAAGTGATGAGATTCATGAATAGTTGATCAATGTGCCAACTACCTTGAAATTATATATGACTTCCTACTTGGTATATGTTGCTGCAATCATGAGGCAATATCCAGGGTTGTCAACAAAAGGTAATAGATATGTTGTGCCTGTGTACAAATTTTATTCTCAACTAAACTTGAGGAATAGTCTTAAACATTTTAGGAGAATCACAAATGCTTTCTTTGCACCTCTACTGTTCACTTTTGATCCAACCCTTGAAAAGAAAAGAGTATCAGATGAAGCCCACAGGGTGGTAAGTAAATTTGGATGTGTCTTCCTACAGTTTCCTACCTTCACATACTTGAGAGTAGGTTGCTAGACTGGGTGTCCATACATGTTTCCTAGATATCCTTTAGACAAGTGGGTGTTAATGGAGTTATGCAGGCAACTGATCTCAGTTCACAAAGAACGCATGAGAATCCACAAGCCAGGTTTCAAGTTCCCACTCACTATTGGGAGATACATATTCACAGTGTTCAAAAGGCAAAGTCAGTAGCTGCAAAAATGCCGATTATGATAATAAGAACATATAAGTACAAATTTGACTGACTATATAAATGTGAATAGAAAACTTTAAAAAGATCATCAACATGTCTACCGCTTTGAAGATATATGGGTGGACAACAGGGAAGAAGAAGACATCTGGCGAATGAATTTTTCCAGATTGACAGTAGAGCATATTAGAGATCTTGGTATAGCTGATATTTTAGAGGACTTCAAAGATCCTAGCGACATCATTGATTTTTCTTATGAAGGGAAAGAAATTGCCCACAAGCCTTTACCTCTTGTACAATGGCCTAAGAAAGAAAGTTTTTTCTATTAGAGAAAGACTTGCTCCTATTTTGCATAACACAGTTGAATGGTTGCAAAGGCATGGCTTCCAAATGAAATCTTTCAGGACAGAGTCAGAAGGAGAAACTAGTCAAAGGCAAGAGCTCTGTACTAAACAAAAGCATGTGGTTGCTCCCTCTTCTTCTCAAAGAGGTCCTAAGATAAAATTTACTATTAGTAAAAGTACTACACAAACAATTGAAGAAGAGGAAGCTACCAAATCAGAAAAACCATTTGCAGAGGGAAAAGAGCTTGCATCTGAAGTGAAATCATTTGATGAAGAGGAAGAGAATGAAAGCGAAGAAGCAGAAGAATCCTCTGAGGATGAATATTTTCCAGATGAAGAGTTTTTTGAAGAAGAAGGAGAAGAAGAAGATAAAGAGGAGGAAAAAAGGCATGATGATGAACAACAACTGTCTCCTCATGAGAAAATCATTGATAATCTTCCCCTAACATCATCGTCCATTACTTCCATTATCCCTTGCACTCCTCCCAATCTTACTACTCCTCCGCCTCCTCTTCCTACCTCACCCCTCCTACATGAACTTTGCATGCAGTGAAGGTTTTCATTCCTCCTTCAACATCATCAGTTCTTTCTACCCCTCCCATAGGTTCTACCTTGTAAATTGTTGATGTTTCTTCATGTTCTTCGTCATCCATACCGAGCCTGTCTTCTCCATCATATGACATCTCTTTTGAGGGAGATTTTAATAGATTCATGAATGAGTATTTACAAGATTCACTTAGTTTGCAGTCTACTGGGGCTATCATTAATGATACTACCCTCATTGTTACAATATCCTCCATCTCTACAGAAGCACCTTCTACATAAGAATTGATAGTATAGAAGAAAATACCTTATTCCTACCCCCTTGGCTAATCTCACAAGTGTCAAAGCGCAAAAACAAATGATTTCCCTAGATGAGCTTGACCTTCAAGAGATACTTCCTCCAAAAGCCAAGGGGAAGAAAAAGGCTAAAATTCATTCAAGACTTCATATAGACAAATCAAGTCACAAGTATGTAGATATTGCTCTACCCCCATAGGAATCGGGTGATGTGAACATGGAAGACTATACTCTAACAAAATTCAAGCTTGGTAAGATAAAAATTACAAGTGCAAAAGAAGATGCAAAAGTAGTCTTGAATGTATTACCAAGTAGACTTGATAAAACGTAGTAGGCCAGAAATATGTACAAAGATAAAGTGGACAAATATGCATCATTTTTGAGGAAGACTATTGGATCCTCAAAAGAATGTACAACCGATGGCCATGGTGTACTTCAAGGAACCAATAGTACAAAATATGGAGAAGTTTGTCTCCAAGGGTAAGGTGTTTTATGATTTGATTAATGAAATAATAGAACAGGGTTCACAACTCATAGTTGTTGCAGATGAAAAGACTTCTCAAGTAGCCAAGTTGAAATTAGAGCTTAAGAAAGAAGAAAACACACTTTCCCAAGAGTAGAAAGAAATAGAAATATGTCTCTCATTCTGGTCACAAATGAAGGAGACAAAGTTGAGTAAATTGGTGGAAGTTGGGGTAATTCTTGACAAAGAAAAGTATGTGGAAATAGGAGAATATCTCAAGAACCGCATACAAGTGATCAAGTATCTCATTGAGGACATCCAATAGGTACAAGAAGATGTTGAAGGATATTGTGTCATCATGATGAATGGAATTGAGGAGTTACTAGGTAAACTCCTCAATGATGATAATACTTTCCTCTCAGTTAGTGAGATTGCTCAAATGTTTGAGGAAGCTATCATGGAACAAGTGGAAGATGAAATATTTTCAAAGCCTTCAATGAACACCATATGTGATGTATGACTTGCTCTTGACAATCTCAAGTCAAATCTGGATAGATGCAAGAAAATTTGCTCATCTGCGAGAAGATCAATCACAAGAGTTCATACCATTGTTGATTATACAATTGGTTCGGATGAGAAATTCATGCAAGAGATAATGAAGAACCATGAATAATTCTTGTGTCTCCAATGTTACATAGTTTTAGCATTTTTCATGCTTTATAAAATTAGTCTTCGACATTTTACATGTCATTTCGTCAAATGTAATCACATGTAAACAAATATGTTCTCCTAAAATTGTGGACAACATTTTTGAATAAGTCAATTAGTTAGGTATGATTTTCCTAGATTTACTCCTAGATTTTTCCTAAATTTTCTCTCCTCTCCCATCTATAAATAAGAGAGGATTCTATTGTAATTTTTATCTTTTATCTTTTGCAACGAAGTGCTACCCATTTGTGAAGCGAACATTGAAACTTTGAGTTTAATTTTGTGAATCTAATTTTGATCAATAAAGAAGTGAAGTTGCATACCAAACTTTTTTTTGGGAACAATTATTTTATGGTTTGGTTGAATTTGTAGTGATTAGTAATTAAGATTGAAAGGGCTTTGAGTAAATTTGTGTAAACTTTGAGTTACACCTTGTGATCCTAATAAAATGCTGCTTCCTAAAGTGTGAGAGATGTTAGATAAAACTAATAGTGCAATAAAGAGAAACAACAAGATAATAGGGCACCTCAATGATTAGCCTAAGAAGATGAACAATATGAAAGCAAGATAAACAAATAAATTGCTGTTATACCTTCATGTTGTTGCTTCCTTGGTTGGCCCTTGATGTTGAAGTCTTGTGTGCTCCTTGGATGGCAATGAAAATGAAGTGGATGCAAGATGAATTGATGCAATATGGATGCTAAAATAGATGAGAGATTGAATGGCAATTTTGCAAGAGTTTATTTGCAAAAGACTTGATCCCCAAAATGAAGGAATTGAAGGGGTATTTATAGGCCAAATTGAATTCTCTAGAGAATTCAACGGTTGGGATTGATCCAACAAAGATCAAGATGAAGGGCTATGGTGAGTTGAGGACTCACAAGCCCTCACATCTTGACATGTGGAGGGTGAGATGTCCTAGGGTGGAGTGATGTGGAGATGAGGTGGATCTTGGGGGATAAGAAGATTCCTTGGAGGAATAAAAGTGAATTAAAAATTCACAATGATTGGATGAATCTAGTGGATAAGAGAGTGTCTCCAAAAAGCTGGAGATTTGTCACATGTGGGTGATGTGACAAGTCCAAGGTTCTAGAAGCCCTTGGCACATGTGAAGTGACAAGTCAAGGCTTCTAGAATCTTGCATGGGGGATGGGGAAGACCTTGGAAAGATAAAAGTGAATTAAAAATTCACATGGGGAAGAGGGGAACCTTGGTTGAATAAATGTGAATTAAAAATTCACATGGGGAAGGGAGTCCATACCAAAAATGGTAAGTGGGAAGGTTGACCAGAAAAGGTAAGCCAAATGTGGCTAATGATTCTGATTAAGGTTGTGCAAACACATGATTAAGGTAATTAATGAGAGATTAGAGGCAAGTGGGAGATTATGGAGGATGTGACACTTAATCTTGATTAAGTGGTGCACATCCTAATCACAGATTAATTAATTTAATCTGGATTAGGAGAGGGTTATGGAGAATGTGACAAGGAGAGAGAAAAAGGGGAATTAAAAATTGGTTTTAATTCAAATGGGTTAAAAGACTAAATTAAATAATTTGTCATATTTATTTAATTTAGAGAAGAAAAGGGGTAAGGTAAAGTATTTAATTTATTTAATTAGATACTTTAAGAACCTTAGGCAAAAAATGAAATAATGATTAAATGAATTATTTAATCACCGTTAATGGAATAGATGAATATAATAGACGATTTTGATCATATGGAAGTGATCAAATTTGGATGTCTACACACCTATTACTTGAATTTGTGATATTGATTGAATACTATTGGTGAATTTTATATAAGACTGTGTGCTTATATTTATTCATGTTATTCGTGGAATTATTGTGAAACATATAGAAGAGTTTGTGCTTCTCATACAAAGTTGGTTACAAATCTTCAAGGATTCATCGTTGGAAGCTATGAAATGACTTTGTGCCTTTGTGAGCTTTTCTTATTTATCATTTATCATTATCATGCTGGTATTCCTAGGATTTTCTTTGACAAGATAGGAATATTGGAATTACTGCTTAATTTTAGTTTGAAGTTGTATTGCATCAAGAACTTAAAATTGTGAAACATTGTAAAACATATTCTCTGAAAAAAAGAGAATTATGAATGTGACACACCCCATAGCATTAGCATAGTGTACATTATTGTAAGTATCTGATTAGTTTTCCTTAGTTTCAATAAGCGGTAAGAAGGGTGCCCCCCCTTCCCGAGAGGAGAGATTGTATCTCACACAACTGTGGTTGAAATCAAGGCTTTGTTATCTGTTAAAAGGGATTACATAATTGTCACCTAACAATGTTAAACTTGATGAAGAAGATAAATTTATCTTGTTGCTTTTTTATTTGCCTAAACCTTAGGAGAATCTAATTGTTGCTATTGATGGTAGTTTTGTAGAGTCAAATATGGACTCTCATATTGCTACATTGATTAGTGAAGAGATGAATAGAAAGTCCAATGATGAAGGTTCTAATAATCTCTTGCATGCTTGGTGAAGGCCTAAGGACAAAGGCGGGCCTCAAGGAGAATAGAAGAAATAAAATTCCAAGTCAAAATGATAGTTCAAAACCCTAGGAAGAGCAAAGTAAAGTTTTGGAACTATGAAAAAAGATGACATGCAAAGAAGGAATGTAAATACAAGAAGAGATTTGATGATTCCTCTATGGAGAAATCATATGATGATAGTTATAATGATACATTTTATTTTTATTTTTTATGTTAATAATGATGAATATTAACTAATTAATTTATATTGCACTTAACATATCATGCCTTGGAGTGGTTTTTATTGTACCAAGCTTATGATGAATGATAAGTGTTCTTTAGTGACAATAATACACAGAATAATTGGTAAGGTAAAGGTACAATTGTGTTTCAATAATGGGAATGTAAAAAAATCTCTATGGTGTTTTACATATTCCAAGATTTTGAGAAAACTTATTTTTGTATCCAAGTCGAATGATTATGGAGTGCATGTGACATTGGATAAGTTTGTTTGTAGGTTGGTCAAAGGGAATCAAGTGATAGTGAGAGGCTCATGATGTGGGACTCTATTTAGGATTGATGCCTCCACATTTTTTAACTCTACCAATATATCTAACATTTCTAAAAATGCATGTATGTTACGGTACTAACATTTGGGCCATATCGATGAAAATAATCTTCAAACCCTAATTAATAAAAAGATGGTTGATAGTTTTTCTATTTACTTTAATGAGCTTTTTATTTCTATGAGGATTGTGTGTCTGTTAAGATGAATATATATTTTCCTTTCATATTGAAAGTAATAAAATCAATAGATTATTATAGATCACTCACTCAAATTAGTCTAGTTGAGTGGATGTCAGTTCAATTAGTGAGTATTATTATGTTAGATTCACTAATAATTACTCTAGATACACTTGGGTTTAATTTTTGTGTTCTAAATCTATTTTTTCTTCAAATTTAATAATTTTAAGGCATTTGTAGAGAGATAGTCAAATAATAAAATAAATATGTTGATATCTAACAATGGTAGTGGATATTTCTTAAGTGAATTCAATGATTTTTATATACATACAAGTATTGTTTATCAAAAGACTGCACCTTACATGCCTCGATAGAATAGGGTTGTACAAAGGATGAATTGAACCTTAACAAAAAGAGCTATAAGTATGATTATTGATACATAATTGAATTGATTATTTTGGGTATAGATTGTAAGTTTTGTTTGTTGCTTGGTTAATTCAAGTCCATGTTTAACTCTTATAGAAAAAACTCCTTATAAAGTGTGGATAGGTTAGAAACCTTCTATTTCACATTTGAGTTTATTTGGTTGTGAGGCTTTTGTTTGCATGCCTAATAAAAATGATCTACTCATTGGATATAAAATAACATAAATACATATTTTTTGGTTACACTAATAATGTAAGAGGTTATAAGCTTTATAATCCTCTAACATTAAAAATATTTTACTCTAAGGATGTGATTTTCAAATCTTGTGAAACCAAAGGAAAATGAGAGAAATAAAACAATACATATTGAGACTAAAGTCAAGAAACAAGAAGATGAACATTTGTATGAACAAGATGATGGACTAGAGGATGGAGAGAAATAAAATTATTTCTGTGAGAGTTTTGAATAGGATAGCATGCAAAGGAACATATAAATTCCCTTACTTCACCCTTAAAATGATCCATTGGACAGTGAACCTAGTTGACATGTCTATCCCACCATAAATATATCTTAGGGAAGCTCTCCATTCAAATTAGCACAATTATTGGATTAAATCCATTTATGAGGAGATCATGATCTTGGATAGATGTGATGCATGAGATCTTATGATTTTTCCCAAGATAAAGAATCTCATTAGTTTCAAAATAGGTATTTAAGAACAAATTTAGAGTAGATGATTATTTAGAGATATAAAGATACACTAGTGGCTAAGGGCTACTCCTAGAGAGGGGAATAATTTTAATAAAAAAATATTTTTTATTACTAAATTATCTTCCATTATGTTCCTACTTTTATTGTTTCTATTTTTTATTTTTAAGTAGAACAAGTAGATGTCAAAACTATTTTCTTGCATGGGGATTGAAGGGGAAATTTATATGTGACATCTAGATGAGTTTGAGATAAAAGAGAAATAAATTTTATTTTGGAAGTTAAAATATCTTTGTAATTTTATTTTGGAAGTTAAAATATCTTTGTATGGTTTGAAATAATCACCTTGGATTTGATATGAAAAATTTGATGTTTTTGCATTGATTTAGGTTATGTTAGAAGCAAACAAGATCATAATGTTTACGCTAAATGTATTGGTGATTAGATTCTAAAAATTATCTTGTATGTTGATGATATGTTTTTATTGGCTCCAACAAGGTGATGATTAGGGAGCTTAAAACTCAATTTTCTAGTGTATTTTACATAAAGGATTTAGTGGTATTAAATTTCAATTCTTTAAATGGAAATTAGAAGGGACCAAATTCATAGAAAGGTTTGGCTTACTTAAATTAATTACGTTGACACTATATTATAACAATTGCTAGGCATAATTATAAACTAGTGAGTATTCCTTTACGAGTAGGCTCTTGAAAGGAAGTATAGGTGTAAAAAACACTTAATACACTAATCAATGAGGAGAGGTATGTGCAAATAAATTTGATCTTTACAGCTACAATAAATAATACATAAGAAAATATACTATAACATAATATTTACATAGGAATGGGTGATCCCACAATAGTGGGTTACACTTTTTGGCCAAACTTGATATTGAACTGAACTTTTTTAACTAAATCTTCACTTTCAGACACCTATAGCTGCTAAACCATGAGGAATTTGAAGATAATGCAAACTAGTGATTTATGACATTTTGTCTGTAGATTCTAAATATATATTTAAAAAAAAAATTGGAATCAAAGTGCATTTATTTTTCCATCTCATTTGAAAACTAGTTTTTAACAGTAAACACCATTTTTAAAGAGTGGTGTTCACTGTATAACACATAACTTTTTTCTATGAAGGATAAATTTTTATTTTTATTTTTATTTAGATTTGTAACTATGATATCTAGCACCTTCATTTGGTTTCATAGTGTTTTATTGAATTTTTTTTCTCAATTAAGTTTTATATTCAATCCAATTACAATTTAGACATAGGTGGACCGTATAACACAACTTTTTTTGTATGTATCAAAATTCTTTTTTGTTGGATCAAGTACATCAATACCAAGCGCCTAGATATTTTTCAATTTTTTTTTATAATCTGCTATTTTTCCACATGTGCAAAACAAAGAGCTTGATTTTCGACAAAACACCTATGTTTAATTAAACTAAAAAAATACAAATAAAACCAAAATATATTAAAATTATACTTGATGGGGAGTTCGTTTCGAGGACTATAATACTCCAACTCCATTTGTCAAGTTGATTCCATTTTCATCCTCAACCTGAGCTTTGAAACCCAAAATTCTGCATAAAATTGCAAATGGAGGGGGGCAAGGGCAAAAAAAGGGGTTAAGAAGGGGGTTAGCTAAAGGGGTTCACTAGAACCCCCTAAAAATAACATTAAAAAAAGAAAAAAGGGGTTCGAGTGAATCCCCCTTCTAGCGAACCCCCCCAATTTTTTTTTGAGCACCCAAACAATGCAATTGTAACCCACTTATGTGGGATCACTCAAACACCATTTTGGGAGAAAAACCCACTCTAAAAGCAAGACCAATTGTATTATTCAACAACAATAATTACAATACAATACTAGTTTATGCCTATATGGGAGTGTCACTAACATTTAAATCTATAGTATTTTCGATGATATAAAGGTGCCCACTAAATAACCATACAAAGCTCCATCTCCAAACACTAATAAATAGTAAAGCACAAACTAGAAACTATCAAATAGTTTTGGAAAACCATATACAATCCTAAAGGAGGTATGGGGCCCAAATCTCATGGAAAATTTTCTAATACCTCCCTTGGTTTTGGTCTTCTAAGCTATTTTTGGCATATTCTTTACACTTTGTCACTTTAACTTGTCATATTTGACCACCCAAACTTAGGAAACCTAATTTAACTCCATTATGCATTCAAAGATGCTTTATTAAATGTGTCATATACTATCATAATATTAGTCAATATTCCAATGTAACTCCCCTATAATCATTCTCTTATGCATCATAAGAATCTATCATAAGTAACTCTCACCTTACAATGTCGTAATAAAATTTAGATATTATTACGACCTCTTACACATTGTAGCATAAAAAATTGTCACCCTTAATAATTTCACACTAGGTTTAGCTCCCCCCTATGTGCTTGGATCCAATTATGTATTTAATTTTCTCGTTTTATAAATATCTTCAAAAAATTAAAAGATGAGATTGAAGATAAACACTTGATATTTAATACTGATGTTTAAGGCCTCGAAAAGGATGGGTCTAGACTAGGGCACCCAATGCCCTTTTCCAGCCCTTTTTTGCTAAAATTTAAATATGTCAATGTTGATATTTTATTATTTAAAATTTTAAAATTATTTGTCGGCTATCGGTATTTGATTTTTTGGAAATTAGAAGAATTACATATAAATACATATTATTTTCACCATTATAATCCTAATGAATCCTAGCATGTTTTAGAAATAAAATGAGATTATTATTGAGAAATTGATTAGTCAAGAGAAAAATTAGCAGAATTACAATATCATTTATTTCAGTCAAGCATCATGTTAGCCATGATTCATGTTTTCATGTGAGTTTATTCATGTTTCATGTTTATTTGTTTTGTGAGTACTAATACTAGAAAGACTTCAAAGCAAGCATTAATTTGTCCTTGAAGGTGATGAGTACATGACTTTAGTCCATCAAGGAATGTAGATCTAAGTGGTGAGTTGTAGAAATTTGTCAAATTACCACTTGTTTATCATTCAACCTCTACCCGACTGAGGGTAAGCTCTCTTTTTACATCATCATAGTCGTTGTGGAGGTAGAATTACCAAAATGGGGTTTGAGTTAGGTAAGCCTCTATACAACACAACCCTTCCCATCTTTCATGTGTGCAAGTTTACAGATTTGAAGTGAATTGGAGGAAGATTGAAGACTAATTGCTCATACATGCATTCAAGCCATATAAGTTGTCAAATCAAGGAAAGTGGATTTTATTAGTGACAAACGAAGTTTCGATAATGATCCTAGAAGAGAACTTGTAGATCAAGAGCAATAAGAGTGTGAAGTTAGATCTTGAGTAATGTTAGCTAGTCTAGGGTGCCCAACACCCCTATCCAACTATTTTAGACCCAAATTTATATGTTAGGTTCTTTTGTGTGTGCCTTTTGCTTTTTTGGAATCTATTTTTGTCTATGTATTTTGTATTTTCTAGAAATCTCAATAATTTGTTGCATTTTTATAAATAACCTAGGAACATCATTGCATCATAAAACTCAGTCAATTGATAGTTAATTAATCATATCAACATCATCCCCTACCAATGGATCAAAACATTGATCCACCATTCTGCCTCTTCCATTGAAGTTTGTAGTCAAGTGGGTATTGAAATCACTTTTATTCATTTTCCTAATATTTGTTATCGTATTGGAAGAAGTATAATTTAGGATCTAGATCCCTTCTTCCTCATCAAACACACACATTCTCATATGGCTAACGCATGGTAAATTTAATTCCACCTCAAAGTGGTATGCCCCACTCCTTGTGTGAGAAAAACATAATAAATAAATGTGAATAATTATTTATCAATGCATTTGTTACATTCTACAAAGTGTCAACTTTTCTGGCATTAATCTCCCATCCTCTACCATGTCTCAAAAAAATGGTACTAGACACAATATGCTTTTTGCTTTCATGAAAGGTTGGGTTATTTTTCAAAAATATGAAATCCAACTATCACATTCAATCTCAACCACCATGTATTCAAAATGAACTCTAGAGCATAGTCTACAACTCATTCTAGAGGACACTCCATATCACATTCTAGAGTTGAATCTATTCACTTTGGAGGATAATTCAAAGTTCAATTTGGAGTACAATATCCATAAGTATATGGTATCCTTATATATGTGCTATGAACTTAGCCTCTATAGTGGAAAAAGTGACCATGGTATATTTCTTACTCATCCAATTGATAACACCACTAAAAAAAGTGAAAATATAACCATTGATGGATCCCCTACTATCAACATCTCCCACCTAGTCTGAATCCTTAAATATTCGTTCAGTGTTGGTCCATTGTAGGAATCAATATAATAAAAATTATAGTATTTAGAGGTAACTTACAAATATTTGAAGACCCTCTTAGCTATAATTTAATGAACTAATATAGGATTAGTTGTGAAATGACTAAGGAATCCCACTACTTTGACTATATTTGATCTTGTACAAACCACAAAATACATCAAAATCCTAACAACATTGGCATAAATTACTTGATCCATGTTCTCCATCTCGTTAGGTGTAGACTTACACTTCTCTATAGATAACTTAGTTCCCACAAAAATATGAACAAACAATAGTTTACAAGTCATCATGTTGAATATATCCAACACTGAGTTCAAATACTTGCATTTGTGTAAAACCAAAGATTTATATTTTCTCTATCTCTTATTATCTACATGCCTAATATATATCTGGTATCCCCCTAATTTCATCTCAAAATATGTTGAAAGTTGAGGCTTTAAGTCACAAATCACATCCTTACTATTACCAAAAACTAACATATCAATAAATAATATAATAAAATGAATTAGTCAATGTCCATCTTATAATAAATGTGAGTATTTTATTTGGATCTTAGAAATTACAACCCAACACAAAAGAGTCAAAATTTTGGTACCATGTCATTGGAGAATACTTGAGACCATACAAAGACCTTTTTAATCTATAAACCAAAACTCCCTACCTTTAACAACACACTACTCCAGTTGTGCCATGTAGAACTTTTCCTCTAATTCACCATGCATGAATGTTATATTCCCATATCTCTAAATCAAAATATATTGATAGAGATAACAAAAACTTCATAGATGTCAACTTACCAACTCATGAAAAATCTCACCAAATTCCATCCCCTAAATATAGAAATATCATTTTTTACCATCCTTCTCTTATACATCTCAACACTACCAATTGAACTTATCTTAATTTTGAGAACCCATTTACAACCAATGGGTTCTCATCTAATAGGAGAAGGAACTAAGTCCCATGTGTCATTTTTTCTTTAATACATCCATCTCTTCATTGATATCCACTCAATAAGTCTCGTAAGCATCCATATATGTCACCTCCTTCAAATTTATAGGCTCATCTATATTATTAATCAAAGTAAAAAAAAATATTCAATCAAGAGAAGTATACCTATTTGGTTACATTATCTATTTCAATTGTGTGATGACCTAAAACTAATAAATTTGGAAGCAGCTACATAAATAATAGAAACATTCATACATAGATTGGAATTAAATATTTCATTCAAATATATTGGAAAAATTTAATTACAATATATAACCTTCAACATAAATGAAATTATTAGATGAAATTTCCTCAAGAAACCAAGGGTTTTTATCCTTTTATCTCCAAATCCAAGGTATTTCATCCTTAGATCAAATAGATGAACACGAGTTCTCAAATTGTGATAAGTTAGGGTTTGTTTAATAAAATGGAAAAATATGAAATTGATGAATCTACCTAGATTATATAGAGATTGAAGGGCTATCTTGGGGCCCAAAACTCCATGCTCAAATCCACCTCAAATTATATTGGAGGGAGATCAAGGGTCATTTACAAGTCTATTGGTTTCCTTTGCCTACTAGTATAATATTCATATGATTATAGAAATCATGTCGTTTGCATCAAGAACCATTTCCATTTGGACCCAAACCATGTCTTTGAGAGCTCCACACATGCTAGCAAGTGTTTGAAAATTTTCCTTAGTCTTATTTCATCCTTCAAGTCCATTAATGACATCTTAGGTCAAGCAGAGTGATAGGTGGGGTTTTCATCTTAAATGATAAGGGTCTAGAGATTCACATGATGAAGGGTTCAATTGCAAGAAGGATTGAAAAATTGAGACTAAGGATGTCATTGAGACGATTTTTTCTTTTGGTACATTGGCATTAATATTTTAAAAGGTTTAAATTTGGGGGTAAAGGGATGTAAGGATGACAAGATGCAAGGGAAAGCAAAGGTTCATGGGCTTGGGAAGGAAGAACAATGGGAAATAAGGAAGAAAGGAACACAATCCTTACAAATTATTTCATAATACGAAAAGTTGGTAAGGAAATCCTTAAAGGTCTATAAGAGGGAAGCATGGTGGGGAGCAAGGATTAGGATTTAGAGATAATCAATGCAAGAATGAGTGGGGATAGGGATTCAAAGATACCCAAAATTGGAAGGGAAAAAAATGAAATTCAGAGATATCTAATGCATGAAGAAATGAGGATCAAGATTCAATGATACCAATTTAAGGAGTGGGGATAGGGAATTAGAGATACCTAATGTAGGAAGAAATAGGGATTAGGTTATTGAGATACTTGATGCAAGAAGGAGTGATGATCAAGATTCAAAGATACCTAATACAAGAAGGAGCAATGATTAGAGATTAGGGATATAATATACATGATACTAGAGTGATGAGGGCAAGGAAAATTTGAAATTTCATCAAGATGGAAAGGTTTGGGGTTTTAGGATACATAATACCCTTTAGGTATGCCAATTGATAAAAGTCTATGATTTCATTATATAGTGGGAGTTGGAACTCGAGGATACCTAATATTGCAAGGATCAAGGTGACCAATTCATTTAGAGGGAGTATAAGGAGGGAAATGAAAATCTCTAAGCCCAAATGAGAGAATGGATTGGGAAGTGAGAGCACAAGGAAGCAAGGGATGTTCACAAAGGAAAGTCAAAAAATTTGAATTATGGTGGAAATGAGAAGAATGGGTGGCACATATAGTTGTACATGTAAGGAAATCCCTAACACAAAGATGTGGGGCTCGATTTGTGTTGATGAAAAGGTATGTCAAATGTAGAAGGAAAAGGATGTGAAAAGGGGGAAGCAAGAGATAAAGGGAAGCTATGACAACATGAGAAAGCTCAAAATTTACCCAAACACCCTCAAAATTAAGTTAATTAAAAAAGGTAAATTGGAAGTTTGCCCTTCCCAATATTACTTTTCCTTAGGCAATATGTGGGGTCCCAAAATTTTCGCTCACACTTCTAGAGGAATTAATCCACTTCAAGGGCAAGGATACATCATTCCCAAAGGTAGATATATTGGCTCATCAATAAATATTGAGTGATGATAGGTAATTTATAGGAGTGGATAAACTCTCCTTCACTTTGGGGTCAACTAGACCCACAAGGGTGTTCTTAGAGGTAATATTTAACCACAATGAAAGAAATGCAAGAAAGACATATTTTAGTAGTATCCAAGTGTATTCTTTGACCCCAAAGTGTATCACTAGATCAAAGACTAACCTACTACTATAACCTCAAGTAAATTGATGCAAACATGTAAGATATGATCCTCTGAGAATAAAATTGATATGGCTCACTTCAAAAAAATTCCTTGGTTATGATATTGGATCATGAAATGTATATAAACTAACTCTTATTCGTAAACTATTGGTTATTAATTTCTTTCATTTTTAAGGTGCATGAAGGGTAAACACTTCCAATATTAATGCCTTATAATGGGTTATAGAGTTGCATTCAACCAAAAGGCACAAAACATAAAAATAAAAACATATATATGATATTAACACCATGACATGCTTAACAATCTATTTTCAAATCTCCCCAAATCCACATGCAATAAGTAAAATACCATTACAAATGATAATATGCAATGAATTAAAGTGTTGTAACATATCAAATTCTTATTACATTCAAACTAGCAAATATGGTGAGAGAAATTCCTAAGCTAGGAAGAATTTGTCACACTTCCTTCTAGTCAAAAGTCTTCCTAAAAATATACAACTGGACAAGGAGACATTTAGTTATGAATATATACTATAGGGTAGATATCTCTTTGTGATTCACAAAATGAGTTGATATAATGGTGATTGGACATGTAAGGTTTAAAACCCTAGATATTTCTTATCATTACAATAACATGAAAATGGAGAAATGACTAACATTTTATATGTCAAATGAACTCATATTTATAACACTTCATTTAGTTTCTTAAATCCTCACAAGAAATCTACTTAGGATCATATATCATTAATGTTGCATGTGGAACAATCCAAGATCCTACAAAATATACTTAAATGGTAGCCTAGAGCTAGCTTAAAATTATTCATGTCAAAAACACTTAACCATCACAGTAATGTGGCATAGCATTCCTATCTTCCATTATTTGAAATTCATGTGAATCTATGCCCTTGATATGAACAACTATTTTTGGGTAAGAAAACCCCTGTGGAGTAGTTGTGGCACTAAAATCGATCATTAATTCCAACTTGGTACATGCAAGGAGGTAGGTGGGAATAAATAGTGCAAAACACAATAGAGATACCTTGTAACCAATACCATTGTTAGGGAGTTAGGGATTGTGGATATGCCATACTTATTTCTCAAAACAAATATATAAGGGTACCCTGCATCTCTAACTTCAAAAGGATAAGTGAAGTTATTGGGAATCAAGGATTAGAGATACCAAGGAATTA
Source organism: Sequoiadendron giganteum (assembly GCA_007115665.2). Classification (NCBI taxonomy): domain Eukaryota; kingdom Viridiplantae; phylum Streptophyta; class Pinopsida; order Cupressales; family Cupressaceae; genus Sequoiadendron; species Sequoiadendron giganteum. Next base: position 634,039,403 of record CM021106.1, on the reverse strand, counting down.
ATCTTAAAAGGAATGCAAATAAGAATAGGTCCAAACTTATGAACCCAATAAATTAACACAATAAAAAATGTCAAGGATTGGGAGTCAATGACATTTAGTAACTCATGCTAGAAGAACCACATTAGAGATATTCTCACATATTCGGCTTCAATAAAATATGTAGAAGGAAACATTATAGTTCAAAAACCAAGAATACCAAGGAATTGAATCCATAAGGTATTTAGGTAAAGGGATGGCCAAACATGTGACTTTGAGAGATACATAGTGAAAAAGATAAGGAATTAGGGATTAGGGAAACACCCTATCTCATACCATAAGGGACGTTGATAGAGGAATATTGAAACTCCAACTCTAATAAGTAAATTAGCAAAAAGGATTAGGGAGTTAGGGTTTGAGGAAAATCACGCCAATATGGAGAAATATGAAACATCGACGAAGACAAGGGAAAGTAAAGGTTGAGGGAAATGAATGATGGGAAGGATGACTTTGGAATATCAATAGGAAAGAGGAGCAATGATAGTGGTATGAATGAAAAGCATGCCCAAATGGGAAAGTCTAATATCTTGATTGGAATAAAGATAAAGGCAGAGTTGAGAGGAAAGACATATCAAGAAGGGAAACTTTGAACTTACACTATTTGCACACACTTATAAATTTTAACATAAAACACCCCACTTAGAACCTTGTGAGATATTAGGAAAATTCAAAAACATTATAGGAACATGGAGAATAATGTAGAACAACATAGGAAAATTTCACAAATAAAGACCCATTAAGCAAGCTTCTCATATTAGTTATAAATAGTGGGCAAAATGAGGCCTAAATGCATAAAGCACTTGGTAGTCAAGCAAAATTTGGCACTATTATATTGAGTTCAACCACAATCAAAATGTAGATCAACATAAAATAAATCCTTACCCTTTGCCTCATGAAGGTTTATGATGAGTTACATGAACGCACTCTCATATTTTTTATCATGAATAGATGGTGGCTATAAAAAAAATATGCTCTTCTTTAATTTATTGGCAGATGATTCACTCCCTATTTTTCTTGAGAACATGTTCCTTAACAAAATTCAAGGAGAATGTCTCTTATTTTCTTGTAAACATTGTATGATATCGGGCACCCTATTAGTGATGCATCGTGTAAAGATCTCAAGGTCTTCTTGTTCATTTCAAATTTAGGGGCTAGGTAAATTCTATTTTTGTAAAGAGGTAGGCCACTTGCTACTAAAATATGTCATTTCCCATACTCTTATCTAGGAGGTTAGTATCACATGTATTCTTATCATATTACACCATAGTGAAAACCTCCTAATACATAAAAATATAGTAGAAATAAAGTGGAGAGTAGGCCTCCTAAGAAGATCATCAACAACTACATCAAAATTATAAACTTGAAACTTACCTATTTTTGTTGTTGATCATACTAATCATGTTGGCCAAGGGAGAACTTTAAGCAATTATGAATTGTTTTCACCATAAATATTCTAAAAACCAAGTATTGTAAAGATTTTTCCAAAGAATATATGATGGTAAATGCCTCCTTATACATAGAGAAACTCTTTTTTAAATATTTTAACTTTTTGCTCTTAATTTTTATAGGGTGCCCATTTTGTATTATAATAGCTCCACTCTGTCTTTTGAAACATCATATTCTACAACAAAATGTTGTTACATAATTGGAATAGAAATTATAGGGCATGAGTTAACTACCTTCCTAATATCTTTAAAAACTTCTTGTGTTGTGTCTTCCTACATGCCTTGAGCACTAACAACATGACCCAAGTATAAAATCTCAATGAACCCACACTTAGATTTTTTTATTAATAGAACATATAGCTCTAGAATTCTAAGGATTGTATATAATTTATTCAAGTGTTCTTCTCAAATATTATTAAAAATTAAAATATTATCAAAGAAAACTAAAACATTTTTTCTCAATGGAATTTTAAATACTTAATTTGTCATGGATTAGAAAGTGTTTGATGTGTTATTCAAGCCACATATCATGATCAAGAACTCGAAGTGTCTAAAATGGTATTTGAAAAAAATCATTTACACATCCTCCTTTTGCACATAAATATAATGGTAGCTTGATTCCAAATAAATCTCTAAGGAACACACTATCCCATACAATTTATCAATGAGATCATTGATCCTATCTGTGGTGTATTTTTCTTTGATTGTGTTATTTTTCAATGCTTTGTAGTCAATTTCATTCATCATGGTGCCATCTTTTTCCTTCACAAGGACAACTAGCAAAGAAAATGGTTTAGAATTAGGTCTAGGTGGCTCATTTTAGAAAATCCTTAATAGTTTTATCCTCTTTATATATCCTTGGGTGGTGATGAGGAGTTCTCATCACATGTTTTGGTAGCAATATTGTACACAATCCTCTATTGATAGCAATCTAGGACGAAGAATAATTTAATAAATAATAAAATGAATAATAATAATTATATCTACTATTATCATTGTGTGTATCTTGGTTAGTGGTATCTTGGCCCTAGAAAGTTATAGTAAAATTTGTAAAGAATTTGAAGTTCATTTGTGTGATTTATTTCAAAATTATTGGTTTCCATCATGTCAGGGCCTTAAACAAGGGGCAAAAAGAATTTTGTCATACCAAGGAAATCTCTTGATAAGGATGGGGTAATAATAGAGAATTTATTACTCCCAATGAGGAAATCAGCAAGGTCAGGTAATACATTTCATTAGTGAAGATGGAGATGAGTGGCCCAAGAGGAGATATAGCGAACATACGAAGCATGTTAAGTGCTTATAAAGATGGACCAAGAAAGGATGTCTCAAGAAATCAAGGCAAATCATCTAGGTTAGCTAACCTTGATCCAAATGTTAATACTCATACGAGATCTATGAATTTAATACCAAAGGTGGATATGTGTAAGTTTGATGGGAAGGATCCACTAACATGGATAAACTAATTGGAGAATTTCTTTGATGTACATCAAGTCTCAAATGGTCAAAAGGTCATATTGGCTTCCCTATATCCGGAACAAGATCAATTCAGTTGGTATTGATGGCTTTGTACTCTAAGTAAAACAAATGGTTTGCCTGTCTCATGGTCAATTTTTACAGAGGAGCTTCAATCACAGTATAGCAATAGTGTGATAGACAACTTTTTTAGCCAACTGGCTAAACTTCAACAAACAGGATTAGTCAAGGATTATATTCAACAATTCCAAAATCTATCCTTAAGAGTGGATACAATTATAGAGGAGAACTTGAATGATTTGCTTTTGGGTGGTCTCAAGGATCACATTCAACATGAGGTGTGCATGTCTAGTCCTAGCTCTGCATCTGAGTCTTTTATCTTAGCACACAGGGTAGAGGAGAAGTATTTGATTTCTAGAAAGCAAGGGGCTAATGTGATAGGAAAGAAAAGATACTCACACCTTCTCTTCTTCAACCTACTAAGTTGACTCCACAACAAATTGAGGAGAAGAGAGCAAAAGGGTTATGTTTTAATTGTGACAACAAATATAATCTAGGACATAAATGCAGTGAAAAGAAATTATTCCATATTGAAAGTCTAAGTGAGGAAGAAAATGAGGAACCAATATTAGTAGGTGATAAGGAGTCAAAGGATGAATCACAAGATCTCCAACCAATAATTTCTTGTCATACACTCTTAGGTTTTAGCAACCCACAAACTCTCAAGGTGGTAGGTTTCTTAAAGAAGCAGAAAGTAACAGTGTTGATTGACTCAAGTAGCACACATAATTTCATCAACAAAAGGTTTGCAAATGGTGGTATGGTTAGTTGTTCCAAAAAATGTCATAGCATTAAATTATCCATGGGAGATTATCACCTTGATAACCCAATGTATGATATCTCCATGGTTGCAACAAATATTGTTTTGGAAGTACAATGGCTTACTACTTTGGGAATAATTGAGATGAACTTCCAAGAACTATTCATGAGATTTCAATAAGAAGGAAAGATAGTATAGCTAAGAGGATTGAAGGCAAAGTACCCACAAATGGTAAGCTATCATCAAACGCAAAAGATGCTTAAAAAGGGAGTTGATGGTTTTGTGGCCCAATTATGTTCATTAGAAGTCACTCAATCGAATGCTCCTCCCATCCAAATTTACAAGCAATAGTTGATCATCATTCAGTGGTGTTTGGAGATAAGCCTAAAGGACCTCCTAGAAAGAGGGATCATGATCATACCATACAATTAGTTCCAAGGAGCTAGCCACCAACAACAAAGATACATCCAACTTTTTGTCTCTTGTTTGAAGAAGGTGCATAATATCCCTATGCAAGAAATATTACCAAAGCTCGATGAAAAAGAATAATCATATTGGAACCAAAGTTCAATTGTCTAACATGCCCAAAGAAGCTAAGGACTAGAAAACTCATCCAGTGGAAGAATTTACCATTTGAAGATGCCACATGGGAGAACGAGGAGTTCATTCAAAAGAATCCACAACTGATTACTATTGAGGACAATGCTTCTTTGAAGCGAGGGGGCATGCTACGCCTTTAATATTAGTGCATATTGAGATATGAATAGTGGGCTTGTGGCTATCTTAACTCCTAACTAAATCATGTTATAATTATTATATTATTATTTAGTTAGTTAGGTTGGCCTAAGGCTTATATAGGGTTATCTAAGTCGGCCTAGTTGATATCCTAGGCATAAATAAGTATATATGAGGTTGTGAGTCTTATTTGGTCATCATGTTGAGTATTGTGTTCTTATTGAAGACTATTGTAGGCATCCCCCTCGAAGTGGATTAGAAGGTTGCCCTCTTGAAATAGCATATTATTATCAAGTATTTTCAGCATATTTCATACTGTATTCTTCTTGTGCAAGTTGTTTCATTACATAGAACTAAGCATATGTCTAGAAGAAGATGGCTTACATGAAAGGTAGGACAACAAGATACACAAGCCATATGAATAGGAGAGAAAGATGCATAAATATTGAAAGATGGGTCATGAGGAAGCTCAACTAAGTCCACTCTACCCTCGAGCACACTAAAAATGAGAAATAAAAGCATGTTCCAAATCCATAAATAAATGGTAGAATAAATAGGATTAGTTAGATCATATTACAATTTTCTCACTCAAATAAAGTCTAAGTTCACAAAACAATAAGATATCATCATCTTAGAGCTCATAATTAGCAAGCAAGAATGCCTTTAACATTTTAAGTTGCATAAATAGTACCGTTGAATTGTCATGCAATAAATCCTCACTAAGAGCAATACTATCATGATGTAATCAACAAGAACATAATGAAGCATCAATAACCTTTATATGAGAAGCTAATTAACTAATGTCGTAATACGTACTAAAATCATGGAATATATCGTAAGGTAAAATACTGTTAAGTATCCATTAGACTTGCATCAAAATGTAAAATGTAAAATGATGATCATCACAATGTATAAAACATCATAGCTCACATAGATCATTATGCTAATAAACTAATGTTGTAATGCATACTAAAATCATGTAATATATCGTAAGGTAAAATACTGTTATGGGTATCCATTAGACTCGCATCAAATGTAAAATAATGATCATCACCATGTATAAAACATTATAGCTCACGTAGATCATTACTCTTATAAAGAAAGATGCATAATCAAATAGAACACGAGTCTATGAAAATAGAGCTATAATGACATGCAAGAGGAATAACATCACTAGGTGCAACAACATCATTGGGTAAAGGTGTAACCTCATCAATATCCATCACACAAGGTGTACAAATGGGCATGAAGGAAAGCCTCACTAGGTATCATATAAAAACAATTGGGTTCCATAGATTATTTTACTCTGCCATTACGTTAAAAGACTATTGCAAAGACATATGTTACCAAATAATGCTATGCATCAAACAATGTTGTAAACATTTAATTATGAAATCAATATCGTGTTCTATTGCATAGAAAAAACCAGTAATGCTTGTCATGTGATGTATACACCCTACTTCACCGGTTAATCATTTATTGAGTTACGGCATTGTTAGCCAAGGCTTGTAATCTTGTTACTGATTACAGAACAGACCCAAAAGAGAAAATGCTCTGAAACTAGTATTTTAGATCTTAATCCATTTTAGTTTCCTAATTTCCTTACTATTCTGAGAAAGGGTTCTTTGTTAATTTCAGTGGAAAAGAAAATTCGTTGAGGAGAAAAGGTTGGTTTTCATATCAATTAAAAAATATTGATGATTTGTCAGATATCTTATTGATTATGCAAATAATCAAGATCTGTCTGATTGATTACATATGCGGTCAAGTAACCATATTAAATGTTTAGTATACAAGGCATGTAGCTGACCCTCTGCTGTTTCAGATAAACCCGTGTAATCTGGAAATATACATGAGAAAACACTACAATACCTGGACACACCATATACCATCCTCTTTTATGGATGATATAATCAAAAGATACCAGAAATTTCTATGAGCATATTTCAAAGCACCCAAGAACATACCTGGACCTGCCAGATACCATCCTCTTTTATGGATGGTATTATCAAAAGATACCTGAAATTTCTATCAGCATATTCCAAGGTACTTAAGTTATGACATACCCTCCATTTCATGTGAATTACTCGTAAGGAATTAGTTTGAAATTAAAAGAGAAAAAATCAGAGGTCAGAAAACAACACACTTAAAATTTCTTACAGGAAAAGTAGAGCTTAATGTGGCATTACAACCACTCTCAATCAAACAGCAGAAACGAGAACACCAAAATGGCTAGAACGCAAAACTTAACCATGATGGCAAAAACCACTTTGTTAGTGATTTGTGATGAATTTGCTATTCAAGCATCTCTGACCCAACGACAACAAAAATCATAATGTGATCTGAATAAAGTAGACATGTACAAAGAAAAAAAAAAATTCCTGCAACAGGTAGAATTCAGGTTTAAATTCCTCAGACTGTAACACTAAACTTCACAGCTGAACTCATCTTGACATGTCATCCTCCATTGAATCACCAAATAAATCGTCATCATCCTCATCAAAGAGTGCATTAGATTTGGATATTTGTGATTTGGCACTTTCCTTGTTACTTGAATTGATCCCAGATATGCCATTTGGAAGAACTTCTATTGTCACATTTGAAGTAACTTGTTCTGAATTTGCAATTCTTCCTTCTGATGTATTTGCCCAAGAGGCACCAACCTGACCAGCAAAGGAGTCCCCATAAAGGTCTTCATAAAACCCACCTTTTGCAGGGGATTTGACTTTGTTCAAACATTGTTGCAACCTTTGAGTGACCCCTTTTGGTGTATCACTCTCATCCTTTGGCATAACTTGGTCCTGACCTTTAGGTATGACTGTAACCTGCACAAGAGACTCGTATTTTCCAACAAGACTACCTTCCTTTACACCAATGGGACCAGGCTCAGTGCTAACATCTGCACCATCGGATATTCCTACAACCTCTACTAACTCTCCACCATGTTGATCTCTAAAAGCCACTCTTACTCTCCGTTGCCTCTTGACAGCCCTTTCAACTTGGGCTTCAGATTCTTTGTTGCATGTAGAACCCATGCCTGCTTCTCTGGCAGGCTTTTGTGAGGCATCCATTCTGCTTGCCCCTAGACGGTTAAGAAGAGTGTTATATGCCACAACTGCTTCTTCATCTGAAGGATCTGGGGGAGAAGGAAGGGTGAACTCTGCAGGCACTTGTTGCACAGGAAGAAGAGCAGCAGTATTTTTCCTCAAGATATAACTTCTTGAAGAAGCAGCAAACCTTAGAGACTGGCCTATTTCAAGTTCAACAGGATTGTCCTTTGTCACACGCTCATTTGCAACAAATGTGCCATGCACTGAGCCCAGATCAATTACATAAATGCTGCACATGTAACCAATGGATCCATTAAAAATATTAGCTTGCAATCAATCCAGAAGGTTTTTGAATAGCAGAAGTTGGCCTACACTAAATAACTAAATAAGATCTAATTATATAAGATCATAGTGAATCAGGAGGGAGAATAAAAATATTTCATTTGTGCAGGTTGAAACAAAGCGTACAGAAACTGCCATTATCAACTGGATAGATCAAAAACCATCAATCATAGCAAGAAGCTTTGAAACAAATATATTGCTGCTCCTTAATTGCAGTCTCAGACACTTAATGTAAAAATCAGATGGCTACTGAGTAGCCATATTGTGTACTGCGATGCAAACCTGCCATTTTTATGTTGCACAACAGCTGCATGTTGTCGAGAAATGGATGGATGATCAAGCACAAAATCACAAACAACAACCTGTCTCCCAAATATGTGCCTCCGCTTGTCCAAATTGATCTGGTCTAACACCTCACCATCCTTCATTACTTCTAACCGATAGACACCTGGCCTAGGCTCCACAGCCCAGTCTGGTGGCTGCCAATTTGATTGTCCGCCCCCTATTGCAGTAGATTGAATACTCGGCACTGCTGCTGGAGCTGGTTCTGGTGCAGCAGGCCTTGGGAATCCATGATGCTGATGATACTGTACCTGTGGTTGAGTTACCTGTGATTGAAATGTTCGGGATATGGATTGCTGCTGCTGCTGCTGCTGCAGAGGTTGCTTAGGGATCGTATTAGTATTGACAGAAAATGGCTCTACGGATTGTGCTTTCTTGAATCTATCCAGGCCAGATCGATTAAACATTTTGAAAACCAGTCTGACAATACTGTCTTCTATGTTAAAGAGCTTTAACACCAATTAAATTGAAAATTTTGCTCTGATGGCAGTGAGTATGCTTTGCTCTCTCCTTCAGAAACTGAGTTCATCTGTGACATGAATCTTAGCTTCAACTTTCATTATTCTTGTCTCAAATATGAAAACAAACAAACTGAAACCTTCAGTGTACTCTCATTTTCAACATCTACAATGCACAATGAACACTGTTGCCCAAAACTAAATGACAAACTCTTTGATAGCATATCAATCGGTAGTAGCCCACATTCGCTAGAACTCAGTTCACATACAGCTAGAACCTAACCATCCTGAAATGCAGAATTCAGAATCATTACTATTCAGGTGAAACATAGGTATGGAATTCAAAACAACATATAATTTGAATAATTTCTGATTAATTTGCTGTATGACATAACGTCTCATGTGAAAGATCTAAATAAATGCCATGAAATTTTTCCATGCAAAAAAATGAAACCCTAACCACTTAATCTGCAAGTTATCAGTTGCAGTAATTCTTTGACAGAAAATACTGGCAATGACATAACTAGCACCTCCAAAGCAAACACCACATTAAAAAGGTCTACAGATTTTGCTGATTAAATGCTCCAATTCAAACTTTAGTAAAACCCACAGTATTCCGAGCTCTAGCCAACACAAAAAAGTTAAAACCCACTACCTCTCCAAAAGATATAAAGTGAAGAAAATAGGTCATACAAAATATTTAGTCATGTCCTTCAATCTTATTTACAAACTGCCTCCTGGACAGATCTAGTGAGTTGTTTTCATGTCTGTCCAAAATAACCCTAATTTGTTTTTAGTGTAGGTCTGCTTGTGGGACTGGTTGCAAGCAGAGCTCTTTTTCAGGGATGGTCCCAATAAAACTTCTTTTTTAAGAGAACTTTGTTTTCTGCAACTTGTTGAAGGAAACTGGCAGGACAAATCTAAAAATACATGCCATACAAAGTCATTTAATCATGAAAATTCCAATTCTGATAATTAATCATAAAGTCACCACCAAAAACATTCCTGGAAAGTACAGAGATCAGTTATTATTTACTAATGGTTTTGCAAATACAAACTTTCGAGATGTTTTCACCCGCAGTTGGAGAGAGAGGGAGAGAGACAGAGAAAGAGAGACATAGATTTAACATGTTTTAGGCCAACTTGGTTGCCGGGACCTGTCATAGTGTAAACTAATATTCTCGATGGTTTTTAAGTTTCAGAATAGTTCTCCTAGTTTTTTTTTTTTCTAAGTTTTGACAGCAAACAATCTGTGTAGTTGTGCCTGATATCATCCGCGAAAAGTAAAGAGTACAGTTAATATCTACAAAAAAGGAAAGAAGAATAAAAGAATTTTGTGCCTGCAAAGACCATAGAGATGTGCTGGCCTCTGCAGCTAAAAAATAAGCATTCTTTCAACATAATAAAGAGTCACAAATAACCACAGGTATTTAAATTTATAATTTATGGGTGGATAATATCTTTACATACCAATAATAACATGTGAGGGAGTGAAAAAAATAAATTTAATTTCCACACAAATAAAATACTAAATAATACTACACTATGGAAGCCCCTGACTACTTGCAACAAAAAAATGTTGAATTGTAATAATCCCACATTGATAGTAGCTTTGAGATACAAAAGACTTATAAGGCGCACCCTCATCCAAAATCTTGGCCGTGAGAAGCCTAAAATGGTGGATAATATTCATCATTCCTCCCCTACTAATAAATGCTTGAGAGGTAGCCACCTTAAGGCAGGAATCTTCCAATCTCCTAGTTGCAATCACCAATGTTTACTCCCCAAACCATTCAACGGACAAGTGAGGTTGCTGACATTCCATTCATGAAGAAGTCATCCTCAACAATCCTGAAAATTGGATTCTTGGAGGAGACTTAAACATTGTCCTTGATCAGAATGATAAGAAACAGAGCATAACTGTCCAAGATTAGAGAAAAAGGAACTGTAGAAGACCTAGCATCTGCTCATAACCTAGAAGATCTTAAACCAAGAAAGGTAAATACTAAACAGCATTGGTTTAACAAGCAAGCAGGAGTGGTCTACATTGCAGAAAGACTAGATAGATTTTGTGTTTCAAGTAGGATTTTAGAGACTTCCCCTCTTACCTTTACATAAATTCTCCCAAATCTTACTTCAAATCATAAGCCCATTGTGTTGAATCTCAAAAACCAAATTAATTGGAGCCCTATCCCATTCAAATATACTTCTCCTTGGCTCAGGGAAAAAGGACTTTAACAGCTAGTTACAAAGGTCTGGAAAGAGACCTCTTCCACTGTTACCCAGAACAAAAGTGGATGAACAGAATCCAATGCACCAGGTTAGCTATAAGGAATTGGTTCAAAAACCATCACAAAATCCAAGACCCAAGGGAGCTCAAAACAATTGGAAAATATTCAAATACAAATAGACAAGCAAAGTCTAAAGGACGAACTAAATCTCAAGCAGCAAGACTGAACCAATCAGTTGTTTGCGTTTTGCAAAATGAAGAGGCCATGTGGAAACTTATGTCAAGAATGATTTGGTTGTTTGATGGGAACCAAAATACTAAAAGCTTCTTCATGAAAAGGTAAGGAAATATAGATAAATTCCTACATTAAACTAATGAGAAGAGATGCCGCACGTTATCCAACCTAGACAAATTCTAGCAACATTTCGTTTTAACAACACATAACAAGAAAACTATGTCTCTAAAGCACCAAAACCAATGTATTTCCAATAACAATACAATCAGGCTCTGAGTCTTAAAATGGAGATCACCACTCTCAACCAAGGAAGAAACCATGCAAAATACGACTATTTTCTGCAACAATGAGCAATCGTTGTTACTATCTCCATGAGATCAATCCAAGAACAAATCAGAGTCACATTTTCCACTCCATGCTCCTCAAGATCTCAACAAGAAAATCAAGCCTCCAAATGTGCTTACAACAAGCTTCACTCACAAGGAGCATGTACAAGTGATAAATAAACTTCATCCCAAGTCTTCTATTTATAGCCAAACGAGCAACAAGCAAGAAAAACTTACTAAGTTTTCTTCCCACCATTATTTAATGCCCCAAGCACCAATAATCAATGCACAAGCATCTCCAAGGTGGGCAAACAAGACAAATAACACATTCTCCAAGGCACCAAAATTGCTCCCTCCAATCCTAGCACCCAAGTTTGACTCGCAATCACGAACCAAGCATTAAATGTTCTTTACAATATTGAATGCATTTTACAATTATTCCCAATCTTCAAAAGCAATACTACAATCAGCCCAATAAACCATGTGCTCACTAATCCATGACCCCCAAGTATTAAATGCATTTGCAATGTTGCACACAACAATCCCATAGGAGGATATTAAGCTCTTCCAAAGTGTGATGCACCACATTGACATAGACTACAACTTTACAAAATATCCAATATTTCTATGCAAGGTGTACAACACCTTATCCCAACAACCCAACAAAAAAGCCAGCAGCACCAAAACTTTAATGCCATCACCAAACTACAAAATTCAAAGAAACAATGGATTGAATCAGTCCAAAACATCAAAAGATCATTGTTGGCATGAATGGAGTTTACACCTATCCAATTTCCCATTGGGGTCCTTTTCACACTTGTTAATTAAGTTTACTTAAGGCATTTACTTTTTGTGTCTCAAGTCATAAGATTAAAATACATCATGATCTTATGTTGTCCTATGTCTCACCCTTGCCTATATATACAAAGGTTTCTCATTGTAAAATAACATAATCATCACTGTATATTCACATCCTTTAATAGAATAGAATTATTCTCTCATTTTCAGGTCTCCTTGTGCTTTCAATGAAGATCCTTGATCTTGTGTGGCTATCTCCATAGACAAATCTTACATAGCATTAGAGGGGATTGCTTCTTGTTAGCCATTTTGGAGATCTTGATTGTAGATCTTGTATTTTCTTGAAAATTTGAGTATGTTTTTCTTTTGCATTCAACGATGATCTAGAGAATCAAAAAAAAATGATAGAAATACCAAATTCTAAGGGGGCTCCTCTTCATGGCTTAATATAGCAAGTTGCTTTGGGAGCTTGATGGAGCAAATCTAATCAAACCATTGAGTTCAGAGCATTTGAAAAAGTTAGTTTTGTCTTTTCTTGCCTTGCATACAATTTGGACAATGCAAGCTAGATCTACAAGGGTTTTATGTTGGGAGTTGCATGCTAGATCCAACAAGTACCTGATCCTTCAAAGCATTTCGGGTCAAATACCACCCTACCATCACATTTAAAAGGCCTAAAAACTCATAGATCAACTATTAAATCATCGAAATCCAATAGTTTTCCCTTGGCCATTAGGGAAAATCTTTCCCCTCCATCATTCATTTGGGCATACAATCCATATCATATAATTTGTATGTTGTTGCAGACATTATACAATCAACCTTTTCAAAGAATATTCCATTTGCATCACTATCAACGTCAACATTGTACTTTTTCTACATCATAGTTCATTTTCAATAGAGTTGGCACGATATGATTTGTTGGAAGGTATTGCCTATGTCACTTTTTATGCAAGATTGGTGCACCACTAATGCAGGTGCTATACCAACAAGGGCCCCATGAGTGACATCACAAGTCTACCATGTTAGAGGGTTGAGGCCTTTGGTCATATCAATGACCAGCACTCATATGCTAGCCATTTTTAGCGGGTAGGCCAGCACCCAATCACACCCAATCAAGGGGATCTAATCCTTGGGACCACAAAGTAGTTGAATCCTACCACCTCCACCAAAAACACTCCATCGGTATAGCTTTTCACTTCTTTCTCATTTTCTCTCTTTTGGGGAAGAGTTTTTTCCTACAATTTTTTCTCCTTTTTGTCTATTTGTGAGAAATTCTTTTGTACATGAGCACCTCATTAGGCCTTGTCCATCTTTCCATGTTCGCATTTTCTCATTCTACCTAAGTTGCACTTATAGAGGTTTGTTGGTGTGAACAAAGTTTACCATCTATCAAGTTTCCCTTTTGTGTCCTTTTCACACTTGTTAGTTAAGTTTACTTAGGGCATTTGTTAGTTTTACATGATCAGATATATCAAACCAGAAAGTACTCAGAAAATGCAACACATGAGACAATGAACACAACCAGATACCCTGGGAAAACCCTCCAACCTGAGGGAGAAAAACCTAGCCAATATATCTCTTATATATTGATAAATAAGAGCAAAAAAGATCTGCTTACAACTCAAGCACAATGCCGATTTTGATACAATGAATAATTGCACCTCTCCTTGATGCAAAGATACAATGAATATGTTTCTCCTTGAAATCGGTCTGCTGCAACAGAATGATGACCTGCTATTGCAAGATGATGATCTGCCGCTCAAGCATGAACTTCTTCTAGGAATGCAAATTATGACGAATAATGAACTTTTAAGACTATCCCCCTAATGATTGAATGGCATCTCCATTATATACTATTCGATGAGGAAGATCCAAGAGTTGCGACTCTTCAATACACAAGGTCGGCCACTGATGAAGAATTTGTGTCTCTTCAAGTCGGCCCCAATGCATTTAATTAAATATTAAATAATAATCCAAATGAGGCGCCTCCTCATTAATCGTAGCCATTATAAATTAAATAGCCTACGGCTATCATTTAATTTATTCTTCAAAGGCAAGGAGATCGGGCTGGAAGAGAATCCCGACGATGTAATAACATCAACACTCCCTCTCAGCTAGGGAGTATACTTCCAGCTGCATAAGACATATCACCTCATCGTGATGTCAATCAGTGTGAATACATTTATGTAAGAAAAGAGCTTATCACCTCATCATGAAAGCATATCACCTCAACGTGATATCAGATATCACCTCATCGTGATATCTACCATCATGGCTACCTCCATAGATGGTATGTACAAGTGCTCATCACTCAATGTGATGTTGTCACCTCACCGTGACTTTCACCATGGCTCTCATAGAGGGTGAAACACAAGTACAAGTAAATCATCACGGACTCCCTCACATGATGTTGTCATGGAGTCACACACATGACATCCACCATGGCTCTCCCAGAGGGTGGAATCAAGGGATTTCACCTCGAATTTCTCTTACAAAGAAGAACTCATTAACAAGGGATTTCACCTCGAACTTCTCTCATAGAGAAGAACTCATTAAAGAGGATCACTGATACTGAGATTCCTTCTCAGTTAGGGCTGTATTCTCCACCATACCAAGCTTATCTCGAAAGTACACAAACTTTATCCTGGAGAGAGGCTTGGTGAGAATGTCTGCCGACTGATTATCAGTGCTGATACACCTCAACTGAAGCTTTCCTCAATACCATATCTCTAATGTAGTGGTATGCTTAGTTCTATCATGAAACACTTGGAATGACAAAAAGCTTCTCAAAGCTTTGATTATCACAATGGATGACAGTCGGCTCCAATGATTGTCCAAACAATCCTGCAAGGAGCTTCCGAAGCCACACGGCTTCTCGAGCTGCCACACAAGCTGTAATGTACTCGGCCTCTGCTGTACTCAATGCCACAGAAGACTGCTTCCTGCTACACCAGGAAATCATCGCAAACCTCAACTGAAACAATACTCAGCAACACGACCATCTTCTTAAGGTTCAATAGGCTCCCTTTGAATCTTCAAGCACTTTCATCAACCTCCTGACCTCATCATCCAAGATTTGCCTGCAACGCTTGCCTTAGAGAAATGGTTACTAGCGCACACCTCTGTAGAGATTCAGGGCTTGTACTCTTCGTCCTCATCCTAGATCACTCTAATCTAAATAGGTTTGCGGAGCTACCAATGTTAAATCCAGGTTGACTGGCTTGAGCAATTCTTATCTCAACTGCTGAATAGGTACTTCAAGAATTTAGCATCTAGCCTTGCAACACTGCAACCCCTCAGAGAGTCATAGAACTCCCTTTGAAGGTTAATTCTTCCTCTTCGAAGAGATGTCTTCAGCCATTCATTCAGTCTCATAGCTGCAAGCAGTGTCTTCATTCTTCAACCTACAGGATGCATCAATCTCTTCTTGAAAGCAATCTCTTATGCTTCTTGATCCGTCCTGAAAGCATTAAGAAGAGATTACTCAACTATCTCGAACAGAAGTACCATAGCTAGAAGCATACATGATTGACTATCTCAATGTTATAGCATGAATTAATAACAAATTCATGAACATTATTTAATCATGCAATACTTATCTCATTGAAATCAGAATCTCCTAAGTAACCCCAAATAATTAATCATTCATCTTCATTGATTTAGACATGTACTTCTTCCATTTTCTCGAAAGAGCTAATCTTAGCATAACAAAAGACAATCTACATAGATTTCATTACGTAGTCAGCATATAGAACTAGACTTTTCAAAGAATCAAGGCTTTATCACAAATTATGCATATAGAAAAATCAATCATAAGAGTCACACTCAGAAATTAGCATGAACAACTTGCAATGAATATTTCTTAATTCTAAAGAATCTTATCCCACAGAACACCACACGTAATCCAAGCAAATGAAATCAGATTTGCACAACTCAACAAACTAAATTTTAGCCTAGAAGGGTGAATACAAACAAAGCAAACAAAATACTTATCTCTTTAAATATTTTGAAGGATGTATGATACACTGCTCATCAGTCCACAACCTTCACGGCTTGGACACAGGCCCCTGGTAAGGTTGAATTTGAACATGGTCTTTGACCATTCAAATTTGTGATGCACTCCAATTCCTGCTGCAACCCACCAGATTATGAACTAGATGCAACACACTCACTGGCAACACACGATGAATGAAAGGTAACACCAAGGGATCTCATCCCAGAGATCACTATAACTTTTATCACTTTATTAAGTATGCCCTGACAATGATGCCTTTCAAATTAAGATCTTCATAAACACTTATACAACAATTCTTCTAACTTGAACCCACAACGATATACTCATCAAAGATTTGGATACTCAATCAGATCTTGAACTCAATGTCAATGCCGAATCTATCATGCTCAAAAAAATAAACTATTGTTGAACCTTGCCATTCAAAAGCTCAACAGCTGACACAACTATGTTCCAATCAACGCACAAAAGATGACAATACTCAGCAATGATGACAAATGACGATGTCGTCACCCAGAGACGGATCGCTTCACCATGGCAAAGGACAAAATAGCACAATATGAAGGCAATACAGAATTATATGATTCAATGCTACTTCCCTATGCCAATCACAGAGACGGAATATGGATCATGGTTTCCATCGGGATGGACTTGTGCCTTGATTAATCCGCTGACTTTCCTCGAGACTGCTCCATCGTGCGATCCAAGGTGACGCATATTCTTTATACCAAAGTCATCGATGATGAGGACACTCCGTCAGGGTGCGCGAGATGATTCTTCAATCGGAGAATTGACTCGAAAGGTTCTTCGCCGTTACTTGAGCACGGCCAGAGCCAGAGGCTCAATTAGATCGTTGCGAGATAACAATTGATACCTCCGTATGTATAGCAATCCTTGAGATTAGAACCTACGCAAAAGGTAAGACATCGTCCCCAGTTGGATGTCGTCTAAGAATGACACTCACAATTGCCCGTCCACAGGTTAGGTGATTCAGCTCTTTCGACTCTCAATGGTGAATTGTCATCCAAGGATGAAATTCGGGGTGCTCTTCAATTCCTTTTACTCAACTGTAATTTTATTTATTTATTTATTTTTCACAACTCTAGTGATTTCCTTCAACACTATTGAATTTATATCTGATCAGATCTTGCATCAATCCGCTCTAATACCATGTTAGTTTTACATGATCAGATATATCAAACCAGAAAGTACTTAGAAAATGCAACACATGAGACAATGAACACAACCAGACACCCTGGGAAAACCCTCCAACTTGAGGGAGAAAAACCCAGCCAATATATCTCTTGTATATTGATAAATAAGAGCAGAAAAGATCTGCTTACAACTCAGGCACAATGCCGATTTTGATACAATGAATAATAGCACCTCTCCTTGATGCAAAGATACAATGAATATGTTTCTCCTTGAAATCGGTCTGCTGCAACAGAATGACGACCTGCTGCTGCAAGATGATGAATCGCTGCCACAAGATGATGATCTGCCACTCAAGCATGAACTTCTTCTAGGAATGCGAATTATGACAAATAATGAACTTTTAAGACTATCCCCCTAATGATCGAATGGCATCTCCATTATATACTATTCGATGAGGAAGATCCAAGAGTTGCGACTCTTCAATACACAAGGTTGGCCACCAATGAAGAATTCGTGTCTCTTCAAGTCGGCCCCAATACATTTAATTAAATATTAAATAATAATCCAAATGAGGCGCCTCCTCATTAATCGTAGCCATTATAAATTAAATAGACTACGGCTATCATTTAATTTATTCTTCAAAGGCAAGGAGATCGGGCTGGAAGAGAATCCCGACGATGTAATAACATCAACAGAATTTACCTTTTGTGCCATAAAGTCATAAGATTAAAACACGAGTCAAAGTCTTGTGTTGCCCTATGTCTCACCCTTGCCTATATGTACAAGGGTTTATCATTGTAAAGTAATGTAATCATCATTGCATATTTGCATTCTTTAATAGAAAAGAATCATTCTCTCATTTTGGGTCTCATTGTGCTTTCATTGGAACTCCTTGATCATGGGTGGCTATTTCCATGGCCAAATCTTACAATCATGTCTTCCACCATTTCAAACAGCTCTATAAAAAAAACTGTATTAACAGAAAACAGAAGCTATCTAAACTTCTTTCAAACATCCCTACCATAGTTACTCAAGCTCAAACCATGAAATACAATAAAAAGACCAGCATGGAAGAATTAAAGAAAATTATCTTTGGAATGAAGAGGGGGAGGGTGTTGGTGTAATATTTTAATGCACCTATTTTATTAAGTTTACTTAGGTAATATGTTTCATTCTAGGTATCTATTTAAGGACATGTATCATTCTTGACTGAAGGAAATCAAGTGCCACCTCTGCTTCATCTTGCCACCTCTACTTTATTATGGGCTACCATTACATCTACATATTGAGTTAGCTCCTCTCTTCTATAAAGTTAATTCAACCCCTCTTGGACATTTGTCATTGTGGCTCATCTATCCAAGAGGTTATAAATATGTATGTTTTCTTGGAAATATATAGCTAATGTGAATGCAATTTCTATTTACTTGTGTTGTCAATTTATGCTTTGCCAGGTTGTAGGATACACCAACATACCCAGTACAAGTATGGTACAAAATGGATATGGCCTAGATACTATGCCCACACATACCCAAAATTAAGGCAAATTTAGAGCTGCACCAGATACGTCTAGATTTGGTGTTATACAAAAATTGTGCCTTATCCAGGTGAAATGTAAAATAAATTATAAACCCTCTACCATGTGTTTTCCTCCTCTATGTCGTGTGCTTCTTGTTTGATGTATTCCCCATCACATCCCCTGTCTACCTGATTTTGTATAGCTTGTAACTTTGTTTATTTTTTTACAACATTGGGTGGGTGCACAAATCTCATGTCAAAAATATTTATCGAGACAGTGTATGTGCAGTCTGAGCTCTCTGGAATGCACGCCAAGATCTCTGCATTGAATCTGCACCTTTCACATTTGAAAAATCGAAAGAAAGGGAAGCAGACAAGATTGGAACTTGGATGCTACCAGTCATTAAGTCCTCTGTGTGTACAAAACAAAGGTAACCAGGCATGATATAATGTGCATAAGCAGGGGTTTTCTATTTTCTGTTACCCAACAAATAATGGAATTTCCAAACGTGAAAGGTGCAAATTCAATGCAATCAGCTTGGCGTGCATTCTATAGAGCTCAGAGTGTATTTACATTGTGCTGTTAAATATTTTTGACATGAAATTTTTGTTTTTAGGCAATTTTGTGTTTTACATTTTAATTTTTGTTTTTTTTTTTTTTTTAGTTTTTCATTTTGTAAAACATTTCTTGTTTTTTATATTTAACATTTTTTCATTTTATTCAATTATTAATAATTTTACTTTATTATTTTTTAATTTTACTACTATTTATTATTAATCTTTTTTCAATTATTAATTTATCTTTATTAATATTTAAATATTAATATATTTTTAATTATAATTTAGTTTATTTTTATTTTTATTTAGTTTTAATTGTGAAAAAATTAATTATTTGTTTTCTAAATTAAAATAATGAATATAAATTGTTAGACTTAATTCTATAAGTTGTGTTATACTCGATGCTTCCAAATAGATAATTGTGATTGTAAAGAGTTTGAGTGCCAAAGGCCTTGGATAGAGTTTTTAGGGTCCATTCTAAAATCCTCGACCTGAAGGTTTCAGTGCCATTTTTCCAAACACTTTTGGGATGGCATTAAATTGGATCTCTTAGAGTTAGAGATGGTAGAGGATACAACCAACCACTGCAAACTCCATTGGGATGACAATTCCTCCTTCTGGACACTTCTTCCAAAGGAGCCACATGCTGGAAGCATTTACAGTTACAGACCTATCTTGCTTTGTAATACCTCCTAAAAAGTAATTAACAAGTCAAAAAGGTGAAAGAAATTATTGCCCAGTATAATTTCAGAAGAGTAGACAGGATTTTTTGCACATTGACACGTCTCAGAAGGCATCATCCTCTCCCGTGAGGCAATTCATTTGAGGCTTGAGCACAAGGGAAAGAACTTAATGATGCTCAATTTGCTGATGAAACCATTCTCTTTGGAAGAGCTACCCCACAGATCACTAGGAGGTTTGCAACAGTCCTTAAAGAGTTCACAATGCTACTGGTCGCAAAATAACAGTCATAAATTGTTCATTTACTTCTCTCATCCTCACAACCTTGAGGCTACTGAAATATCAGGAATTATGGGTTATAAAGTGGGTAATGAGCAGACATTCACCTATTTAGGGATTCAAATTTATTTTAACAGCCCCAAATCTCTACATTGGGATAAGCTGATCAGTAAAATGAAAGCCAAAATCAACAGTTGGTCCAACACTTGACTAACTCCTCCTGCTAGGGTGATTCTAATCAATGTGTGCTGGCTGCCCTCCAAAGATACCAGCACACCATTATTAGTGCCCCTGAAGAAGTCATTCAGAAACTGGAACAGCTTTTAAGAAAGTTTCTATGGAAGAAAGGCAAACAAGACAAAAAGTAAAATTTCTGAATTAGCATTTAATTAAATGGATGCAGCTAAAAAGAACCAAAAGCAGGGAACTGCAAGTCCATCAAAAAACTATCTCCTCGCCTGAGAGGTGGTAGGAAAAACTTCTTAGTCAAAGGTATCATTTCCAGCTTAGAAGAAGAGCATCTTAGCTTCCTTCTTTTGTCAAAAAATCCAAATAGGGAGGACACTTGAAGTTGAGAATCTTCTTTTATCCCATCATCTTTCTTGGCTACCTGGAAATAGGGCTAGATTCACCTTCTAGTGGACAAAATCATGGGTAATTGCAAGCCTGGAGCATCTGACCAGCAAAAGGAATAGGAATCCCCAAAGTCAAAAGCTGCTATGAGGTGAATATTCCAATGCATATGGGAGAAAATTAGCAGGCCTTCATCAACTCTTTGAAAGGGCATAGCCCTCTAGATCCTCTAACTTAAGGTAAAGTCATCTAGGGGAGTAATGGGATCATGCTCAGTCAGCAAGGGATATAAAATTCTGAAAAGGGATCATCCCACTCTTCTGAAATGGAGGCACATTTGGCATATTAATGCCATCCTCAAAGTGATATTTTTCTATCGGCTTCTCTTAGAAAACCAACAATTGACATTTGACAATCTTCAATAGAAAAAAAAATTGGTGGTCCTAATGAATGTAATCTATGTTTCAAGGAGAAAGAAAATCAAGATCACTTGTTAATTAAGTGTAGCTATGCCAAAGAAGTGTGGAAGGTCTTATCCAAAAGTTCTACTCCAAACTCATATCAAAGAGTGATCAAAATGCACCACAGCCTTCATGATACTCATAAGGAAGCCACCTGGATCACTTCAATTTGATCTCTGCTCATGCAATACATATTTTGGAGTGTATGGAAAGCAAGGAACCATCAAATATTCAAGGAGTACACAACCTTCTTGACTACAGCCATGAACATCCTTGCTCTCCTTAGAGATTTGGCCCAGCATGGTCCTGAGGTCAGAAGAAATTCCAAAATATCCAATGCTAAAACCCCACCTATCCAAGATGGAGGCAACATTTTTTGTTTTGATGGAGCACCAAATTCTAACCCAGGAGTTGCAAGAGCTGGAGGCACCCTCCTATTGAATGGAAATTTAATTTTCAAATTTGTAGCAGGTTTGGGAATAGCCTCTAACAATGTTGCAGAAGCCCAAGCATTAAAACTTGGCCTGGATCTTGCAGCAGCAGAAGCAGCTCCAAGTCAGTGGAGACTCTAAGTTAATAAATAAATTAATAATCAATGCAGTTAAATTATCTCATAACAGAAGTGTGTTTCTACAGCACATAAAAAGTATATAAATTATATTAGATTTGTTTTCCTTTTATAGCTTTCCATTACATCCCAAGAGCAAATAACAGCATTGCAGATAATTTGATTAATCAAGGTGCAGATCCCTCAGCTGGCACACTCCTCATATGGCACAGTCAACCATGCTATTAGAGTTTTCTTTTGTTTCATATGCTCCCTCTCCTTTTGTAGTGTGTTACTTCAGATTGATGTTTGTAATTGTACAGCTCAAATTTGACTGCTTTAGACATGTTTTCCATCCTCAGACTGTTGGTGTGCGTACTAGCAGTGTGTATAGTCTGAAAAGTTAGTCTAGTGTGTCCTGGTGCAGATTGTTGTTAAAGCCCACCTGGCTGCCCAATTTCTTTAGTTTGTCTGTGTCACTGTATGTTGCAGAGGATACATTGGCACCTCTTTCCATCTACTGAGGAATGTGAACATGTAAGGTAGTCAAGCTGCAAAATGCTACCTGGATCTGTAACTACTAGCAGAGCCATCCCTTGTAATTTTTTTATCATACTCAAATAAGGTACTCATTTAAATAAAGATAAAAATGCTTAGAGGTAAGTGCTTTGGGACCCCTTGGCTTGTGATTATTAATTTATCACCCAATGTATATCATGCATTCAAAGGTCATAGAGAAGTACCTGCTCATGGAAATGGTCATTGTAAGTTCAATAAACGAATGTAATAAAAATCTCACAAAAATAAAATACTTAACTTTTAACATTTTTAAGGGCAAATTGGTATATCACAGTAGGACCTGTCAAACTGTATCTACTTCTTAGATGGTTGTTCCTATCAGTGTTAAATTTAAAAGAAAATTTCCGAGCTCTTTTTTATTGTCTTTATTTGTCATGCCCCCGCAAAATGCAATCCTAAATACGAGTCGACAAGACCAGATCATCATTCATAACCATTTGGTCAGGCATGGAAAACCTGAGTTACCGGGTTCTTACATTTAGGCCCCCGTACCGGCCAAAATTCTTCTGGGTTCGTGGTTTGGTATGGGTTCTCTGTGGGTTCGATCAAATTCGCCCTTGGCTACCCGAGTTCTCTATGAAGGACCCACAGAGAACTCGGGTAGCCAAGGGCAAACCTTGGTCAAACCCATGGCAAACTAGGAAGGACTCAGGCGGACCCACGTCATCCAGCACTAAAAAATCCAAAAACTTACTTTAAAAACATAACACAAAACCCTAAAAAGTGCAAAAAATGCCTTATATTACCTTGGCCGACCAAATGAGGCTCATTTTGCAAACTCAAAAGAGCAAAAAACACCATTTTTTTGCCTCCAAGCTGAAATAGTTGACTTCTGCAAGTTTTCTCTTTTTTTTGAAGGTGAGACCGTGAGAGCTACGAAGGAGTTCAACTACTAGAAACAAGGGAGGAATAGGTGCACTAAGAAGATCAAGCAATCGAAGGTGAGTGAATATATCCTCCTTTTTTAAAGTTTTCAATAATTTTTTTGAAGATTTTTCAAGTTTTTTTTTGTTTTTCTAATAAGCTTTGAATTTTTTTAAAGAACTATTTATGCAAAATAAGGGTTATAATGCCCATTTTTTCTTAAAAAATTACTTCTTGTGTTGTTAATTTGTTTTAGTTTTTATTTATTTTAGGTTCATAACTTCATACAAAATGGTCGGTAGTTCTGCTTCAATTGGCATAGGTGCAGAGAGTCAATTTAAATATGATCCAACCTCACCTCTTTGGCGACATATGACAATGATTCAACAACTTCCCGGTGGTAGGGATTTTGTTTGGTGTTGCAGCCAATGTGGAAATACATATAAGAGCTCGTACTTTCAAGTGAAAGCCCATTTACACGCTATTGGTCAACAAGGAATAAGAGTTTGCCTTAGGCCAAATAAAAAAGGGTTGCCAAAGGAGCAAATAATAGGTTATATTAAAGAACAAGAGGATGCTGATAATGCATTCAAAAAATCAAAGCTATAGACCATCCTCTTACCAAGAAAGGTAAAAGTAAAAGCTTGCAAAGACCTGGAAGCTTATCAGAACCGGCTAGCCCACATCCTTTCATGGAAATGGCACAATCTTCTGAAGGAGAAAATATTTCCGTGACACAAAAAGAGGCCCATTGGAGAGAGCCTTCAAAAATGAAGCAAGGGAGTTGGTGGATGAGAGCATTGCACGTTGCATTTATGGCAATGGGCTTCCTTTCAACATTGTTAGATCACCTTATTGGCGGGAAATGGTGAAAGCCATTTCTAATACAACTTCTGATTATGTTAGTTCTAGGTATGAAAAGGTGTGAACCACCTTATTGGTGAAGGAGAAATCTTCAGTAGAGGCAGCATTGAAAGTAATCAAGGATACATGGGTCGAAACAGGTGTGTCCATCATTTCTGATGGATGGAAGGATTGCAAAAATAGACCATTGATCAATGTTATAGCAATGTCCCATAAAGGGGAGATGTTTTTGAAGGCAATTGATTGTGAAGGGAAAAATAAAAGATGCAAGTTTTATTGCCAATATCCTCATAGAATCCATTGAAATGGCGAGGCCTGAAAGAGTTGTCCACGTCATAACGGATAATGCTAAAAGTTGTAGGGCAACTGGGGCTATAGTGGAGGCTAGATATGGTCACATTTTTTGGACACCATGCGCAGTCCACTCACTCAATTTGATAATGCAAAAGATCGGTACACAAATTGAGTGGGTCAAGCAAATCTACACGAAGGGCGAGGAGATCCAAATGTTTGTGACTAATCATCATATGTCACAAGCCATCTTCAGAACCTTCTCCAAGTTGGAGTTGTTGAAGGTAATTTAAATTTGATTTTTTAATATAATTTTTTATTTTTTTATTTTAATTTTTCATTGCTAATTTGTGACATGCATTTTCTTACCATGTTAGGTTGCCGAAACTCGATTTGCATCTCACACAATCGTCTTATGACAACTTGTGAAGATGCGAGAGGCCTTGAGTTCTATGGTCATCAAAAGCTTGTGGAGTGTATGGAAGCAATCAAGCACAGAAAGAGCCCAAAAAGTGAAAGCAATGATCTTAGATGATGAGTGGTGGGCTCGTGTGGAATATGTTATAAATTTCACCAAACCTATTATGAGCATGATTAGGTATGTTGATCCTGATCGCCCATGTTTGGGTGTAAGAAGCCTACCTTATCACAATCAATTTTTTTCTCCTTGCTGGGATAAAAGATTCATGCAACAAAATACCAACTGACAAAGTTGTAAGCAAATCAATCCATATATGAAAGTAACATACTCAAGAAACGATGATGGCTTCTTATTGAATCAATAATCTGATTACAAATAGAGTATAGTTTGCAACTTACAATCAGATAATCTGATTCAAAAAATCAGAACTCATACAATATGCAAAATAGCCAAAATATATATCAAACCCTAGCCAAGAGATTGAAGGATGAAACCCTAGGTAGTCTTGATGAACTATCCCTCGATCTTTCATTGAAATAAGGTTGTAGCAGCACTGATGGTGGTCTGATATGACAGATTAAACTCTGTAACAGCTGGTATGCAATCTGTTTTTGACTGTAGATGGCCTAGAAATGTTGAAACTCTTCAAAGATTGCAAAAAGAGTTCAAAATATGGAATCGCCTAGTTTAGGAAGTTAGAGAATTAACCCAGCTTGCCTCCTATGCTTGTAAAAGGTTGAAATATGATTGATGTCAAGTCTGAAACTTGATTTCCAGCAACCTGAGATAATCTGATGTAGATTTCCAGCCAACCCACAAATGCAAACTCCTCAAAACTGAAGCCCAATATGCAAAAAAAAGCGATTTGTTCTTTGAAGTCAAAATAGGGTTCAATCTTCTTGATTTCTTCTTGGACATGCAACAAAACCAGTCTTCAAACCCTTATCTTCAATCACCTAACTCCACAAAAGCATGTCAATGAAGCTCTGTGATGAACTCTATGTGAATTCACCTCTCATGGTGGAATGGGGTCATCACCATAGACTGTATTCAAGGGAACACCACCTTGAATCAACTGAAAATTACTTCCAGCCAATAGACAACTCTCTTCAAATGTTTTTCAGAACAACAATACCAAAACATAATGATCTCACAACCCTCCATGCCTTCTTAAATAAGGCTCCTAGTCCAAACCGCCCTTAGAAGGAGAATCTAATTTGTTTTCATTAAAATATTCAATGACTTCATGGATAAGGCACCTAAACCGCCCTTAGGGAAGATCTGATTTGTTTCCATTAAAATATTCAATGTCTTCATGGCTAAGGCACCTAATCCGCCCTTAAGGAAGATCTGATTTGTTTCCATTAAAATATTCATTGTCTTATCCAAGCCGTCGTAGGAGAGAAAATTGACTTCTAGAAGCAAATCAAATCTGATTTCATGTGGGTTGACCAACAAGATAATAATATTTTAACTGTTTGCAAACTCCCTTCCTTCTTTCTTATAAAATTGCTTTTACTTGCAAGTGGACCATGAGATAATAATAAAATATGATCAACATTATGCTTTATTTATTGTTAAGGATAATTTCCCTCTTAAATTTCTAAAAACATCTTACCAAAATGATGATTCTCATGGCCAATATCATTCCCTTATCTCACCATCTAACCCACAGGAATGTTGGATGGGCTAGAATCAAGTCACCAAGATGTCACTCCGAGAATGGGGACATTACATTGGGTGCAATTTATGATGGCATGGATTCCATGGTGGAGAAAATAAGAACAATAATTAATGCCAAGGAACATGACCCAACGAAAACATTTTTCAAAACTGTGCAAAAGATTATTGTTGACCGTTGGAACAAGATGAGCACCCCTTTACATCTCTTAGCATTTGCTTTGTCACCAAAGTATTATAGCAAAGAGATACTTTCATTGCCGAGGAGGGTGGCACCATATAGGGATGTGGAGGTTGCTGTTGGCTATAAGGCTGCATTTAGAAAGATATTTGCAGATGAAGAAATCCAAAGCATTGTCATGAACAAGTTTAGCCAATTCATATCTGCAAAACAGCATGATGTTTCCGCTCATCTAGACAAATATAGGAAAAATGTTGATGATTGGTGGTATCTGCATGGTCAAGGCTCCATTTACTTGCAGCCTCTTGCAATTAAAATACTCTCCCAAGTATGTATCTTTTTATTTTTTTATTTTTTCGTTTTTCATTCAATGCTATTATGCTATATATTATCGGCAAGTAAAATTAAATACTAAATGTTGTATGCATACTCAACAGGTTGCAAGTTCCTCTTCAGCTAAGCAGAATTGGAGTACATATTCCTTCATCCACTCGGTCAAGCGCAATCGTTTGGGTGCAAAAAAAGCAGAGGATTTGATCTATATACACTCCAACCTTCGTCTCTTATCACATAAGAAACCTGAATACAATGAGGGTGTGTCAAAGAATTGGGATCTCGCCCCTGAGTGTGCTGATTTAGATGCTACAGTTGCACAACTTGCCTTAGCTTTTATAGATGACAATGAGGCAACCAATGCATTTAATGCACCTAGTGGGAGTGGCAATCCAATTGATAGTGGTTCAAATGAAATTGAACCAATCGAGGACCACGATCTTGATGCTTTTGATGAAGATGAATTTGAAGAATACTAAATTAAATATTGATTGTAATTTGAATTTTCAATGTATAATGACATTTTAAGACTTGAGTATTTACTATTTACATTTGTGCAAATTATGAATATGATTATATGAGGTATTACTGTATTGCAATATTCTATTTATTGGCAATTATGTTTATCAATTATCATTTATGTCTAATGAATATCTGAATATATTATATCATTGTTCTTATAATTAAATTTATAATTTTGAACATGATTATGAGTCTATGGCATTATGTTAAAATTTAATAATTTATAAATTATATATATATATATACACTCCCGTACCCATACCCAAGGTAAAAAAAATTGTCGTACCGACGTACCCACATCCATACCCGTATCTAAACCCATACCCGAACCGGCAACTTAGTGGAAAACTATTAATCGACGAGATTGGGAATTAAGGAATGAAACGTGGCATTATGACAGCAATTAGATGCAGATCGTCCCTCACAAACAGCGACAGGGAGAAGTAATAAAAGGAATTGAATTATTAAAGGATAATATTAATAAAAATTAATTATCCTTTAAATAGATAGTTATGAGTGGCTAAGCAATCAAACAAAGAGACATGCCTCTAACAAAGGGGGCATAGAAATCGAACAAAAAGACATGCCCTTAATGAAGAGAAATAACTATTTGCCCCATCGTGGGCATAAAAGGTGAAACATCTCAAGGCAGAAGATCATGGATAGGAGATAAAATTAATTCAGTCTGGAAATCAATAACATCTGCACATTAAGTCAGCAATCATCTACAGATATAAATCAAATAAAAGAAATAGAGGTCTGCATCTTCTAAGTTAGAAATAATCAAGTATTTAGCATATGTGCAGCAAACCGATTTCCTAAGTTGGTGATATGAGATCTGATTTACAGTTATATGGTGCAGCATAATTTAATATAAGTGATTGTGATTACTTAATTAGATATTCAAATTACTAATGATACATTGCTGTTATGGCTGCCTCCTTATATCAGTAAATATGATTAATATTTGTTGTCATATGTCTTGAATGTTTTAGCCATGATAGAAGGGACTGAGATTACAAGAGGGGAACGGTGATGGGGCACTCTCCTAGGTACACCACCTCGAGATGGGGGACCAAGTAGTCCCAAGGAGGCCAAGGGGGTACCAATGGTTCAGTGCCTTGGGCTTAGGACAGATGGCATTTTCAAGGCACCCATTGTAATCTCACCCCTCCATCATGGTGAACCAGCACAAGAGGTCAAATCATAGAGAGAGAGAAATGGTTGGCAAGATGAGGGGATGACGGAAAGGGGACACCTCCTAGGTAGACCACCTCATATGGATAGCATGGGCCACATGAGGCCAAGATATTCGATCTTGGGCCTAGGGTAGAAGGGTCCTAGGCACCCCATCGAGTCACATTCTCCCATACTCTCCTATGGTTGAGCCCTCCAAGGATATTAAATGCTTTGTGATTGGATTAGTAATTTGGCCTTGAGTTTACTAATATTTAATTATGATAATCGGCTAATTAATATTATTGTGGTAAATGGTTATAATCTGCTAATCAGTGTGATTGTGGTAAATGGGTTCTAATTTGTGTGGACGGCTTCAATCAGGTGAAAGGTGCTCTCTAACCCATTTGTTCATTTAAAAATTAAAGATTTAGGGCAAATATAGGGCATTCCCAATTAGAGGACATTACATTATTAAGATTCCCATTATAGGTCATGACTGTGAATATGCATTTTCTACCTAAAGGCTAATAATCAATATTATTATATCATGGGCAAGTCAAAGAAACCACATTTGATCTTGCTTCTCTTTTCAGCCAACCTATTAGACTCCCCTGTGAGAACAGGAAGACTTTCACTTTACCTTTATATTCCTTATGTATGGTTGACTATTATTAGATAACTTTTGCCCGTTGGGATGGTTAATGGCTTAAAGAATTTAAAAATCAGATAATTTCTTCTAAGGTCCATCATTCATGAGCAGTAACTCACAAAAACCCATCTCTAAGGAGCTTCAATAGTCCACATGACACTCGGTGCATCAGGTTGCTCTCGAAAGTTGAATGCACTTGTTGCATCAGGCTGCTTACAGGGGTGAAGTACTCAGAGTGAACTAGCAAAATAAAACTTCACATAGCTTCACTGACACAAATTGAGACCTTCTGGGAGTTCACCCATCCCAGTAGTAATCTGACCCACTTGCACTTAGTCTTATAGTTTTCCCATAATCAAACCGGCTAACATATCTTGAACAAATTCAGTACCTCTTAGTTTTGTACCTCAAAGGAGCCGATCCTTGTCGTTCACAAAAACCCATCTCTGGAAGTTTGAATTGTCCACATGGCACTCGTTGCATCAGGTGATGCTCACGGCGGTGAAGAAATGGGATTGAAACTAGCAAAATATAACATTGCATAGCTTCACTTACCCGGAAATTGACGCCTCCCTGGTGTTCATCCATCCAGCACAATCCTCATCCCAGTATTAATCCAGCCCAAGTTACTCCAACTTGAAGTTTTCCCCACCATCAAGCCTGGGAATATATCTTGAACAAATTTTGTACCTCTTAGATTTTGGAGTCGCGACCAAACCTTGCCAATCCACGTAAACCAAGAGGTACATTTATCTACTTGTCAAATAGCTGACTTTAATTATCTCTTTATTTGCTAGACAATTGATCGTAGTGCCAGTTAAGTTTCAGAATAAATTTTCCTCTTTTTTTTTCGTTTTGTGCCTATCTGCCACTTCCATGGGTGTGCTGCTCTTATTTTTCCCCTGGTAACAGGATCAAACTCCGGACCAGTCAATGCATAGAATTCATTAGTGGGTATTAATGGAGAAAGTGAGTAACTCGTTTCTGTATTGCCCAAACCCTAATATTAGGGTTTTTGTTATAACCCTCTTCTGTTTTAAATACATAGCCAATCAAAACACAAAAAAAGGAAATTCGAACATCGGATAACAACGACATAAACGAGATATTCAGAAAAATACAGTAGCGAATAATACCTGTAACAGATACCGATTTTTATCCTTTCTCTGTAAAACTGCCATGTAATAAAACTAAAAACTAAAACTGACCAACTGTGTGTGCCGAAGGGCTAAAATGGTGATCTATTTTGTCCAGAGGAGGGTGTTCTCAATCAGAAAAAATAAAGAGCAGATACAAAGAAGTGGGAGGAGGTCAAGAGTGAGGAAATTAATGGTGACAATGGTTTTTTTAATATTATTATAATATTTATTTTCGATTCACATATGGGGGATTTCGTTGCCAATTATATTTAACTAAAACTTGTGTGTTCGCTAGGTCTGTTTGGTTTTGCGGCTGTCGTCTCTTTAACTAGGGATGATATAATTGGTTTTACAGTGAATTCAAAAATATTTTTTTTCAAATTGCTCAAATGTATGGATTTCCCTATGTTTAGATTCAATCTTTTTAATGGTGAATTTGTGTATTATGTTATTTTTCATATTTTAAGATTGATTTGAATAAGTTGTTAGTAGATAAGTAATATAATATTTTAGAAATGAATTTTGATATAAATGTGTTTTTTTAATGTTATAATTAAAGTATTTTTGTATATGAATGCTCATTGTTAATGTGGATGATTAAATGATTTTAAGATCTTAATTAATGATGAAATGAGTGTCTAAGTATTAAGAAATAATGGATCTTTTCACAAATGTGAATAAAATTAAATTTCAATAATTAGAAAAAAATAAATGGTAAAAGTCAACAATCTAAATTTTATGAGATAAGAAGATGCAAGGCTCAAACCAAGAATTAAAGGATCAAAAATCATGACTAGTGGTGGAGTATATGTGTGCAAATATATGCAAATAAGTTAAGGATAAGGTTGGATGTATAGAAATGTGTGAAAATGGAGGAATCAATTTAGTATAAGTGTGTGTGTGTCATCTATTGGTGTTTAGTCACATTAAGACATTTATCAAAGTGATTCCAAAACTAAATGAGAATTGACATGAATAACAAATTTCATTATTTAAAATATAAATATACATTTAAATTATAATTTTATAATAATTATAAAGAAATAAATCACATCTATGCAAATATCTTAAAATAAATTAATTAAATAACAATAATAAATAAATAAGCATTGAGAAATTTAGACTTTAGATTAACAATAAATAATATAATAAGCATTGTAATTAATGTGAATATGAAATAAATAAATTACAATGCTTATTATATGTTAGGGCATATTTGAGCCTAATAACTACAAGATGATGGAATATTTTATTATTTTATGATTTTTCTTCAAATTAGGATGTGATTTTCCAAGGTGGTAATTGCATGTTGGTTTGGAAAATCATAGTGGTTTTCTCATTCACAAAATTCTATATATTGAGGCTTTTTTCACTTGAGAGTTGGCTTTGGGAGGAGTTGCAGGTTTACATAACCAGATGTCGAATTGAGCATAGGATTGAAGACTCCAAGTGTTACAAATTTTTGTATGCACAAAGCCCATGTTTTAAGGGAGCTTATGAGCTTCCGCATATTGTAATCCCAATTCATATTTGTTGCAGTAAAATATAGTGTTTTTCTTCTTGCATATGTTGTCTTATTTTGAGTTGTGTTAGGAGTTTTCAAATTTGTAAGGGGAGTCCCCTTCATCAATGGTATCAAAGCGGGAGTTCTGAGTGTGTAGGTAGAAGCATCGACGTGAGGTAGTTTGCACCAAGACCTAGAAGTGGAATACGTGTGGTGTGTAGACCAATCGCTAAATGTGAGATAGTTTATACCTGAGAGGTTGAATATTGAAAGTGTGTAGCAAGTGTTTGATAAAATACCAAAGAAGAAAGACAAAAAGTTTTTATGCCCTAATATATCATAAAGTCATTGCTATTATAATGTAAATTCATTTTTATGGAGAAATTAAATGATAAATGTCAACTTGCAAGGTTTATGGGAGTACATTTATTTCATTGTCATTATTTATTTAAAGAAAGCATTTTTTATAGATTAAACTATGTATGTTTTGTTTGCATCAACGTTTTGGATCACACTTTGTGATCCATCATTAGGATGAAAAAGAGAGTTGTAGGAGAAAAAATAGTTGATTTCAGACCAAAATAGGTTTAAAAGATGAGGAAAGGAGAGAGGTTGCACAAGTCAAAATAGGAGTTAAGATGAGGGAAAATGTCCACAAAGAGAAACAAAGAAGGAAAATAAAATAACAAAAAGATAAATTGATAAAAATAAAAGGAGAGAAAGAAATGCTTAAATCGTCATAAGAAAGAGGCTGAGAAAATAAGGTTAAATAAAGCTATAAATAAGCACAACTATAAATTATTACAAAAGCAAAAGATAAATTCAGATGTTGAAACAAATTTAAGTCAAAAAATAAGGATACCATAATATATATCAACAATTAGATAATTATATATCATTATGTATCTTAATAAGAAACTTATTAATAACTATGAACTATTAAATAGAAATCTAAATCATATTATTTTGGGAATACAACTTGTAATATCTTTATATTTTAATTAAAATAGTAACTATATATCTTTTAAACATAACTTATAACTTTATATCTTTTAGAGATAACTATAACTTTATCTTTTCTAATACATATATCTTTGTATATCTTATTTATTCATCTAGCTTTATAAAGATATCTTGTTTAATGTTAAACAACTAAGTTTTTTCTTATATGTAAGATAATAAGTTTTTTTTTTTTTTCTGTATTTCTTATAAAGGTTTCGTATCTTATAATTTTATCTCATTGTTACAAATCTAGTTGAGCTATAAGATATATTTTAATAATATCTTCTTAATGGTAATTATTTATTTAGCTTTAAAAAATTACTTATTTGTTTACTTATAAGATGTAATCCATGAGTTTATATATCTTCTAGTTTCTTATTAAAAAAATCTTATATGAAGATATTGATGGTATCTAATTAAAAAGAATATCTCTTTTAAAAATTTATTAAAGTAAAAAAGAAATAAGTAAAGAGAATATCTCTTTTAATAACTAGATAAAACGATAAAAACAAAGAATAATTTTATATATAATTATATCTATTATACTAATTTGATTTAATTTTCTAATTACTAACTTTAAAATTATTAGAAATATTTTGATATCTTAATTAATAAAATTATAAAACCTTCTTAATTATAGGTTAAAAAGACATCTCTTTACTCATTAGATTGATTCTTAGATAGGTTTCTAAAACAAAGTTGTTTCTAATTGATGAATTTTAATAATTTTCTTGCAATGATAAAAAAACAAACAAACAAAAAAAGCTTTATAGCTTTAAATCGCTACATACCTTTATTTTGAATTAAAAAGGGAATTTTTGACAACTTATTATTTCAATTAAAATTATCTTAAAATTATATCAAAGAAAAACTATTTACTTCTTAAAAAAGAGGTTTCTTATTGCAAAACCTTAACTCATTTTTACAAATCAAGATAAAAATTAAAATAACTTTTTTGATTTTGAGAAAAGAATAAAAACTTAGATTTAAAAAACTTCTTTTTTTAGATTCTTTTAATTTAAAATGCAAAGAAAAAAATTTACTTTATATTAAATATGACAAATATTAAAACTAAAAGGATAACTATTAAATAAACAAAGGAAAGGAATCTAAAGAAAATAAGAAGAAATCTTAAAAAACCCTGAATAAATATGATGCAAAGGAGGTAACAAAAAAGAAGAATTGTAAGAATATTAAAAAATGAAGAAGGAAATTATTAGATTAAAGGGATAAATGAGTAGATAAAACAAATTGAAAAGTAAAAAATATGTAAAACTGAGCTTAAGAGAAATAAAATTCAAGAGAAACAAAAAGAAAAGCTAATGAAAACAAAAATATATATATATAAGGAGGTTATGAATTAATCAAGACTAAAAGACTAAAAACAACTAAATTAATCTGGTCTAAAGGAAATAAAGTGGGAGGAAATGGAAAATAAAATAAGGGATGACACAAAAGCATCGAGAGAGTGAAAAAAATGATAAAAGAGGAAGAGAATAAAGAGAGATCAACGAAAGGGGACACAAAAAAGAAGGAAAAGGAAGGTGAAAGGACCTAAAGGAAATTGGTAGGGGCAAGAGACAATAAACGAAGAAAAAGAGAGGGGGCAAGGGGAAAAGGACAAGGAGGTGACACCAAGTGGAAGAGCAAGGCAATAGAAGGAGAGGGAAGGGAGAGAACATGGAGGAAGCTACAGTGGAGAAAGGTTGAAGAATAAGGGGGAGGAAGGGCTTGGGGAAGGGGGAAGTTTGGGGTGAGGGAGGGGAGCTAGTGGGGTTGGTGGGGGGTTTTAAGGTGAGATAAAAGAGGTTTCCAAGAGGAATTTAAGTTTCATCCTTCATCTCGATTAAGATTCGTGGGGTGGTTAATGATTTGAATAACTTCTTTGAGCTTCCTTTTGAAGAAGTTATTTTCTATAGAGAGTATTTGCATGTTTTTGAGACATATATGGTGCTTAGTGGAGGAAGAGTGGTCAGCTAGGGTGGATTTGATAGCACGCTTATGTTTGATGTCTATGTCATGTTCTTTGATTTTGGCTCTAAAAGAGCGTCCAGTTTCACCTATGTAAAGTGTACCATAGGAACAAATGATCTTGTAGATACCATAATCAAGGTAGATGTCATTGGGATCTTTGAGAGAGGGGATTTGGTTTCTCAAGGTTGAGAAATTATTGAAAGCACAACAAATGTTTAAGAAGGATTTTTGCACCTAGAAGAAGTTTCCCTCTTCTCTTTCCCCTTTAAACCAAAGTGGTAGAAACGCTATGTGGATGACACCAATATATGTTGGCCATATGGGTTAGAAAATCTTGAACAGTTTCATACCCACTTAAATAGTTTGAAACCTTGCATCTCTTTCACTAAAGAGATTGGGACTTCTAACCAACTTCCATTTCTATAAATTTTTCCCACCAAAAAGTTGGACAGTACCTTGGCTCATAATGTTTACCGCAAATCCACCCATACCGACCTCTACCTCCATTCATCTTCCCACCACTACCCTAGGCAAAAAATGTGTATCCTCAAAACCTTGACTATGTGGGCCTTTTGAATCTATGACAAAGATCACTTAAACCTTGAATTAGATTATCTTCAACATGTCCTCCTTTTGAATGGGTATAGAAACAAACAAATCACTAGAACCCTTAACCAAATAAAATCAATTTTGCTCTCCCAATCCAAGTCCACCCAACCCTCCATCCCACCCAATGCCACCCTCCCTTACATTGAGGGTTTATCTCAATTTTTTTGTAAAAATCCTTCTTAAAAAGGGCATTCATTGTGCTTTCAAGCCTTTCTCAACCTTGAGAAACCACATCCCCTCTCTCAAAAATCTTAAGGACATCTACCTTGATTTTGGTGTCTACAAGATCATTTGTTCTTGTGGTATACCTTACATAGGTGAAACTGGCCACTCTTTTAGAACCAAAATAAAATAGCACAATGCAAACACCAAACATGAGTGTGTTATCAAATCTACCTTAGTTGACCACTCTTCCTCCACTAAGCACCATATATGTCTCGAAAACATGCAAATCCTTTCTATAAAAAATAACTTCTTTAAAAGGAAGTTCGAAGAAGCTATTGAAATCATTAACCTGTTTGCCCCACGATTGTCGTTGCACTAAAAGGTCGACCTGTTATTGTCCGATACAACCACAAGAGTTAATGGATCCACGAGAGGCAGTTAGTCCATGTCACGAATCCTGAAGGGAGCGCTGACCATTTGCAACAATCTCCCCCTCAATGTTACCTAAGGGGATTTGAATCTGACACATTTGGCTCTGATACCAATTGTTAGCCCCACAGTTGTTGTTGCACCAAAATATTGACCTATTAATGCCCGATACAATTGCCATAGTTAATGGATCCACAGGAGGCAGTTAGTCCATGTCACGAATCCCAAGGGGAGCCTTGACCATCTGCCAACATAACCACCTTGCAAATCTTAATCAAGATGAAGAATGGAGCTTAAGTTACTCTTGAAAACCTATCTCACTTTAAAACCCCTACCAACCCTCTAGCTCCCCTCCCTCACCCCAAAATTCCCCCTTCCTCCCCCTTGTTCTTCAATATTTCCCCAATCCAGCTTCCTTCATGTCCCCTCCTTTCCCTCTCCTTCTATTGCCTTGCTCTTCCTCTTGGTGTTGCCTCCCTACCTTTTTCTTCCTCACCCCCTCTTTTTTTCTTCCTTTATTGTCTCTTACCCCTGCCAATTTTCTTCAGGTCCTTTCACCTTCCTTTTCCTTCTTTTTTGTGTCCCCTTTTGTTGGTATCTCTTTATTCTCTTCCTTTGTTATCATTTAATTCACTCTCACAATGCATTTGTCTCATCCCCCGTTTTTATTTTTCATTTCCTCCCCTTGTATTTGCTTCAAACTGGATTAATTTATCCTTTTTGTCTTTTAGACTTATTAATTCATAGCCTTCCTCCTTTTATATTTCCGTTTTTTTGGTTTCCATTAGCTTTTCTTTTTGTTTCTCTTGATTTTTTATTTCTCTTAAGCTTAGTTTTACATTTTTATTTTTTTTTCAATTTTTTTATTTACTCATTCATCCCTTTAATCTATGTGATCTCCTTCTTCTTCACTTTTTAATATTCTTATAGTTCTTTTTTTGTTACCTCCTTTACATCTTATTTATTCAAGGTTTTTAAGATTTATTCTTATTTTTTTTAGATTCTTTTCTTTTGTTTATTTAGTAGTTATCGTTTTAATATTTGTCATATTTTATATTATCTAGTAAAAAAATTTCTTTGTGTTTTAAATTAAAAGAATTCAAAAAAAATAAAATTTAAAACTAACCAAGTTTTTATCCTTTTGTGAAAATTATTAAAAAAAAAAAGCTATTTTAATTTTTTTCTTGATTTGTAAAAATGAGTTAAGGTTTTGCAATAAGAAACCACTTTTTTAAGAAGTAAATAATTTTTCTTCCATATCACTTTAAGATAATTTTAATTGAAATAACAAGTTGTCAAAAATTCTCTTTTTAATTAAAAAATAAAGGTATGCAAAGTTTTAAAGCTATAGAGGTTTTTTTATCTTTGTAAGAAAATTATTAGTTCTTTTGTTTAAATTCATCAATTAGAACAACTTTGTCTTGAGAAACCTATCTAAGAATAAATCTAGTGAGTAAGAAATATCTTTTTTAACTTATAATTAGGAAGGTTTTATAATTTTGCTTATAATAAATATAATGAAGAAAAAAATTTTATATTTCTATATTAACATTAATTAAGATATCAATATTCTCAATATTTTTAAAGTTATTAATTAGTGTTGGAAAAAAGCCACACCTAAACTAAAGATGGACTAGCCACAAAGTGGATCGGTAGCTCTATGGTAGAGCACTCCAGCAGCAAATGAGAGGTCCTAGGTTCAAATCTTAGTTGGTCCATGAATGCAAAATTATAACATGGTATTAGAGCTAGACTAGGAGCTCAAGGCGCAACAAATGTGGCTTATAGGGGGTGTTGGAAAAAAGCCACACCTGAACTAAAGATGGACCAACCACAAAGTGGACCGATAGCTCAGTGGTAGAGTAGAGCACTCCAATGACAAATGAGAGGTCCTAGGTTCAAATCCTAACTGGTCCATGAATGCAAATTCTAACAATTAGAAAACTAATCAAATTAATATAATAAATATAATTATATATAAAATTATTCTTTATTTTTATGGTTTGTATCTAGTTATAATTTTTTATAAAATTACCTATTTTTCTTTAAATAAGGGTATCTTATTTCTTCTCTTCTTTTTATAAATAATTAAAAAAGATATTTCTTTTTAATTAGATACCATCAATATCTTCATATAATATATTTTAATAAAAAATTAGAAGATATATAAATTCTCTATGGATTACATCTTTTAAGTAAATAAATAGTAATCTTTTAAAACTAAACAGATAATTATCATTAAGAGTGTATTATTAAAATATATCTTATAACTTAATTAGATTTGTAACAATGAGATAAAGTTATAAGATGAAAAACTTTTATACTTATTATCTTACATATAAGAAGAAACTTAGTTGTTTAGCATTAAACAAGATATCTTTACAAAGCTAAGAATAAAGAAGATATCATTAAAATAAGATATAAAAGATATAAAGTTATACTTATCTATAAAAGCTATAAAGAACTTATAAGTTATTTTTAAAAGATATATAATTATCCTCTTAATTAAAATATAAAGATATCACGAATTGTATTCTCAAAATAATATGATTTAGATTTCTATTTAATAGTTCGTAGCTATTAATAAGTTTCCTATTAAAATACATAATGGTATATAATTTTCTAATTGTTGATATATATTATGATATCTTTATTTTTCTTATTATTTTAAATTTTTGTTTCATCTTAATTTATCTCTTGTTTTTATAATAATTTATAGTTGTGTTTATTTATAGTTCTCTTTAACCTTATTTTCTTAACGTTTTTATTAGGATGATTCAAGCATTTCTTTCTCACCTTTTTTAATCAATTTAGCTTTTTGTTATTTTATTTTCCTTCTTTGTTGAATTCCGTGTGGACATTTTTCCTCATCTTAACTCCTATTCTGATTCTTGCGCAACCTAAACTCATTTTGATCTACAATCAACCATTTTTTCCTATTTTTGTCCTACAACCCTCTTCTTCATCCTAATGATGGATCATGAAGTGTGATCTGAAACATTGATGCAAACAAAACATATGCAATTTAATCTAGAAAAAGAATACTTTTGTCAATATGGACTATGAAAATCTAATTTCTTTGATTATTTTATACATATGTCCTAAACCATGATTATATTGAGGGTAGAAATAAGTATAGAAAGTGTAGACTCTCAAAATTAACCTCACCTAACATTATCACAACATTACTAATTAATTAAATAATGGTTATTATTTAATTAAAATAGGCTAATTTTTATTATCACCCATTATATATTTTATCATTTAGTCAAATATTTTTTGTTATTTATTTAATATGAGTTAATTATCATCTATTAAATTATCATAACATAGATACACACAAAAAATGGTTGTTAGAGTAGGTTCATGGGCAACAGCTGCAGAGCAAGAATGGCTGCTAGAGAAGCTATGACAGAGGGTCAAAATTATAGAGAAGAAGTGATTAGAAGGCGAAAAGGGCTAGTGCAAATGTAGATCTAGTAGGTTGGTAGGATTGGGGCTTCCTGAGCTGCTAACATGCCATGGGAGAAAATGCTATCCCGCTAGGCAGAAGGGACCCTGCTCATCAAAACCGATGGGAGGCTCAAGCTAGAGCCTAACCTCACTTCAAGGATCAAGATCGCATTTGGGCTAAGAACCCGGAAGAGAGATCTAAGCACCAACCCAGTGTAGCTAAGTGGAGAGTGCATGCTCTACCACAACATTGGTGAGATCGGAAGCCTCCCTTGAGGTGGCCATGGAAGTTTTCCAAGCACCCCTCAAGCAGCCTACTTAGGGGGTTGTAATGGGTGGCTAAGGCAAAGAAAGAGAAAAATGGTGGCAACTCAATCTAACCATGGGCAGGGATCCCTATGACAAGGAATTTAGGGAAGCACCTAATGGTTGATGGACGGGTCAGACAAGGGCCCCACTATGTTGTTGATGTGAACACAACAGAGTAAATAGAGAGCAAAACTTGGGATATGAGTACTGTGAGGTGAAAAAGGAAGTAGGTGTGTAGGAGAAGCCTATTGTGAGGAGATATTGTGTAGTCTCTAGCAAAGGGATTATCATCAATGAGCCGATAATAAATGGTTGTTGGCAAAAGACATTGTGTGTATCACTTGGTGTTGTCATTGATGGAAACCCTAATCGATGATCAAATCCGCACACTATCATTTATCCATACCGACAGGAAGATTGAAGATTGTCAAGGAAGAACAAAGTATCTGGTAGCAGAGTGTTCATCAATATGTATGAAGATTTCAGGTTATTATCTTGTGTTGTGCATCTCAGGAAATGATTTTTGGCATATTATCTCTATTACTACAGAAGCGCAATGGCTCGTATCAATTCATGAGGAAGATGGAAGATTCGATTAGCCTATTCCCAATTTTTCTTGTATTGGAGCCGACCTCATGAATAAATTAGGTCGCGGATGTATAAGGAGTATGTAACCAAATGTTTTCATGCTCGATCATGTTTTTTTGGGTCCCCTTTATGTCTTAACCAACTTTGGAGGATGTGCATAAAGATTTAATTAAGGATCTAGCCGACAGTTGTAATTATTGTCATGCTCTATTGAAGCCAACAAAGTGTAATTGAATTCCATATTGCGGATATGTATATAAGATCATTTGTATCATTTTGTATCATGGAAGAAGTGTACTTGGTGTGAATTGTGAATAAGAGTAGAGTAGAAGTGCGATAATGCACAGTTTCACTTGCGCATAGAAGATTTGTATTATGTGTATGAGCATAATAGCACAAAAGTACATAATCAATCTGTAAGGCAGCAGATCTATTATTGTGCTTAATCTGAAACTGTAATCTGGCATAAATAGATGCTATCATCTCAGTTCAATCTTTAGATGGTTTTAATTTGAACTCTTGTATGGCAGTGAGCCTTTCCTTTTGAGCAGTGAGCTCTAGGCAGTGCGCCTAAATGCAAGTGCATTCCCCATTTTGTAATATTCATTTGAGTATACTCATATCATAATTGTGGATTGGCCATCCACCGTGGTTTTTCCCCTAACAGGGTTTCCAAGTAAAAATATTGGTGTTATGGTGTTGTGTTTGTTTTCATGTTTATGCACTATAGTTGAATGTTACTAATGCTTGATGATAAAGGTTAATGAAGTTAATTTTTGCACAACACTGATTCACCCCACCCCCCCCCTCTTAATGTAGCTTGTTTCTAACAATTGGTATCAGAGCTAGTTCCTCTAAAAGAATTCTAACCACTTGGGGAGATCCTAAAAGGTGTTCTAATGGATTCAAGCAGTCTTCAGCCATAACTACCAACTTTTTAGTGCTTTGGATGATCTTGATCAGTCAAAGGATGAAGTTTAGAAATTACAAGAAAATCTCTCATATGTTGAGAAATTCATTGAATCTCTAAAAGACATAATCAATAAGTCTAGAGAAAAGAGAAAAAAACTTTATGATCAAATCAAGCAGAATGGCAGTAAGAACATTGAAGAAGAAAAACTTTGTCAAGCCCTAAAAGAAAAGATAGAGGAATGTGAAAATCTTACCAAAGACAATATAGTCCTAAAGCATGATATGGAATCCATCATGATGAAGATGACCAAAGAGATTGAAGACAAGAAGAAGAATGAGAAGAATCAGCTGCAGATCTGAAGAAAAATTTGAAGAATTAATGAGTTGATTGGATGATGAATTGGAAAAATCCCTAAAAAGAAGGTGAAGAGCACTTGAAAAGCGGATGAATAATCACATAAAATGAAATTGAAATTTGCTACTAATGAGTATAGAAGTTCAAAGCTAGTTCTTCCAAGCATTGAACAACCAATAGTGTCTGTTCAGATCCATTCCATCCGGTCCTCCATCCATCCATCCATCCCATTCCTCCATCCGGTCCATTCCGTCCGGTCAGTCCGTCCGTCCATTCCTTCCATTCCATCCATTCCTTCCATCCACTGTCCGTCCATTTCCATTCCATTCCTGTCCATTTCCATCGGCTCCGTCCATCTTCCATTTCCCCC
Source organism: Sequoiadendron giganteum (assembly GCA_007115665.2). Lineage (NCBI taxonomy): Eukaryota > Viridiplantae > Streptophyta > Pinopsida > Cupressales > Cupressaceae > Sequoiadendron > Sequoiadendron giganteum. The sequence continues at coordinate 633,996,954 of CM021106.1, read as the reverse complement.
CCCTTCCATCCATTCCTTCCATTCCATTCCATCCATCCTTCCATCCATTCCATCCATTCCATCTCCATCCATCCGTCCCATCCATCCTTCCTTCCTCCATGTCCATTCCTTCCATCTCCATTCCTCCTCCATTCCTTCCGTCCATTAATCCATCCGGGCTCAGTCGTCCATTCCGTCCATCCATCCATTCCTCCTTCCATCCATCCGTCCTCCATTCCGTCCGGCCTTCCTCCATTCCGTCCATCATTCCTCCATCCTTCCATTCCGTCCATCCATCCATTCCTTCCTTCCATCCATTCCGTCCATCCACTCCATCCGGTCCATCCATTCCGTCCGTCCATCCATCCATCCATTCCATCATCCATCCATCCTCCTCCATCCATTCCTTCCTTCCTTCCTTCCATCCTTCCATCCGTCCATCCATCCTCCTTCCGTCCTGTCCATCCTGCCATCCGGCTCCATCCGTCCCATTCCATTCCGTCCATTCCTTCATCGTCCCTTCCACTCCTCGTCCATCTTCCTCACAGAATTGTCAGGAGGCAGAATAAGTCTACATGATGCAGGATAAGAAAAGGACTTCATAATTCCAGAAACTATGAAGCTGAAGAAAGAAAGCACCTTACAGACCCACAGACTTGCAAGGAAGGTATCCTCCAAGGAATATCACATGAAGTAAACCAGGAAAGCGCCTTACAGACCCGCAAACCTGTAAGGAAGGTATCCTCCAAGGACTCTCACATGAAGGAAACCGAGAAAGCACTTTACAGACCCACAGACCAGCAAGGAAGGTATCCTCTAAGAACTCTCACATGAAGGAAACCAAGAAAGCACCTTACAAACCCACAGACCTGCAAGGAAGGTATCCTCCAAGGACTCTCACATGAAGGAAACCAAGAAAGCGCCTTACAAACCCACGGACCTGCAAGGAAGGTATCCTCCAAGGACTCTCACATGAAGGAAATCAGGAAAGCACCTTACAGACTCGCAGACCTGCAAGGAAGGTATCCTCCAAGAACTCTCACATGAAGGAAACCAAGAAAGCGCCTTACAAACTCGCAGACCTACAAGGAAGGTATCCTCCAAGAACTCTCATGTGAAGGAAACCTGGAAAGCACCTTACAGACTCACAAACCTACAAGGAAGGTATCCTCCAAGAATTCTCACATGAAGGAAACCAAGAAAGTGCCTTACAGAACCGCAGACCTGCAAGGAAGGTATCCTACAAGAACTCTCACATGAAGGAAACCAAGAAAGGGGACTCCGTAGAGTCAGAGATGGTGACATGTTTATCCACAAATAGGACATGTCAGGAAGTGGTCGCACAGGCCAGTGAATGGATAGTCACGCAGACCATCACTAAGTTGTAAGACATTCAAAGGGGTACCACAGGAACTCTTCAAAAGGAAGGAGGGTCCACTCAATGGATGCATATTTTGAAAAGTAAAGTCTAGTCAGTCTGCCCCCAAGCTAGACGCAAAGATAAGAAATAGGTCTAGTCGGGCTGCCCCCAAGCTAGAGGCCACAAAATTCATTTGAGATAAAAACTTTCAAAGGGGTCCCTTGGGAACCCTTCAAAATGAAGAGGGTCCAATCAAGGGACACTTCATTCGAAAGACGTAGAGAAGAGAGAGGGTCCTTAAGAAAGACACACATATTTAGGACAAGTTATCACTACCCAAAACATATAGGGGAGGAGAACAATGCAAGATACTTAGAACAGGATAGAGGTAAACCTTGATATCACCTGTCATTCAAAGAAGAGACAGGTGCACCAACAAATGAATGAGTGATGGCACTTGAATCATGAAGTCATTGTATTTTGTCCTTCAAGGCCTTACATTCACTAGTGAAATGGCCAGGCACTCGATGGTATGCACAAAAAAAATGTTTTTCATGATCATGCTTATGAGACTTCTTATGTGTAGGAGGAAGAGTGATTCAGTGGGCTTTCAGGAGCCGCAACAAAATGTGCTCTTGCTCAGACAAGGGATGAGGAGTAGGAAGCGACCATTTCTCTTGTGGAGAAGAGATTGACTGCTCGTAAGAAGAAGATACGAAGATAAAAGTTAGAGGAGGATGGACCAATCTATGAGAACGAGGTTGAGCGGACATCGTGTCAACATTCAACCATGGTTTATGTCTAGATTTTTTATTTGAGCAACCAAGTCCCAAGTTACACTTGCGAGGCACAAATTCTATAGGGACCTGTATGCCTTGTTCCTTACACCCATAACCTTTACGCTCATAGCCATACTTAGAGAGGAGCTTAAAGTCGAGGCCATAACATGTTTGCAAATCATGAGAAGAGGGGGATCCTCATAGAGAGCGTTATTCCAGAAAGAGGGAACATACTCCTCTACGGGATTGTCATCATCCTTCTTGATAGGACTGTTAGTATTATCCTTCTTAAAAAAATCATAATCATCTTCCTTAGAAGGAGGATCAATACTAAGAACATTACAATTCACATTCACATTATCCCGTGATACAGAAGGACAATCATCTTTGATGGCGGGTGTCAATGATCTTATCGAGAGGTCTAAGTGGATCGAGTCGACTTTATATTCCTGAACGAAGGAATTTGTAAAGTCTGAAGAACCCCAATCATCACCAAGACATGCATTTTCTTGAGAAGAGGTAGAAGTAACTGGCTTAAGATTTCTTGCTTCAGAAGAATCTTCCTCATGGATGTTTATCTCAAGAGTATCATTTATAGTAGATACTACTGGAGTAAACATCGACACATTGGAAGATACTGAAGGAATAAGAGTAGGCACAACTAAGTCCTGACCAACAGCTGCCATCTCACATAAGTGCATAGCCTCAGGGTTAGTCGTGACTATGACTACTTGATTATTACAAATGAACTTAATTGATTTGTGCAAGGTAGACAGGACTGCACCCATAGCATGAACCCACGATCTACCAAGAAGAAGGTTATAAGGTAACTTTTTTGACATAACATATACTAGGGTGGTACAGTAACAAGTCCAAGCTGCAAAGGTAATACAATTGTACCTAGAGCTTGTCTCCTAACATTATCGAACCCAAAAATGTCAACAAAAGAAGCATTAATAGAATATGGATCAATATTAATCTTAGGCAATAGATCAATACTGCATACATTAAGCGTCGAACCGACATCAACAAGAGTATGTCAAATGTCAATCTTATTAATATTAACTATAATCATTAGAGGATTTGCTTGCTTCTGTACTTCTGAAGGTGGGAGTTCTTGGGGATAGAATGTAATATTCAGCGAATCTGCATGAATATACGCCATCAATGCATCAGCATCTACCGACCTAGCGGAAGAAGGCAAGAGGATCTTCTGCAAGCCTTCTTGAAGCATACCTTGATAAACCAGAGAAAATTGAAGCAAATCCCATAGTGAGATCTTGGTCAGAGTAACTCAGAGTTGCTCAACAAGATCATAATCACTGGGTGCTTTAGTCATAGGTTCAGGTGCTTGAAGAAGGTTTAGTTGTTTATTCATTCTAGTATCATAGGTACGGGCTACCACTCTATGAGAGGAAGCCTTAGAAGGATCAAGAGAGTCACTATCAAATGGAACACCATCAATAGAACAAACCCTTTCAGGAGAAGGGCTAGCTGGAGTCACGTAAATGACCAGTCTCTTAGACCTTTTAGGGGCAGTGGAGACATAGATTACATTTACAAAATCATCACAACTAGTAGAATAATCATTCGAAGACGTATTCTCAACATCAATCCAAATAGGATCAAATGTGGAAGGAGATTCATTGTGCCCTAATGCATCATCTCTAGAGGAGAGTGCATTAGGATAGATAAGAAATTCATCATTCACAAATGCAACATCCCTAGAAGAGAGTGCATTGGAATGAATAGAGGGCAACGTAACATTAAGAAAGGTATCAATGATCTCATCTTCTTGCAACAAGATATCCTCCGAAGGAGCAGGACTCTCATGTGAAGGATCAAAGATACAAAGTGACATGGGCAAAGCCAAGTCACTATCACATGCATGAAATGGAATATCATTAATATTTTGAATAAGATTAGATATAGAACTAATAAAAGAAGATATTAAATTCATTACGATTTTTTTTGGTATTTTCTATGTTTTAGTAATTTGTATTTTCGGTGGTCTTCTGAGCGGAATTTGGGTTTGTAACTTGCATCGGTTCATAAAATTTGATTATCGAAGGCATTGGTATTTTAGGGATTGAACTAGATCTCTAGAAGACCTTTCCAATGGTGCAAACGGTTCTGAATTCCAAGCATCGAGTCAAAAGTTATGACCCCACCAAGTAGGGGTAAATAAATTCCTAGTTTTCGAAGAACAATGTTCTTCACGTCAGGTTCACCAAAATGTAGAGAAGGGGGATTCACTACTCACAAGTTCTCTTCACTCAGAGAGCCTCATGGGGCAAACTTCCCTAAACTACCTCAAAGGACAGTGGCAAGGGTTCTAGAATCCGAAAGAGCAGGTCACGAAGATTCTTTGGACAAACTAACAAGATCTCGGCCAAAGGACGTCAGCGCATAATACAGACGACAACGCGGCGCGCTAGCATCTCGTACGGACCATATAGCAAGTTTATCTCATAAAACAACTAAGTGACTATGAACAATCCAATTACTGAGAACTAGATTGTAAGGAAATGACAAAAAGCGATAAATCTAAAATAAAAGTGAAGTGGATAAGGACAAGGAGAAGAAGGGAAAGGAAGCGCTTACAAACATGTGAGTGACGAAGCCTCCGACATGTGAATATATTCAATACTTGCACACAAGAAAGAGATAAAGTGTTGGGGTTGTATAGGGGTTTGCCTTAATCAAACCCTCATTTTGGTGTTCCCACCTCCACGGACAACCATATAGATAGAGAGAAATATAGAAATGAAGTAAAGAGTACTAAAGCACTACAAAATAGTGTTATGCTACTCAACCAAATAATAGAGAAGAGGAGTGAAATCTTACCACCTCCGCCCAGAGTGCTCAAGGCTAGTGGGGGAGAAAATGAGAGGAACTCGAGCCTCTGCTGCTGTGGTGTTTCGTTCCACACTTACTCTATTGAAGTGATGGAGTGTTGATGTTGCTGTTGTGAAGTGTAAAGTGTGGTGAAGAGATAGTGAGGAAGTTGCTTGGAGCTTGTGAAGAGATTATGGAATGCTAAGGAGACTGCTCAAAGTCTATGAAGGATGAAGATTTGATGATGGTCTAGAGATCAAAATGGGTCATGGAATAGTGAATATGAAGAAGGAAGATGAAGGAACAGCCACATTCGGGTTGGTCGGCCGAAGAGGGCGTTAAAAGTCAACTCCCAATGGGAATTGTAACGCCTCTGCAGGCTCCAAACACGAGAATCTGTCAGGGACATTAGCGAGCCGCATAGACATCTGCGCATCGTGCGGGCGTCCTAGACAAAAATGCCTCTACCAACGCTCAAAACAGGTGCCAAGTGGAATGAAGGCAATGAGCTTAGGTGGAATTTTGCCTTCGAGATTGGTTTTCTAAAGTGGAGAAGGGTAAAAGGGGAATTTGCCTAAGGGGTGCAAATTCACATTTATACACACATGTATAAAGAATGTGTAGAATGCTTTATAAGAAGGAGCTAAGATATGCAAAACATGTCTGTCTTTTTCAAAGTTCATTGAATCAAATGAAAAGAAGATCAAAGATTTGGAAAACAAGTTAAGTGTTATTTCTAGAGCATTTGATCCACTATCCGGTGGTGTTGGGAAAGTAGAAGGCGAAGTAATGTCCTTGCTCAATAACATAAAAGGTTTGAAGCATGAAAATGATAAAATTGTTGCCAGAACCCGTGAACTCATAAGCATAATTAGTCCAAAACTTGACATATTGACAAGTGCTCTAAAAGAAGGAGAAGAATCTATAGGAGTTGTTGATCCGACCAACTTGGAGTCCGCAGAGACACAATCTTATTTGATCTGTGGTCATATTACAATACTGGAAAGTCTCAAAAGAATTTGGGACACAACTTTGATACAACTGAAGAAAGACTTTGCAAATATCTTTCAGCTCATGTAAGTTAGAGTAACACTTTTTGCATAATAGTTTTGATGCATTGATCCATTTTTGGCATGCAACCTCTACCTTTGCCATTGATGTCAAAGGGGGAGAAGAAGTGGAGTGAAAAATGTCTAATTATCTCAGGGGGAGAATTGTATTTTTGGAATTTTGGGTAGCAATGTAGTCTATCTTGGTACTGGTCTGACACTTAGTCATTTTTCACTAAGTGTTTCCATCAATTCCAAAGGGGGAGATTGTTGGCAAGAGACACTGTGTGTATCACTTGGTGTTTTCATTGATGCCAACCCTAATCGATGATCAGATCTGCACACTATCATTCATCCATACCGACAGGAACATTGAAGATTGTCAAGGAAGAACAGAGTATTCGATAGCACAGTGTTCATCGATCTATATCAAGATTTCATGTTATTATCTTGTAATGCGCATCTCAGGAAATGATTTTTAGCATATTGTCTCTATTACTGTAGAAGTGCAGTGGCTCGTATCAATTCATATGGAAGATGGAAGATCTGGTTAGCCTATTCCTAGTTTTTCTTGTATTGGAGCCGACCTCATGAATACATTATGTCACGGATGTATAAGGAGTATGTAACCAAATTTTTTCGTGTTGGATCATGTTTTTTTGGGTCCCCTCTATGTCTTAACCAACTTTGGAGGATGCACATAAAGATTTAATTAAGGATCTAGTCAACAGTTGTAATTATTTTCATGCTCTATTGAAGCCGACAAAGTGTAATTGAATTCCATATTGCGGATATGTTTATAAGATCGTCCGTATCATTTTGTATGATGGAAGAAGTGTACTTTGGTGTGAATTATGAATAAGAGCAGAGTAGAGGTGTGATAATGCGTAGTTTCACTTGCGCATAGAAGATCTATATTATGTGTAGGCATAACAGAGCAGAAATACAAAATCAATATGTAAGGCAACAAATCTATTATTGTGCTCAATCCAAAACTGTAATTTGGCATAAATAGATGCTATCGTCTCAGTTCAATCATCAGATGGTTTTAATCTGAACTCTTGTATGGCAGTGAGCCTTTCCTTTTGAGCAGTGAGCTCTTGGCAATGCACCTGAATGCAAGTGCATTCCCCATTTTGTAATCTTCATTTGAGTATACTCCAATCATAATTGTGGATTGGCCATCCACTATGGTTTTTCCCTTAACAGGGTTTCCACGTAAAAATCTTGGTGTTATGGTGTTGTGTTTGTTTTCATGTTTGTGCACTATGGTTGAATGTTACTAATGCTTGATGATAAAGGTTAATGAAGTTAATTTTTGCACAACATTGATTCACCCCCCCCCTCTCAGTGTAGCTTGTTTCCAACAATTGTAAGGCGATGGTCATCCCTAATAAAACCTTAAGAAACTCTACAAATATGTTGAAGGAGCATGCTCTCTTTATAAAATGGTGTGGAGGTGGATTTTCTATGAAAAAGATGATAGACTAGTGGAGAAACCAATGGGGCAAAGAGGTATGCATCAAATTTTTGGCCTATAATTTTCTTTTGGTCATATGCCCATCACCAAATTTGAAGCAAAGTATCGTGTTTGAAACACTCCTACAAATGGATGGAGTAGGATTTTATATTAAAGAATGGGAGCCAAATTTCAATCCCCATGGGCATGAAATGGATATAATGAAAGCATGGGTAAATTTTTAGAATCTTCCCTTTGAATATTGGGATGAGGAGGCCCTAAGTATGATATGGAATCAATTGGGAACTTTCATAAGGGTGGATAAAGCCTTATTATATGGAGAAATGAAGGCTCAAGCAAGAATTTTTGTAGAAATCATCCTAGGTAGTGAGTGCCTTACAGAATTGGAGATCATCATGGAGGCAGGTAAGTGGATCCAGGTCATAGATTGGGATCTTTTAGCAAGAAAGGTCCCCAACTTTTTGAAATTTGACAACATTAAGAAGGCTCCAAAACTGAATAGTGCACACTTGGTTGAGCCAGGTAGTGGAGTTTTGAATAGTGGGGCAACCCAAATGAATGGAGTATGCCATGGTCAGGAATTAAAACAGGCTGCTCTATAGGAGAATGGGGATCATGAGTGTACAAAGGAGGAAGATATGGCTATAATGAAGAATGCAGATGGAGACTTAGAGTGGTTCCCAAAGCCATAAGAAGAGGAAGGGAACAAGGAGGAAGTTTTTGATTTGGAGGAAATAATGGGTGTGGGATATGAACTGATGAGCTACATAGCTCTCATAAAGAATGAAGAAGTGAACTCAGAAATGGGCGATGGTGATGGCAATAGTAGGGAGGGAAATGTGTTGAAGGGCTGTAATCCTATAGAAGAAGGCAAGGTTTGGGAGATGGAGGAAAAGGATGCTTCTTCAGAAGATAAGGCCGATATCCCTGCCACCCTAACGACTCAGAGGAAAATGGGGTTAAAAGCATGGAAGAAAGCCATGAAGTCTCCTAATTATGGGGATGGTAGGAGGAAAGATACGTTGTCAAACATAGAAAATATGGCTATGGACAGAGATGCAGAAGGCCAACAAAAACTCACCATGATGCTAAGATTAAGGAAGGGTGGAACCCTTCTCGAGCAGCAATGCCAATCATAGCATGGAATGTTAGGGTCTTAAACGCCCCTAACAAAAAGTGCCTTCTAAGGCACCACATGGAGAGATCAAAAGCTTATGTCCTCGTGATTCAGGAAATGAAAATACGCAATGAAGAAGTAGAAGTGTTTAAAAAAAAGAGTGTGGAAGCAGTAAGGGCTTCCGAGGGACTGCTTATGATCTGAAGACCAAAAGCAGTATATTTAGAAAAAATAGTGGGAATAGCAACTAGGTTGCCTGCAAGGTGAGAAGTTTATCTTCAAATCTAGTTTTCACATTAATTAATATATATGGTCCCTCGAGTTGCATCTTAAAGAGGGATTTGTGGGTGGACCTTAGTGCTTTTTGCAGTGGGGTATCCCCTAGGCATTACATTTTAGGGGGATATTTCAATGTGATCTTACACAATGAGGACAAGTTGGGGAGTACACAAAGAAATTACCATTCCAAAGTGGATTTTGAGAATTTTGTAAGAGGAAATGAGTTATTTGAAAATCAAATGGAAAATGGAAAATATACGTGGACGGACAAGAGGATGGGTTTTAGTCATATTACATAAAAATTGGATAGATTTTTTTTAAAGGTGACTTGGGAACTTTTCCATTCACCCTTGAAGGTAGTATTTTACACCAATCAGGGTCATACCACTATCCCATTAAATTGGAAATAATGGGAGAAAAGAGACTTGTGAGGTGCCTTTTCAAATTTGAGAACATGTGGCTTAAGGATCAAGACCTTCTAGTGATTATTGATATCTGGTGGAAGGGCTAGAAAATAGAGGGCTCCTGGATGTTTGGAGTAGTACCTAAATTGAAACTTCTTAAGCAAAAATTAAAGGAATAGAACAAGACTCGATTCAAAACATTTTTGAATCCAAATACAAGTTGGAGGAAGAACATACAACACTAAATGAAGTGGTATTGTCCTCTGGAATGAACAGTGAGAGGTATCTGAAGGAAAAGGAGTTTCTCGAAGAGTATGAGGAGGTGTAAGCAAAAGAAGAAGTGTTATGGTGACAAAAATCAATGGAGACTTGGATGCCAGATGAGGATAAGAACACTAAATATTTCCATAATAACACTAAGTTCTGAAGAGAAATCAATAGAATTACAAATTTACAGGAAGTTGATAGGTCAAGCGTTGAGACCCTAGAAGGCATTGCTAGAGAAGTTGTCAAGTATTTCAAAAATTTGCTAAATAATGTGGAAGGATCAAACATCACATTACAAAATTAAATATTGAGGCTATTCCTCAATTGGTCAATGAAGGATAAAATAAGATGTTGATGAGTAAATTTTTGGTAGAAGAAATAAAATCAATGGCATTCCACCTACATCCAAACAAAGCATCAGGATCAAATGGCTTTCCTACTCATTTCTTTCAAATTTGTTGGAGTTCAGTGGGTCGTGATGTGGTGGCCACCATACAGGACTCAAGGAGTTCAGGAATGGTTTTAATAGAGGTGAATAATACTTTCATTGCTTTGATTCTTAAGAATGAGAAACCATCATCACTAGATGAGTTCAAACCCATTTCCCTATGCAATGCACTATACAAAATTATAGTAAAAGCAATTGTAAATGGACTGAAAAATTACACCAAAAATAATTTTTGAGGAGCAGTCAGGGTTTGTACCTGAGAAATCAATCTTGGAGGGGTTCATCATTGCGCAAGAAGCCATTCACTCTATTTAAAGGACCAAAAAGCAGAGCATGCTAGTAAAACTAGACATTAAAAAAGCACATGACCTGGTGGACTGGAGATTCTTGTGCAAAGTGTTGCTGGCCTTAGAGTTTGATAAAAAAATGGATAGATTGGGTTTTAACTATATAGCAAGCCCCGAATTATCAATTATTATGAATAGATCTCCAAAAGGTTACTTTGAGTCATCCATACGTATTAGACAGGGAGACACTCTCTCACCCTTCCTGTTCATTATCATGGCAAAGGCTCTAGGAAGGGCATTCAGTGCAACTGCAAACATTGGGTGATTGGAGGGAATTCAAATTACAAGCAATAGCTATGCGGTAACCCATCAATATTTCATATATGATACTACGCTTTTTGGAGTAGCTAAGTGCGACAAAGCTTGCCGGTTGAAAAAAGTTTTGGATCTCTATTTAGAGGCATCTGGTCAAGAGGTAAGTGAAGTGAAATTGGAAGTGTATTTTTTTACACCACTCCATGGAAAGAACATGAGATCCTTAGAATATTGAGATTCAAGAAAGGACAATTTCCATACACATACCTTGGATTTCCTTTAGCAAAAGGTGTGGGTAGTTATAAATTATGGGATCCCCTGGTAAAGAAAGTAAATAGTCAAATGTCATAATAGAAGGGATGGTGGTTATCTTGGGTCGACAGGATTGTAATGTTGAAAGTTGTTATTTTTGTGGTGCCTATATATTTGTTATCATGTCCATTTCACGAGGGGACGTATCAAACTTTGAATCAAAATGTGAGGAATTTCTTTTGGAAAAAAATACAAATAAGAAAAAAATCATGCTAATTGCATGGGATAGGATATGTAAAGCAAACAAAAAGAAAAATATACAAAGAAATCCTCCTAAGGAGGACAATAATCTAGTAAATAGAAAAGAGGACACAAAAATTTGAAAACCAAACAAAAAGAACCCACAAAATTATCTGAACAAGAAACTAAAAAATGTTCAAATGATAAAAACCACAAACTACAACAAAAAACTAGAAAATAGACAAGAGGAACAAGGAAAACAACACCTGAACCAAGAATAAAGAGACGTGAGAAAAAAAGATAAAGGGGATGAACATAAGGTGGGACCAAGAGAATGACAGGGAAAAGAAGAGACATGTGATTAGATCAAGGAAGGATGGAAGTGGATTCGCAAGTTGACTAACAAAGGTTTCCATGACAGACTCAACTTCCACCCTTCATCTTGATTGAGGTTTGACAGATGTTTATTGATTTTGATGGCTTCTTCGAGATTTATTTTGAATAAATTGTCTTCCTTGGACAAAATTTAAGTGTTTTCTAGACATATATGTTGTTGGGTAGAAGAAGAATGTTTGACGAGGGCAGATTTGAAAACTCATTCGTGTTTGATGTCGAAACTATGTTCTCAGATTCTCGTGATGAACGAACGACCGATTTTACCTATATAAGGTGTACCACAAGAAAAAACCACCTTATAGACTCTTGAGTCAAGTAAGAAGTCCTTGGAGTCTTTAAGAGAAGGGATGTGATTTCTCAGAGTGACATAAGAATTGAAAGCACACCAAAGGCCTTTTTATGGAGGATCTTAGAGATTTTTTGAGATATTCCATCAATGTAGGGAGGGAAGCACTAGGGAGGTTAGAGCCTTGGTTGGGCTCGGAGATGGAAGGGAAACATGCTTTGGCTTGGTTGAAGGCTCTACAAATATGCTTGCTAGAGTACCCATTTGATTTGAAAACTTGACAAAGGTGGGACCTCATGGATTAAGTTGTCCTCGTCGCAAATGTGATAGGCTCTCAAGGAAAGGGTTTTAAGGACACCAAAATTTTGGCTAGGCTGGTGATGAGAAGAGGAGTGGAGGTAAAGATTGGTGTGTGTCACCTTACGAAACACACAACGACCAAGGGACCCATCAAGTTTTTTGAGAAACAAAATGTAGAGGAAGGGAATTTGGTTGTTAGATTCGATCTCCTTGGTGAAAGAAATGCAAGGAGATAGGCTATTGAGGTGGGCATGGAATTCTTCTAACTTTCCAAGCCATGTGGTCAACACACATTGGTGTCATCCACATAACGCTTCCACCAACTTGGCTTGAGAAGGAAGGAATGAAGCACTAACTATTTAAAATGTTGCATATAAAGGTTATCAATGACATGAGAAAGGGGAGAGCCCATGGCCACTCCACCCATTTTCTCATAGATAAATCCTTGGAAAGAGAAAAAAGTCGATCTTAAGCAAAATTATACTAAGGTGGAAATCTCCTCATTAGATTTGTGTTTAACGACTTCTACGAAGTCAGGGATGGGAACATTGGTGAAAAGAGACACAACATTGAAACTCACTGAGAGATCGCTATTTTCCAAACTCTATCCTTGACAAATGGGACAAAGTGGTTGGAATTTTTTATGAAGGATTCTGACTTCCCAATGAGAGGGGATAATAATTTCGAAAGAAAAGAATCCAAATAATAAGTTGGGGACCCTATGGTGTCAACAATGGGTCTTAAAGGAATGCCTACTTTGTGAATTTTGGGCACCCCATAAAAGTGAGGGGTTACCTCCTTGAGGGGAAGGAGACTCTTTTTGGTTGGTTCATCAAAAGAGGACATGACCAAGGTCTTGAATTTTTTGAAAATTTTGGAGTAGAGGACATCAGCAATTTGCTATCCCAATCTTAGATAGGAGGATTGCAGGGGTTGCGTGGAGAAAGACCCAAAGTTTGGGGTGAAACATCCAAGGATTGATCTTTCCCATGAACCTTAGGGAATGAAGAAGGAAAGGGATCAACATGTGCCAAATAACCCTCTTGGTTGGTATGGGAGACAGGGTGGGAGACCTACAAAGAAGGAGGAAAATTATAGAAGGGAGACACATGAAGAGAAGGGGACAAGAGGTTGACAAAATTCTTCTCTTCTGCCTATATACATGATCCGTTCCCTACACATTTCATAGAAGAAATCTTGGAGTCCATTGCCATAAGGGAGATCTATTCATTCACTAATGGATTCTCTGAATATCATCAAGTTTGGATAAGAGAAGAAGATCAACCTAAAACTATATTTAATACTGAGTGGAGATCTTTCATGTACACTATAATGCCATTTGGGCTAGAAATACCCTTGCTATTTTTAGTTGGATCATGGCCAACACCTTTAAAGAATTCATTCGTGAATTTTTGGAGGTATATTTGGATTATTGGACAATGTATGGGTTGATTAAGAATCATATTTAGGTATTGCATACAATGCTAGAGAAATGTAGAAGTATGTAGATCTCTTTAAACTTGAAGAAATGTATTTTTGTTGTCCCCTTTAACACACTATTAGGAAATATCATTTGTAAAGAGGGTTTGATGGTAGACCCTATGAAGATAGATTTAATTATGAATTTACCTCTGTCGTAAATAGCCTCAGAAGTAAAAACATTTCTTGGCTATATTGAGTATCATAAGAAGTTCATTAAAGGATATGCTACCATGGTTGCACCTTTGGAGGAATTACTAAAAAAATAGAAGACAAATAAAGCCATTGATTAGACAAAAAAAATCCAACAATCCTTTGACACCCTCAAGTAGAAAATAGTTGAAGCACCCATTCTCATCTTTCTTGATTGGTCAGTGCCTTTTTATGCTCATGTAGACGCATCCATAATAGTTATAGGCATTGTATTAGCCCAACCTAGAGGAAACAAGGACCACACAAAAGCATTCGCCAAGAGGAAATTGTCTAAAGTAGAAATAAACTATACCACTACTGAATGAGAAGATTTAGCCATGGTATATGCACTACAAAATTTTTGACACTATCTATTATCTACCCCCTTTACATTCTATAATGATCACGAGCCCCTAAAATTATCCTAAATAAACTGATGATACGAGAGCGTATATGTAGATGGCTCTTACTATACCAAGAGTTTAATTGTACTGTAATGGTCAAACCAGGGAAACACAATCAAGGACTGGACTACTTATCTAGGATTGATATAGGAGAAGAGCCCGATAAAGTTAACAAAGAGGACCTACCTGACACATACCTTTTCCAGATCATAGTAGTACCAAAGGAATTTCATGATATTGTTGAATTACTTTGTACCAAAACATACTCTTTGGTTATGAATGCCCATGATAGACAACTTCTATTGAGAAAATCATTACCATTTACCCTAATCAAAGGAGCTATGTATAAGAAAGTAAAATATGATGTACTCTAGAGAGTCATCTATGAGCATAAAAGGAATTTGATTCCCAAAGAAGCGCATGAGGGAATAGTAGGTGGACATAATTGTGGGTATGCTACAACTTGAAGGATTTGTTATCTGGATTATGATGGCCCAATATATACAAGGACATCAAAGAGTATGTCAATAAATGTGATATTTTCCACCAAAGAACCAAATACCGTACAACATGTGATGAAATGCCTCTCCAACTGGTCCTAGCACAAAACCTCTTCGAGAGGTGGGGAATTGATTTCATTGGCCCTATTTTACCCTCTGGCAAAATTATCTAAAGCAAGATTCATCATTACTGGTGTTGAATTCCTAACCAAGTGGGTAAAAGATGAACTAACCAAAGATTGTATTACCTATATTGTTGCTAAATTCCTAGACCACAATATCCTTACTAGGTTTAGGTGTCCCTTAAGTATCACAAATGACTAAGGAAAACACTTTATCGATAAGACCATAAAGGAGTTACTAGAAAACTTTATGATTACACATAATTGAAGCACCCCTTACCATTGACAAGCAAATGGGGTGAGTGAAGCATTGAATAAGATCCTTGGAACTAATCTTACCAAAATTTGCAATACAAATAAATTGATTGGGATGTTAAGATACCAACAGTACTTTGGGCTTACTAGACAACCTATAAAAGAGCCACATCACACACACCATTTGATCTAGTTTATGGTATGGAGTCTACCTTACTGATTAACTTCATAGTCAACAACCTCCATATGAGCCTCACCTTAAGGCTCACTGAGGAAGAATTTATCAAACACAGGCTAGAAGAATTGGAAAAATTAGATGAAGAAAGATAGTTGGTTGAATCACACTTGTGGACAAAATGCAAAAGGCAAAAGTCTTGGCATGACAAAAACCTAAGGACAAAACACTTTTTCCTTGGAGATTTCATTCTATTATATGACAACAAGTTCTAAAAGAATGGAAAACTCAAACTTTGCTAGTTAGGACCATACAAAATTAGTGACATTTTGGAGTCTGGAGAAATAAGGTTAGAGATATTGGACAACACAATCCTATAGTGTTATGTTAATGGAGTGAGATTAAAACATACCATCAAGATTCTGGACAAAGTTGACTTAAGGACAAGCCAAGGTTTTAATGAGGGGATGATGTTAGCTAGAAAATAGTGTACAAACACCGGTCTAGAGATTCCTAATATCTAACTAGAAAGAACATTCTAGAATATGAGCTTAGGAAGATATAATGTACTATAGGGATGCTAAGGGTCGTGTCCCATATTGTAGCTAAAGTAGATAAAAATATTTATTCACCAGTAGCATAAAGTGAATTATAGAGTAAGGAAGAATATAGGGTATTGACTATGACAAAGACATAAGGAATGTAATGAATGACTACTGATATAATGAATATAAATAAATCCAAATTATGATCTATCTTGTGTGTATGTTATTTTATTTTGATTTACAGCTAATCTCAAATTTGGAATACCTTCTCGTGTTACCTCAATAGGACCAACTTTGAGGTTAAATACTACAACTAGCAGAGATCCTTTGGGTACAAAACTCTGGTTTGTATCCCTCAAATTTCCTGCTAACATGATCCAAAGACTTAAGTACCTCCTCTAAATACAAAGATACCTCCTCCAAATGTATCTCAAAATTATCCACACTCATTTCAAACTATGATGAATGATCATGTGGAGAATCAATAAGAGCGTTAGAATGTTCCCTCACAACTATTGAAGAAGAATCATCTCCATCGAAGAGAAGATGAATGCAATCAATGGTGTCTCCCAAATTGGAAATGTAGGACTCTACAAACAAACTTGCAATATTTTTTGAGTATTCATCCCACATAGCTATTGTATTAATTCATCATGTTTTCTCAGCATCTTGGGCATCCATTTTGTAGGAAGTATATTTATGCCATTGATTTCTAAAATATTACAAGGTTGTCTTTTAAGGTACACATCTATTGGTTAAAAGGTTGTTTTGGGATTCATTTTAGAGGATTGGACAGTATAGGAGCATAAGATGACACAAAGGAAAACCAAAGGCTCTCTCTTGAAGGGTAAAATTAGTTTTTAGTCCAACTACAGAGAGGTAGAGGTAGTTACAGATTGCTAGAGAGGTTACACGTGCACATCTTTTCAATTATTTCTCCATTAATGTATGAACAAATACATAAACATATTTAATATGTTAGATATTTTCCTCGTCACATTTTCTTCTGTGAGTATAAATCTTATTTGGTGAATGAGACAACATTCTAAACCTATTGCAACTTATTTTATTTGATCATTTTTCTTTCACATATGAATTTTTGTAGCTCATGGATGGATAGCTAAGAATGTGAGATTGGTAATTTACTATTTTTAGATGCATTTGAATGCTCAAATCAACTAGTATTTATTACTGTCTCTTGTAGTTCTCTCCCTGTTAGTTATGACTTTGCAACCCTTATATTGGCACAGATCTAGCTTGCATTCTTCAATCAAAGATAAACCATTAAAACCTTTGTTTCAAGATATTATCACATTAAGTGTAACCCATGGTCTACAACAAAAAATGGTACAAATATAAATTTTTAATATCAAATTTACCTCGTGGTCCATGTGGATTGTCCCCACCTTGCTCTCATAGTAGTGATGTTGTAATCAACTATATATAGGAGTTATGATAGTTGATTGTTCTCAACTCAGTGACAATATTTGAGGTGGAATCATTAAATTGAGTTTATCCATAACCATTTTTGGTTGTCCATTTTGTTTATCAAACCTCTAGAAACACCCTCCTAAGTCTAAGATAAGCTCAAATAGTAGAAGATAAAACCCATTCTTGTAGAGTTGACCTTCAACCCTCCATGGTTTGTGGATGAGTAGGTTTTACTTTCATGATGACAATTCTAATCTTCAAAGTGAAATTATATTCTAGGAAGTGGATTTGTAGTTTTGGGATCTAATAAACTTGAAAAGTGTGAAGGTATAAGTCCTAAGGTTGAATCCTAGTTAGTGAGTGTGAGATTAGAGAGATTCACCAAACATATAAAGGAAAATACACTTTCTCTAGGTTAATCCAAGCTAACTAAATAAATGCATAGAATTACAAAAAATAACCTAGATTAAAGTAAATGATATATAAGAATATTAAAGTGTGTAAATCAGTGTTAATTTAGGAAATAAAGTGTAAAATATTTAGGTACTTAGCACATTGAATAGAAAATAAATTGTGACAACTGGTATCTCAGAAAATTGATTTACCATGATTTGGATAATTGAAGATCTTGAAGTGCACATTACCCTCAAAATTTGTGCAAATATATAATCCTCAATGGGTCAATTTTACGGCCCTCAATTAGTTTCATGTCATGCAAATTTAATTTGTAATCCATGCATCTAATTTGACAAAGTGTATACTTCTACTATCTAGTTTATGTGAGATTTACTCATCATTAAAATATCCTAGGGAGATTGTTATATCACTAGGGTCAAGTTATCCCAAGTCAACTCCCACAAATGTTTGTCTTTAATATAGTGGGCAAGTGTTAGAATATAATAATCAAGTGATACAATGTCTTGGATGATAATATTGATGCAAACACTATTCTTTTTAACTAATCAAAATATTCCTATATTTAATGATCCTTGAGGTGCTAGGATTGTAAATGATAACCTGATGTAAACAAATGATGAGTTAATGTCCAAATGAATGTCTTGAAATACCAAGACATAATAATTCATTGCACAAACATATATCTAGCTAGATCCTATTGACTAATGAAAAGGACGAGAATTAAAAATTTTGAATTTAAATTTTTAAAATTTTAGGTCAAATCTTCACCAATTGAGATCATTCTCATATATCATGCAAATGACCCGTGAGGGTAAGTGTATGATCTTGAGGTAATGAATGATAATCTAAAAATTATGGTTAATAAATGAGGTGGATATGTGGGATTTTATGTGGAAGGTGAGAAGATAAGATCAAATGCATCGAGTTGCGTGTAAGGAGAAGTAAATGGATACATAGAAGGTTTGGGGGAGGAACTAAACTTCACAAAAGAGTCTGCCACTATCACTATATAGTTATATCAAGATATTTCCTCGAAATGGGCCCAAAACTAAATGGGAATTAGCATGGTTATGCAAATTTCATCATTATAAATATAATTTCTATAAGGGTTTAAAAACCACTTACATATAATTTACCTCATTTAATGAAATGGGATTATGTCATAACTGATAAACTAAATGGATTTAAATATAACATTTAGATCGACTCAAGAGATGGAATAGTGATTGCAAATGATGCTCGGAATTGATTTGTCACAATATTAGATTTTATAAGTTTTTGTTAATTGGAGAAAGAAGAGCTAAAAAATACAACTTATAAAGAAAAGTATAGTAGAAACAAAGAGAAATTGGGTTGCAGCTAAAATCTATAGGGTTGATGAAAAATGTTTCTCAAAATATACAAATTGACTGCATGCCAATCTAGTTTAGATATGCATCTATAAAATTGAATTTTGTGAGTGAAAAATGATTTGGTGTGCAAAACTAAATTTGTACCTATATGACTAAATTGGCAAGAGTGGGTTGTTCGAAATTTTCTCACCCCAATCTTCTGATATTTTAATCTAATAAGGAATTGATAGTGTTTACAAACACCATTAGGGAATCTGCTAAATTATGAGGGTTTGTACTGATTGAACTACTTAGAAACAAAATCAAGGACAAACAAGCATGCAATATACCTAAGATGATGTATGTTGATGTAACGTTCTTAGAACAACACTATATTCTTTTTATTTGTTTGTAAATCAAACTGTAGATGCACTCCATAAGAATATCCTAAGTTCTCCTTCATGATTTGAAAATGAACAAATGAATTTCTTTTAATACAATATAGCACATAAATCAACACAAACATGTGCTAGGTCAACTCATACTAAATAGTGAAGAAGTTGATCACGTGTAAATTATAATTTAAAAATTTAAGGTTTAGATCTACAAGTGTAGGGGTGACTAGGTGAAGTCCACACTTATAGATTTAATCTAGGGTAGTGAATAGGAGATCTACGAATTGAGATCAAATGTACAAGGATGAGTGATAATAGGCTAAGGACGTGGTGATTTCATGGGAACATATTTGCAAGAATATATTACTCATAGACTTGTTATTATATTAACGATACTTTAGTCAAAATGAGTCCAAAATATAAGGGAAAAGAACATGGATTTGCACTTTTCACCATTATAATCTCTCTCTCTCTCTCTCTCTCACACACACACACAAGCCTACACTTATAGATCTAATTTAAGATGTTGAATAATAGATCCATGAATCAATATCATATATACAAGGATGAGATATAATAGGCTCAAGGTGTGGTGATGCCATGAAACCAAATTCACACAAGAATGTTCCACTTATAGACTTCTTATTACATCAAAGACACTTTAACACACACACAAAGTTAATACTTACAAATCTAATTCAGGATTTTGAATAAGAGATTTATGAATCAAGATCAAATGTATGGGGATGAGCAATAATAGGCTCAAGATGTGGTGATGTCATGGAACCAAATTCGTACAAGAATGCACAACTTGTAGACTTTTGATTATAGAACCCATGCTCTTTTCACCATTACAATTTGTACCATACATGTGTGTGTGTAAACACACATGATGGATGGTTTTATACAATGTTGGTATCAAGAGCAATGGCCTAAGTTGATATCTCTTTGGCTAAGAGCCAAGGATTAAGGAGCATCTATTCCTCAAAAGTTGCTTAAAACACATCTGAAAATCATCCCTCATGGGGTTAGAGGGTCTTGCATACAACAAGACTTGATCACTAGTGGATTTACTAAAAACTATTTATATATAGGCACACACATATATGTGCGTATATGTATATGATAGAGGGTTTTATATCAAACCTAGATCATTTTCAGACCCATTTGATATCAAGAGCACACGTCTAAGGTAATACCTCTTTGACTAAGAGCCAAGAATTAAGGAGTATTCATTTTGTCATAGTCCCCTAAGGTACAATCCTAACACCATCCCTTTTGAGATCAAGGACTATGCACTTACGAAGACTTCATCCTTAATGAGTTGGAGGAAAACTATTTAACTTCACTAACACATCAAAGACACCACAATATAATTTAAAATATCTATAAAACCAATATTTAATCCAAAGCCCTCTAAATTCTCTCCCACGGCTCCCTTCCATGGAACCGCCCGCTAGATCCTATTCATCTCTCTCATATTATTTTATTTTATAAGAGGTTAAATTTTTTCTTACGATGATGTTTTCGGATTTCCGCGAATTAGACCTGGATCTCATCTATATTTTCACATTAGGGTGCTCAGGCGTGTGTTTTGAGCTAGACAAGCAGAGCGGCGGGCGCAGGAGAGCGACGAGGAAGAGCGTCAATGGTACGAGAAAATATCAATTTATGTTTCGGCGCGTTATTCAGTTCCACCGTTGCAAATTGATGAATTCTCTCCCTTACTATGTGTTTAATTCGTGATAATACTGTCCTTGATTTCAAACACCTCGAAATTCCCAATGCTGTGTTTTAATAAATAGTCACCAATTAATGTTAAGATCGACTAAAGACTGGCAAATTTTTTTTGCAGAAATCTACATTAGTGGGTGATTGTTACATCCAGAAGTTTTAAAAATTTCATTTTAGAGCTTAGCGGTGTTCCGAGTCCAAATGGTATGAATATTGAGCATATTAGTTAGGGTTTGAATGGTGCGTTTATGGTCTAGGGTTAGAATGTTGGGTTCATCGTATAGGGTTTCAACTCGAAGCTGATGGTCCGAGGATTGACTGCGGAGATTGTGGGTTAGATATCGGATTACGGGATTTATAGCATAAGTTTGAGTTTTGGGCTATATGGTTCAGGGTGTACCGAGGTATAGGGTTTTTGGCAGTTTTGAGGGTTACCTTGTAAAGTGGGTTTGGGACTTCTGTTGTTTTTCAGAGTATGAAAACTAGCTTCGAAGTCGCAAATCTGTTAATCAGACCATAAGGTTTGAGTGTGTAATATAGCTCCAATCTTAGGCTAGAAATGACCAATAAAAGCATTGCAGTGTCAATCGCGTTATTTGAATACCTAATTTTTTATTTTAAACGAATGGGCCTTTTATTATTCACTGCAATAAGTCCCATAACTCTTGTATTACATTTGTTAATTGAAACATATGGGTTTTGTTAAAACATTTCTTCAGTAGCTAGTTTGGAGGTTCAAACTGTGTCAGCCTGCTGCCTGGAGTGGTTGTGTGCTTAGGGGTGTTAAAGGGAGGTTTTCCAATTGAATGTCCTAGATAGTTCATGATTATAAACAATTGTGAGTGTATTCATAATATTTACTGATTTTATGATTGAGTCCTGGCTATTTTATGTTTTACATGAATGCTATTGGATTGATTATGATATTTAATGATCTAATGCTTGAGTCCTGGCTATTTCACTTTTTCAACATCATTGTGGGATTAGACAAAAATCCTTTTGTACTGTCTGAGAAACACAGCTCATTTGGTGTGAACTAAGTCACCTACATGTATAAACCATTGGATAAATAGCATCTTCTATCATGTTTACCTGTAGATATCTGCTACGGGATGTGTTATATGTAACAGTGAAACACACTTTACGTTCTATTAGTCTGATCATGTTTTATCCATATTACCATATTTCTTAACCTGGCTCAGGAGTACTACTATTACTTAAAATCAATATCATTGTCAAATCAGTATGCTCTATGCATATATCTGGTTAGCATAAGTGTAAGAAGATCAAATATAACTGTTTTCTCACCTGAGGCAAAATATCATTATTATTTTATCTTAGATCAAGCATGCAAGACTGTATTAAGTATTTGTAGGAAAATAAGTTTGGTTAGAGTGGATCATTGAGATTAGATTAATAGTTTATGATAGTGAGTCTTCACTGTTTTCTGATTATTACTATTAAATAATATTGGTGGTGCAAAAGTAGGCATACAAAATTTCAAGGTTATAAATTTGTTTGTTGGGAAGAGTGCTACTGTTTTTTGCCCAGTGGTAGGCGATACCGTTTTGGGGCATCTGATTTGCATGGGTGTTTGTTTTTTGATATTTTCTTAATGTAGTGTCTGAAACAGGTGTTCTTGATGATAATTATACGACCCTCTTGAATTTATTCTTGTGTGCATTGGTAGATTTATATTGTGCAAAGTTGATTTTGACTGGCCATTTTCCTGATAGATGTGCACTGTTTGATTTGACAAAGTATATTTGAGTGGGAAGACTAGGTATGTGTCTTGTCTGTAATTGCATTTGCTCTAGGGGAGCAACTTAGGTGCAAAGGGGGAGTGTTTTTCTTGCAATTGCCACTCCTGAAATATGGAGGCGTTCTCAATGGAGTGCCATCACAGTACAATCTCATCACCTGAAGAGTTTTGGTATCATATCGGATGGGTTGTGTTGTCTAGCCACACAATGGTAATGCGTTTGGTTAATTGGTCATTTTTCTCATTTATGAACCTTGTTCAGGCATGCATCAATTTGATTAAGCAGATTCCTTTGAGTGGGAAGAAGTGGTATCAGTGATTGTATTTGATTGGATTAGGATGTTAATGGGAATGCTTTATTGCCAATATTGGTCCAGTATGTCACTAATAACCATAGGTTCTCTAAGGAGTGTCCTCTTGCCATATTGAAAACGAATAAATTAGTGGAATCGTTGTACAACCTTAACTACGAAGAGTTATCATCATTCTGGTGTAGAGTCTTTGATTCACAAAAAGCTGTTACTGCAGTTTACTACATTCATTCTTATTTAGGAATATGCACCAATCATTTCAAGAACTGATTCAAAAACATCAGAATTCTTTCTCCTTTTGTTGAAGTAGAGACCGTTGTTGAAGTAGAGGGTGCAGGATCCATGAATCATAGAATATGCTAAGATAAAAAAATTCCCACAGACGATTTCTTGTGGAGATCCTACTCTGAGAGTTTTTAATTTCTATGATGATTAGAATTTAACTATTAATGGAATAGTATTTTAGGCCAAGGATACAATTTTGGCTTGAATATTGAGGGATTTCCAATGTGGGAAGTTTATACCATCTTTCTACAACTTTTAATTTCTGTCTTTCTATCTGTTCTTAAGTTTTCCAATACATATTGCGTGAAATTCCAGGCACATCCCCTCTCTAGTCATGAAAATTTTTGGGTCCTGGTCACAATTTTCTAGGGGTTTCATTTCTGAGAACAGCCTGGTGTGTCTGATTTCCAAGATTGATCTGTAGACCTTCAAAAAATACATAAAAGGGATTTCCTAACCATGCCTAAACTGACAGTCTCCTGTAATCCTTGTAACAGTATCATAGGAAAAATAATAAAATTAAAATAAGAATATTTCTTAAGCTTTTACATGCTCTAAAAACTTTGCCAATGGTCAAAGAAGTTAGAGGTTTTAGAGGTTGAGAAGCCCAAAGTTGCGGGTTATATAACATACTTACTGCTCTCCCTTATTGACAAATGCCTTAAGGTGTTTGTGTGCTAAGTGGGTCCTCTTGCTCTGTCATATTTTTTTGGATTGACTAATGAGAGAGTCAATTGGGGCCCTTGCCCATGAAAGATACCAAAATAGATCAATAAAAGGCCATCACCATGCAAATATTAATGTAGTTTGGTACATTTGAGTTTGTGCTGGTACTTAATCTCTCAGTTGAAGTTACAATAAACGTGTTGTATGTTACTATTATCTTTGAATTCCATCTTAATAATAGGTTAATATATATTGTCTTTTGAATTCTTGGTTTGAGTACAGATGAAATTTATTTAACTATTCTGAAAGGATATGAGGAGGTTGGTTTGGCTACATGAATGACATTAATTTGTTTAGTATAGGTCAGCTGTGATTATTGTTTGTGTAGGATGATTTATTGATATTACATGGGATGTACTCTTTCTGGATGTTTCTAATGTTTGGTATGGTACATCACCTTATATTCAGGCTCGTGGATTGAAGAAGCATTTGAAGAGGCTCAATGCCCCTAAGCATTGGATGCTTGACAAACTTGGTGGCGCTTTTGTAAGTTAAAAAGTTTATAGGAAAGTTTGAGGCTGATATTCAAATATTTGAATTGCCAAAAGTAAATTTAACATTTTCAGACAGCTATATTTTTCTTATTAACTGATGTGGTACTTAGTGGCATTTTTTTTCTTTTACAGGCACCAAAACCCTCAGCTGGTCCTCACAAGGGAAGAGAATGCCTTCCTCTTGTGGTTCTTCTGAGGAATAGGCTGAAATATGCCCTAACATACCGTGAAGTCATTGCTATTGTAATGCAACGGCTCATTGAGGTTGATGGAAAAGTCAGAACTGATAAATGCTACCCTGCAGGATTCATGGGTGTGTACATTGATCTGGTTTTCGTTATCCCTTTCTATATATGTCTTAGACCATGATTATTATATTTGAGGGCACAACTAGTTATATAGTTATGGAAATTTTCCTGATTGCAAAATGCATTTTTGTTTATTCAAATTTGTCTTCTTTCTTGCAGATGTTGTTTCTATTGCAAAAACCAATGAGAACTTTAGGCTTCTCTATGACACTAAAGGTCGTTTCCGCTTGCATTCAATCAAGGACGAGGAAGCAAAGGTATTATGCTTTTTTTTCAGCTCAAGCTGTCAAGGAAATCAGAATTGCAAGAACAGATATGAAATTCTTAAGAATTAGCCAAAACTAGTTATGGAATATTGAAGTCTGGAAAAGGGCAATAAGGTTTGAACCAAAAGAAAATTTGTTTAAATTTGGACTTGGATTTCTTGCTTGTAGGGTTTCTCTTTTGATGGCCTGTGTAACAATTTATTTAAATTCAGTTTTGTTTCTTCTCTTTGCAGTATAAACTTTGCAAAGTTCGTGGAGTCCATTTTGGTGATAAGGGTATCCCTTATCTTAATACTTACGATGGGCGTACCATTAGGTACCCAGATCCATTGATCAAGGCCAATGATACCGTCAAAATTGATCTGGAAACAGGCAAGATCAAAGAATTTATCAAGTTCGATGTTGGTAATGTCGTCATGGTTACTGGAGGTCGTAATAGAGGCCGTGTTGGAGTAATTAAGAATAGGGAAAAGCATAAGGGTAGCTTTGAGATTATTCATGTCCAGGATTCTGCTGGGCACGAATTTGCAACACGACAGGGTAATGTGTTCACCATTGGAAAGGGCACAAAGCCTTGGGTATCTTTACCAAAGGGCAAAGGTGTCAAGCTGTCTATTATTGAGGAGGCCAAGAAACGGAATGCAGCTCAAACTGCAGCAGCTTAATGTTGGGATCTGGAAAATATAATTTTCTTTAATGGTTAAACTTCGGTGACTTGGTATGAGATCTAGAATGAAGTGTAGTTCTGTGTTACAAATTTGAGGCCTAAATCTGGCATTTTGGTTTTTTCAACATTGGTTTATATTTTCAGATTTTCTATACGCGTGCCATATAAACAGTTTTTCTAAAACATGGCATGGCTTTTGCATTGAGGATTTTATAATAGTCTTGTTAGTTACTGCCGGTAGGCAGTTTACTATAGCATCCATTTTGTGCAATTAATTCTGATGAAGACCCAATCAGATCATTTTATTTTAATCCATGCTAAGGTTTCAATATATAACAAAAATATTTTTAATAGTTGTGCCTTTACGATTACCATTTTTTTCATGTCCTATATTAGCTTATGTCAAAAAAGTGAATTTAATTCATATGCTGTATTTATTTTTTGTTCCCTAGGCGGAGAAAAAGAGAAAAGGTATTATATGGTCATTATCAAAACAGAAAGTTTATGTATGCTTTAAATTTAACAAACCTGACAAGGCAGAGAGACCAAATGCCGAAAGCTAAACATCTAATCAAAACTATGGCCAGCCAACTAACTATGAAGCCAAACTATTACAACAGTACTGTAACATAAAGTAATCCATATCCAACAGCCAATCCCTCCCATAGTGGAGGGGCAGAGATGCTGCCCCCAACTACAGCCGTAACTACTACACCATCAGTGCATGGAGTTGCATGAGATAAGCCACTGTGTTAAGCCTCCGCCCGCCTAGCACTAGCAATGCAATTTTTGGTAAGCCATGGGAGAGTGATTGAGAAATGGGCCCCCTAAAGCAACATAATCGAATGTCAACAGCTTTCATGATGACTCCCAAAGCCAGTGTATGTAGCCTCTCTATTTGATTAATTAGGGTTATGAAGTGTTTTCCATTTCTCCAAAGACCCCCATTGAGACAATACCCCAGAATTTAGCCCCCAAAATTGGCAAGAGTAACAATAGAGCACAGAATACCCTATATCATGCCAATATAGTCAATCATAAGGCCAAATGTGCATCCTTTCGGTCCCAATATATGGAATGTTACGTATTTTGTATGAAAGTATAGTGTAAGCATCTCATTTTCATTTATCAAAATCTAATATTAAGAGCTATATGGAAAATTGGAAGGCATCTAAATTTCAGAGATATGTTTGATGTGTGGACACCATGTACTCATTGCATTCATCTAATTATGTCACAAATGTAAAAGAAAAAAAAGTTCACCTATTTTAATAGAAATATTAGTGTAGAATAACATATTAAAAGCCCTTGGTGGCTCTTTGCCCTTGGTGGCTTTTGTGGATCCGCTCCTCTCGCCTTGCTCGGTGGATTTGGATTTCTGAGTCTTCTTGGTTTGTGGTGCTAAGGAAGAAGAAGGGACTCTCTTGATTGGTCGCTACTTCGCGGTTTAGGGTTAAGGGTGTCAGATTAGTCCCCTCTGATTTTGAGGTTGTCTAGTCCTAGTCTTTGGTTTGACAACTGTCTGTCTATTGTTTCTATGTTTGGTTTGTTCTCTCTTAGTTCTTTTTTTATTTGAATTAGCTTCTTTTTGACTTTTTAAGCTCTTTGTGTAAAGGGTACAACACCTTGTAAATGTTGTTTATTTTATTAAAAACATATTAAAGACCCAAGATCTAAGATGATTTTTTTCCCCTTAGAAATATACCCAAAATGATTTAATTTGCACCTTAGTGAAATGTTTTACAAGCCTTAATTGAAAAGAAGATTAAGAGGAAACAAATACTATTAAGAATGATTTTATTTGTACTTTTGTGAAATGTTTTACAAGCGTTAATTCAAAAGAAGATTAAGGGGAAGCATATTTGCATACTACTTATATTAATATGAATACAACACACCCCAATGCATATTATTTCACATAATTTCACATATTGCATTGACCCTACTCCTTTAAGGAAACTATTACTTCTGATTTCCTGTTTTAAAATTGTAATATCGATGAATGGGGTACGGTATTTTCCATTTAGTGAGTCCCCTATTTTCTTATAGAATTTATTTAATGAAAATGTCTTTCTCAAATTGGTATTTTCCATTTAGTGAGTCCTCTATCTTCTCATAGAATTTATTTAATGAAAATGTCTTCTCAAACTATTTACATTTATCAATTAATTTATAGAACTTATAATCTAATCTGTAAAAAATATTATTAGTAAATTGTATTTTGAACATATGAGAAATTTAAAAATTTTATTCATAATTTTTTTAATATTTTTGTAAAGTAAAAATGCAAGTTTTTAAATTTAAATTATGTTAAATTATTTATTGAGAATTTATTTTGTTATTATAGTTTAGACCATATTCTCATTGTGTGTAATTTTTACATATTATTGTAAATTAAAAAAATTATGGAGAAAAAATAACTACAATAAAAACATGTTGCGTGCATACTTAAATATGATTTATATTAATAATATAATCACTTATCAATTGATTTTGTTTTCATAAATTTTATTTATAATTAATTTTTATTTATTTATTTTTAATTGATACAATTTTTTTAAAACTTATTAAGTACATAATAGAAAGATTACTAATATTTTTAAAATCTATTTTCTTATACATAATGTCTTACATTTTTTATTATTCTATTTACAATCAATTTTCAATTATTAAGATTTGTATTATGTGCGAACCGAAGAAAGGAGGTGTAATTACACATGAATAAAGATGAATAGATGAAGATACCAAACATTTTAATAAATATATAGTAAATAAAAATTCTCAAGTAACTTTTCAGGAATAAAAAATGTTTTATGTTTTTTTTTTTTTTTTATATTAATTTTAAAGTATTAATATTAATAAACATAAGGACCCCATTTAATAATAAAATAGTTCTTAAAGTAAATAAATAATATGAACATAATATTTATAAAATAATCAAAATATTATAAATGTTAATCACAATAGCTTAGTATTATAATTTTTTTAGAATTTTGATTTTTTATTTTTAAGAGTAATTTATAATAAAATCATTATAAATATTAGTAATCTAGATAATAAAAATATTTCTTATTGTTTAACCAAAATTAAAAAATAGTATTCATTCTTTATATTTGAATTTTTGTGACAATGTAAAAATAAATTTGAATTATTTATACATTTAGTTGTTTATAATGTATAATGTATTATAACTTGATGAATATATTTTGTTATAATTTGTAGGACGTCTTGCTTAAAGTTAAATATTGAAAATGAAGAGCAATTAAGAGAACATCAAAGAGAATATGCTTAAAATTATATGAGACAATGATGTGAACAAATGATTGATGCACAAAGAGAGGAAGTAAAAAGTCTTCAAAATGAAGAACAAAGAGAACATCGAAGACAATATGCTTGAAATTATATGAGACAACAATGGGAACAAATGAGTGATGCACAAAGATAAGAAATAATAAATTGACATTGAAGCAAGAATGAGAGTACATGTTGATGAGATGATAACACATTGTGCACGAACATCTCAAAAGGAGAAATATATATTGAGAAGAAAACATCGTCAATCTCATGGGAATGTTGAGGTTAGTTATGAAGGGATGAATTCTATTACAATAGACTGTGCTGCAAACACCAAATAATAGATTTCAAGATGTAATGAATGTTGATACTCAAAATCATGTAAAAAATAACAGTTCACAAAGGTTAACATCTCAACTAAGAAGAAGAAGACAATTGCACGTAACAAAAAATGAAAGGGATCAAGGAAGAGTTAATAATAATAGAAATATTGAGAATGATTTGGAAACTTTACAAATGATATTTTGACATAGACTAGATAAACTTGTTACACCAAGTATATGTTATAAAATGAAGGTTGTACGGGTACTTGAAGGTGCTATTTGTGATAGATGTTGACAAGACAAGCATGAACATCTATTTTCAACATTAAACAACATGGATCCTAGTCCACAATCATTAGAACTTGCAAAATAAATATAAATTGAGGAAATGTTGATAGCATGCATTACCCCAATTCTTCAAGTCACACATGCAACTAGAGGTCAGTATAAATATAAAGGACATACCATAAGTTTTCCACAAGGAATAAGAGAAAGATGACACAACGTCAAAAGCATACAAAAGACTTCTAACATAAACCCCCATTCAAAGAGACATTGGAGCACAATAAACATGTCACATGTTATTGGATTTTCCATTCACAAAAAGTAGTAGACTATTTGTCAAATTAAATGTTTCAAGAGAGGTATTCAAGCTAGGGGAAAAAATTAAAGTTAATGATGATGAAAGTCACCTAAAACATTTTATTGAAGGATATTTGGACATACCATCTATAATGAAAAGTGTTACACTTATAGATGTCGCTAGATCTTAGACTTATAATCCCAAGTGGAGAGCAACTAACAAATGGGAAGCAAGGACTATATTAACAATTTTGAGTGTTTCCAATATTTACCACCATATCTACATGTTAATCAGAAAAATGGGTTGAATTTTTTTTATTAGTTATTGTTGTACAAGCCATTTGGTAATATACAAAGAGATATCAGACTTGATGATACTACAATTATATCAAATCGACACTCACTCAACTATAATCCATGACATTTAAAATTAAGGAATATTACAAATAAAATTGAAAAATCATAATGATTCTGAAGATGATGATGTTTTACCTAATGATCAAAATACAATTGAACATGAGTGGGAGATCATCTCAAGACTACATCATGGATAAATTATGGATGTAATAGAAATAGATATTGTTGGTAGGAAAGAGCAACAATTCAAACATCACTAAGAAAATCCTACTGCAACTTGTTGCAAAGAACTCGTGGAACACAAGACTCAAGAGATACCATATAGGGTAGGGGTAGGATAGATGGGTTACATCCCATTCCATAATTATATGTATATGAAAATATATGAATAACAAAAGAGAGATTATATGTATAGATTAGAAT
This sequence comes from Sequoiadendron giganteum, assembly GCA_007115665.2. Lineage (NCBI taxonomy): Eukaryota > Viridiplantae > Streptophyta > Pinopsida > Cupressales > Cupressaceae > Sequoiadendron > Sequoiadendron giganteum. The sequence continues at coordinate 633,966,100 of CM021106.1, read as the reverse complement.
GTAAGTATGAGAGTTGATGTATAAAACAATAATGTATGAAGAATAGGGAAGAAGTATAGAGCACAGGGGAAGATATATGAATAATGTATGGAGATATAAAGGGATATGAATGTACCCCATAAATATAAGTAATATAATGATACCGAGATTCTATCTATATTATGATTATCTGTCATTTTGATGTATATATTTAAGTAGTCCATCTTCTGTCTAAATAAAATCGTTACTCCCTTTATATGATTGAGTCTAGGGTATAAACTACAACACTCAGAAAGTACTTGGGGCTCATAACTCTGATCTGTCATTTCCCTATATTCTTGCTAACATTAGTTATGTTGCTAGGACCTTGGTTAGGTTGTATAAAGGATGGCAATACTCATATTTTTAAATTGAACATAAAAGAAGAAAGGGGAAACAAATAAAATATGAAAATATGTGGAACCGTCCTCTTGGTATCTACTCTATGAGAGGGGGTTAGGCACCAAGTAGATGGAGAATGGAAAGGGGGGAGAATTATGAAAGGGATCCTCAAAGAGATGTGTCCAATAAGAGAAGCAAATAACCACCATGAGAAATAATAAAAGGACTAATGTAATCCTAAATCAATCACACCCATGGAAAAAGGAGATAAGAAAAACACAAGAGAGGTTAGAGAAGAAATTGAATTAGCAAGAAAAGTGAACATGACAAGCCCAAATGTAGGAGAGAGAAGATAAAACCAAATTGTTGAGAGAGAAGAAAGACACCATAGAATAATGGAATTGTGGAGAAAATGAGAATTGAGTGTGCCAATGAGGGTGTTGCCAAGGGAAAAAAAAAAAAAGAGAAGAAGAATGGAATACCCTAGAGAAATCAAATTTATGTTGGGAAAAAGTAGGACAACTTATAACTAGCTTAAATAAAATTGATAACTAGTATGGAAAATCTAGGAGATTGTTGTTGAAATCTTATAAGAATATTAGAACTCCACTCCCATCGTAACCCTCCGAAATTCCTACAATTAGACCATATTTATCAAACCTGATCATTAATCTAGATGATAGTGTGATCCTAATAAAGTGCTGCTTCCTAATATGTTTAGATAAAACTAATAGTGCAATAAAGAGAAACAACAAGATAATAGGGCACCTCAATGATTAGCCTAAGAAGATGAACAATATAAAAGCAAGATAAACAAATAAATTGCTGTTATACCTTCATGTTGTTGCTTCCTTGGTTGGCCCTTGATGTTGAAGTCTTGTGTGCTCCTTGGATGGAAATGAAAATGAAGTGGATGCAAGATGAATTGATGCAATATGGATGCTAAAATATAAAATAGATAAGAGATTGAATGGCAATTTTGCAAGAGTTTATTTGCAAAAGACTTGATTCCCCAAAATGAAGGAATTGAAGGGGTATTTATAGGCCAAATTGAATTCTCTAGAGAATTCAACGGTTGGGATTGATCCAACAAAGATCAAGATGAAGGGCTATGGTGAGTTGAGGACTCACAAGCCCTCACATCTTGACATGTGGAAGGTGAGATGTCCTAAGGTGGAGTGATGTGGAAATGAGGTGGAAGAAAAGGACAAGAGGTGGAAGGGAAGTACATGAGGTGGATGAAGGACAAGTACCTTTGAGGTACCTTGGGGAATGAGAAGATTTTCTCAAAAAGGAACTTCTTGTCCCCAAATGAGGATGAAAGAGACTTTCGAGGAATTTTAGAATTCCTCAAAAATCTCCATGGGAAAAGGGGAAATGTGTGGGAAGAATAAATGTAAATTAAAAATTTACATGTAATGGAAGATTCATTGGATAAAAGGAGATCTCCAAAAAGTTGGAGATTTGTCACATGTGGGAGATGTGACAAGTCCAAGGTTCTAGAAGCCCTTGGCACATGTGAAGTGACAAGGCAAGGATTCTAGAATCTTGCATGGGGATGGGAAAGACCTTGGAAGGATAAAAATGAATTAAAAATTCACATGGGGAAGAGAGGAACCTTGGTAGAATAAATGTGAATTAAAAATTCACATGGGGAAGGGAGTCCATATCAAAAATGGTAAGTGGGAAGGTTGACCAAAAAAGGTAAGCCAAATGTGGCTAATGATTCTGATTAAGGTTGTGCAAACACATGATTAAGGTAATTAATGAGAGATTAAAAGCAAGTGGGAGATTATGGAGGATGTGACACTTAATCTTGATTAAGTGGTGCACATCCTAATCACAGATTAATTAATTTAATCCGGATTAGGAGAGGGTTATGGAGAATGTGACAAGGAGAGAGAAAAAAGGAATTAAAAATTGATTTTAATCCAAATGACTAAATTAAATAATTTGTCATGTTTATTTAATTTAGAGAAGAGAAGACAAGGGGGTAAGGTAAAGTATTTAATTTATTTAATTAGATACTTTAGGAACCTTAGGCAGAAAATGAAATAATGATTAAATAAATTATTTAATCACTATTAATGAAATAGATGAATAAAGTAGACAATTTTGATCATATGGAAGTGATCAAATTTGGATGTCTACAGATAGATTTATTGAATTTTTGAAAACTTCAGAGAGGGTTCTATCTATTCAAGAAGAATATTAAGAAGATTTAGTAAATAGAAGCATGAGGAAATTAAATAAAGAAGAAATAAGAAATAATGAGGAGATCGGATTGGATTTGGGCAAGGGATTATGTTTAGTAACAAATAAAATATCGTTAACAAATAAGAAAGTGAAACTATATCTTGAGGAGTCACAACCCCCGAACCAAGACCAATCCCCTAAGCCGTATAAGAGTAGAAGAATTTTGAAAGAAGAGATACCACGAAGTGAAGAAATAAGAGAGAAAGAAGGGAAAAAAGTAGATTGGGAAGAGATATTTGGGAAAGAGTAATTTGATATAAAGTTAGCAAGAGATAAGGGTAGAGAGAAAAAGGCCCATATTGTTAGGAAAGTCAAGAAAGAGAAGGAAGAAAAGAATAGTCCAGAAATTCAAAAACTCAAAGCGAAAGAAACTAGAACAAAATGGAATCATCAATCAAAATTGTATTGGACTTGTACAAAAAGACTTACCCAAAACACGAGAAAAGTTGGAAAGAAGTAAAACGAGACTTCTTAGCAAACTTTGACACTCAATATCCCTAAAAAGAGTGTTAGCAAAATGAGGGACCTAGTGCAAGGAGAAGAAGAATTTGTAAAGGCCTATGACAAAAGGTTTAAAGAAATCTACTGCAAATTGGAAGAACCTTTAACAAAGCGACAAAAGATTGAATGGTTCATCTCTAGACTACAAAAAGATATAAGAGCAACCTTAGATGGAAGAATATTTAACTTATACAAACTTGATCACAATGGCTTACCGCATAGAAGCTCATATGACATAGACCCCAAAAAGATGACATAAAAGAGAATCTTGAGCAACTAACCATACAAAACAATATTTTGGAAAGAGCGGAGACAAAGAAAAGTAAAGAGATTTTTTGCACATATTGTTCAATGGAAGGACATATTTGGAATGATTGCCCTAAATCCCAAGGAGAAAGAATTGCAACAACATTACATGTAGAATTAAAAATGATACCAGTCAAAACTAATACATTATATTATGAAACTTGCTAGGAATGGGACAACCACCTCATTGAGGACTCTCTTGCCAATCAATTTCAAATCCATAATACAACAAGTCGTCCTAATCCAAGCTACCCCATGAACTACAACTATAACATAAAAATGACATATGTTAAAGGACTTACAGAAGGCCCTATATATGATGCAGGTTATAGTCTACCACCTTAGAGAGATAATAGAAGTGCATGTGCATTGTAGAATAATCCATCACAAGATTAAATGGGAGATAATAAGCAATCAAATTATAGAGGAGGAAGAGGGTGTGGTAGAAATAACCACTAAAGAAGTGGTGCTATATGATATAGATGTGGAAAGATAGGCTACTATGCTATAGAGTGCATGGTAGAAAAGAAAAGGAAGTGTCTATTTTGTGGAGATGATTCTCATGACATATTCAAATATGATAAAGCAGAACAGTATTATCAAAATATATCACACACCTTAAAAAATCATAAAAGGAGTCAAGGTAATAAGAAGAATATCACCGCAATGAGTTAAAATTTGGCAACAAATGAATCAATGTTCATTTGATACATCAAATGAGGAATATTCTGGTGAAGAACAAAAAATGAAAACTAAGAAAAAGAAGAAGCCTGAAATAAAGAAAAATAAGGTTATAGTACTTACTAGACAAGGAACCGATATTAGAAAAAATAACCAAAGAGAAATTGAAGAAGTTAGTGAAGACTTAGGTCTAGAAGAAGAGGAATATGATTACTTCCGGACAGCTAAACAAAAAACAACATGATAAAATAGTAGAAAAAGAAAAATAATAAATAATACAACAAAAGGATGATATAACATGTTTCTCGAAAGAAGAAGTAGTGAGGTTGAAGAATTTAGCCTCTTTGGCCCAACAACAGGACCTCCTAGTCAAATTAAAAAAGCTAGGGAAATATTGGAACAAACAAAAACAACAAGTCCATCAACTTACAGAAGATCAGAATTGGAAGAATGACCCTCTTCTAATTACCACACGTCTTAATGATAAAAAAGTCAAACATATCATGGTAGACTTAGGTGCGGACCTGAACATTATTTCAACAACAACTTGGGAGAGGTTGGGCGGACCTAAGTTATTTATAACACCAATGACCATCAATTTGGAAGTTGACTCTAGAATGGAGACTTTAGGAACATGGAAGAATATAGAAGTAAATATCAAAGGACTCAAGAAAATTATAGATTTTTAGGTCTTTGAGATGAAGGAACACTTTAACACTTTCAAAGCATTGCTAGGATTGAGATGGTTTGTCAATTCTAATGGGATAATAGACTCAAGAAAGGAAGAGATATCTTTTACGGATAACAATAAGATAATATATATTCTACTAGAAGAGAGAGAAGACAAAACATATATAGAATAAAAGAGACCACAACCAATCTACTCAATCTACAAAAACTTCAATAATACATAGCTACTGCAACACAAAATATATGTATTCAGAAGGGTATTTATGATACCAAGTTGCTTAACCACTATATCGGGAAAAGATATAAAATAGGTATATCACATATAAATCACATCTAAATAGGTATATCACATATCAAAGTACCAAGGTTTTCTGGAGTAGGAGATATAAAGGAGTATATATTGGACATGGAAAAAAAATTCCAATACGTATCAATGAGGATCGTTTCCCTTTATGGCATCCTAGTATGTAATTTTGATTACTAGTGGCATACACACAAGCATACTATTCCCACATGGCATGCCTTCCAAATATTAATCAAGGCACAATACATGCAAGAAGGAGAATACACTCTAATCCCTAAATATGTAGGAATAAAGACCCCAAAGTACCATATTCAAATTTACGTCACCACATGGAAAGGAGATAGAGAATATGATCACCGCCTCTATATTCAACTATTTTATTGGACCCTTACACCAATAGTATAAACATGGTACATATTAATCAAGAACTTGAAGGGAGAAACTAAGGATTGGTCGAAACTTCAACAAGACTTCATCCACACACTTTTCCTCTAGGATGAAAATGAACAAATACATGCCGCACTAAACAAAATCAAGGAGATTATCTTCAAACCAGTTTCAAAAAACACCAATCCTCAAAAACTACAAAATCCACCACCTAGGAACAAAGGAATCTAGAAACTAATCAAATGGATGGAGAAACAAGCACAACTGATTAAAAACATATGCTATCAAATACAAAAGGACAAAGAAGAATTGGACCCAAAAATTGAGATCATTGTGGAAGATGGAGAAAGGGAAATACAAATGAACAATGATTCTAAAGACTATTATTATAACCAAGTCCTCAAGTTAAGAGAAGAAAATATAGCCCATGGGGAGAATCCTAAAATGGAAAAAAATGGAGATTATTGGGAAGAACTAGTTGTGGCATCATTGATTGAAATTAGTCAGAATATGAGGAATTATTCGCATTCACAAAGATAAAAGGCATCAAAGAAGAAGTGGGATTCATGAACATATAGCTAAAGGAACTAAACCACACTAGAAAATACCTTACCACCTCAACCCTAACATGAAGGAAAGAGTCAACATAATTAGATAAAATGTTAGCAACAAGAATTATTAAATTGGTGGAAGATTATGAATGGATTAGCCCTATGGTAGTACAAAATAAAAAAGAAGGAGAAATTAAGATACATGTAGACTTTTGGGAACTTAATAAAGCATGTATTCATGATCCCTCTCCTACTCCCTTCATCGAGGAAATACTTGAATTTGTCGCAGGGAGAGATATTCATTTATTGATGATTTTTTTGAATATCACCAAGTTCAGATCAAGGAAGAATACCAACGTAAAACTACATTTTCCATAGCGTGGGGATCGTTCATGTATATAGTAATGCCTTTGGTATTAAAAAATGAACCATCAATCTTTAACATAATTATGGTGAATACATTTAAGGAGTTTATCAATGACTTTTGAGAAGTATATCCGGATGATTGGACTATCTACAACTTAGTGAAGAACCATACTTAGTCACTTTGAACCATGTTAGAAAAATGCAGAACTATGTAAATATCAAGAAATGCATTTTTATGGTACCTTTTGGCACATTACTAGGGCACATCATATGTAAAGAGGGGCTAATGATAGATCCAATGAAAATTATGTTGATTTTGGTCATACCACCACCTAAAACAACATCAAAGGTTAAGAAATTTCTAAGTTATATTGAGTATCACATAAAATTTATCAAAGGGTATGCCACCCTAGGAAGCTCCTTTAGAAGAACTCCTCAAAAAGAAATCTAATAAAGCTATTACTTATACTAACTAATGCCAACAATCATTTGACACAATAAAACAAACAATAACATAAGATCCTTTTCTTATATTTCCAGACTAGTCAATACCTTTTCATGTCCATGTAGATGCTTTTAGAATAGCGATAGGGGTAGTACTTTCTCAGCCATGTGGAAATAAAGATCACCTAGTTGTGTTTTCCAGCTGCAAACTTTCCCAAGCTAAGATAAATTACACTACCATTGAATGAGAGGTCTTATCTATGGTCTATACATTATGCAAATTTCACCACTATCTCCTATCCACACCATTCACATTTTACATTGACCATGAGCCTTTAAAATTTCTACTAAACAAACTAGTGATACAAGGAAGAATATGCAAATGGTTATTGTTATTCCAAGAATTTAATTTCAATATAATGGTAAAATCAGGGAGAAATAATCAAGCTCCAGAGTACTGATGCAGGAGCATCCAGTGGTGTAAGGGCAATCCTACATCACCCAAAAATACCTTTACCTTCATTTAGCTTTTTGTAGATGTTTTTGCATTTTTGGATACCCTTTTCGTCGAAGAAGAATTCCCAACTTTCAGAACTGCTTTTCTGCTTTTTCTACTCAACTGTTATTTTTAGCAGGTATGAATTTGAAGGCGTGAAGAGGCATAAATTTTAGGGAAGCTTCAGGATAGAAAAATAAGCGCTTTGGCGAAAGAATCAAGTCGATATCATTCCTGGTTTGGAAGTTATTCAAGTTTCGGTTTCTGCTTTTTGCCCTGAAAAACCTTCTGAGCCCTGTTTGAGGCACTAAACGGTCCCGTACGGGGTACGAGCCCAGAAATCATCAAAATCAACAAAGAGAGTTTTTAATGCATTCTTCACTTTGAGACCTTTCCAACGGTTCAAATGGTTCGAAAAATGGAGCCCCATATCAAAAATTATGGCTTCCGGAAGTTGGTCAATTTTTGAAAAATTACCAATTTTCGAATTAGGACTCAATTTTTGAATTTCAAATTGTAATTTTCGGTGCCAAACCACCAAAACTCATGATTGTAATGTTGTTTTTGGCTCCAAACTGATGGGGGGCTATTTCTGGGCTAGTTTCTATTTTTTGGGTAGCTTTTTGGGGGAAGAGAGCGCATAGTGAGAAAAGGGGATTTTATGTAGTTTCTGTAACTGGCATGTATTGAAAGCTCGAGGATTTGAGATCCTCTGCATGTAATATTTTCATATTCAGAATAATAATAATATTCTCTTGTTAGTGTGTGATTTTATGTGTCTCGGGTTAGCACCCTCATCAACTACTTATCTCAAATTGATACAGACGAGGAACTCAAGGAGGCTACAAAAGAGGACTTACCTAGAACCCATCTATTGTGGATAACTGTAGTACCAGAAGAATTTCATGATGCGGCTCAATTAATTTCTACTAGTCAATAGCCCATTGATATGACCACACATAAACAAGTATTAGTACAAAAATCCCTTCCTTTTACCTTAATTGAGGGAGCACTATACAAAAAGGGGAGATATGACATCCTCAAGAGAGTAGTCTATGAATATGAACATGAGAAAATATTAAGGGAAGCACACAAAGGCATTGTAGGGGGACATAATTGTGAAGATGATACTGCCTAGAAAATACTACTAGCTGGGTTACGGTGGCCTATTATATATAAGGACACTAAGAAATATACAAATAGTTGCAATATTTTCCAAGGAATAGGATGACCTACTACTCGACATGAAATTCCCCTCTAGCTAGTATTAGCCCAAGCCCCATTTGAGAAATGGGCTATTGACTTCATATGACCTATAGACCCTCTGGTGAAATTGTCCAAAGCTAGATTGATTATTACCGATATAGACTACTTAACCAATTGGGCCAAAGATGAACTGACTAAGGATTGCACTGCATATACTATAGCCATATTTCTCTACCATAACATAATTACCAAATTTGGAAGTTGATTAAGCATAACCAATGATTAGAGAAAACTCTTTGTCAACAAGATAATAAAGGAATTACTAGCTAATTACATGATCATCCATAACCGCAATGCAACATACCATCCACAAGAAAATGGGGCAGGTTAAGCACTAAATAAGATTATAGGCACTACTCTAACCAAAATGTGTGATGCAAATAGGACCGATTGGGACATTAAAATTGTTGTGGTGCTTTGGGCATACAACACTACATACAAACAATCTCTCAAGCACACCTCGTTTGATCTCTTGTATGGAATGGAGGCCAACCTACCTCTAAATTTTATGGTCCATAACCTTCACAAAACAATAGCCTTAAGAATCAGTGATGAAGAATCCATCAAACAATGATTAGAAGAACTAGATAAGCTAGATAAAGCAAGACAACTGGCGGAACACCATCAATGGACAAAAAAATGTAGATAGAAAGCATGACATAATTGAAATATTAAGACTAAATATTTCAAGTTTAGTAATATGGTATTACTCTATGATAACATACTCAATAAGAAGCAATACAACTAAGAACATTAGATGAAACAATGTTACAACCCTTCATGGCCCTATTCTTCTTGTCTCCAACTTTGCCAACAACTAAAAATTTGAAACAAGGAGATATAAGGTGATTATACCCTTGTTATTAATGCCCTAAGATTTAGGAAGTTGGAAAATTGGAAGCTCAACATCCTACTAGAAAAGGCTATGTCAATAATCCAAACTTTCAATGAATATAGTTTCTAGTATGTCTATCATGAAGGAAACTCAATGGCCGATAAACTGGAAAATAGGGGAGCGGATAGGGAGATACAAAATCATCATCGAGAGATAGTACTCTCTTCTTTGCTTCAAAAAACATAAATCGAGCTCAGGTAGGCATGGTGGCTAGTTATCCATACATCCAAAATCTTTTCGAAAGGTTTAGCTCGTAAGAAAGAACTCCACATAGAAATACTTTCGTGAAGGAATATAGGAACATTGGAAATCTAATCCCATAGAGGTATTAAAAGGATTTAATTTGGATAATGGTTGACCTATCTACACATCAAACAAAAGGTGGCACTATGGATTTCCACATCGATGGTGTGGAAAGCCATGTCATCGACAGATCATGATTTGACATATCAGTACATAATTTGCATCTTGGAAACTAATTTTTTCAGGAGGGTCTTAATTCTCTGAGTTTGATATGATATTAACACACATTATACTTGGCCATCACCACGATCACCCCTTCATACAGGTATGGTGTTGGACATTGCGCATAAGCTTGCATGTTCTCCACATTGTAATATCATTCACATCAGTGGGAAAATAATATCAGGAGGTTTATCTCGAATTGCCTATTCACATGTGTGAAGGCCGAATGCCTATCTCTACACTTGAAGGATTGCATTAAAATAAATGGCAAGAGTTTATAAATATCAAATGCGGGTAGTACCGACTCATTTTCTCTTCCATAACTCACGATCTTGTGTGGTTTGTGTATGACGAAGGTTCCAAGTTCATTGTGCATATGTTCAAAGAGTGCATAGTTTGTGGAGGAATGGACACCTGATTCGCTTGGTAGGTGACAAAATGTAGATGGCCTTCTTGGGCATTGTATTTGATTTGAGGTTCAAACGAATTTTGCTAGAGTTGGACTTCTTGTCGGTTGGAGCTATAAAATTGATTTTGGGGAAGGATTTTTTGGTAGAAGGGGAACGGTATTGATTCGATGCCGATATTGCCTCAAAGTTTGTTGTTGTGCTCTTGGATTTACAGTTATCAAAAGAAGAGGTGGAATCACTAGCGCATAGGTTGTTTAAACCTAAGTTGTTGGGTGCTCTAGTATAGGTCCTTGAAGCTGCTTCGTTGGGGTTAGGCATCCCCACACATTGTGAGTTGAGTCTCCTTGTTGTGCTGGGAGAGTTGGTTAAGTATTACCCTTTCCTACTAGACCTGAAGGGTGATGCTCTGCTAGGGCATCGTGAAAGTTGTGGGTGTAAATGTTTTGAAGAGAATGTTGCATTTGGTCCCTATGCATGACTTTAATTGGGTGGGAGATTCATCGAATTCATGCAGGAAAATGATGAGGAGTAATTGGTAATGTATTGCTGGTTTTTTTTTTGTCTATTATGTAATTCCACATAATTCTAGACTAGGGTTTGTGTACATTGGTTGTATATGGTGGCCAGGATGTATGCAGTCAGTGAATATATGTAAAATTGTAATAGGTCCTAAACGACCATTTTGTCTTAAAATGTAGCAGTCAGGTGGTAGGGGTCTAGTTTGGTATATGAAAATAACTCTGGTATGTAACTTGTTGGTGTGAATAAATGTCTTGTACCTAGTTAATTCATTCGCTAGGTAGTTAGGGGACATATTCACATGTTAAATTTACTTAAGATATAAGATTCTTCTAGAAGTGTTAGTTGCATTTTCTAAAACTTATCTTATCTAGCTTTTACATTATTTCCTAGGTAGTTAGTTGTCACATGTGATAGGATTAAAACACTTTTCATGAACTTGTCTAATCCTATCTCACTTCTTGCCTATATAAGCAAGACATCATATGTACTTTGCCATATTCATTTTGGAATTCTTGCATCTTAATGATAGCATGATATTTCTTTCTTTTTTTCTTGCGGAAGTTATTTTTCATTCCAAATCATTTTTCAATCGACTATTGCTTCATAGATTCGAGGGTTACGTGAAATAGTGAGTGTTCTAGTGTTCCTTGGCATCAAGTCTGCTATTGCTTTATCATGATTCCAACTTGAGTCCTTGAGTGACTCTAATATGTTTTCTAGCAAACAAAATTATATTTCCTTTACTTGCCAAATTAAGGATTACAATGTTACTCCACAAGTGTGCTTCCAGTGCTTCTTTGCAGCACATTATCTCATTATGGGGGGGCTATATGGTCTCTCTTATCATCCTTTGTGTGGATGGAGATTGATTGGATTTGTGATGGATATCATTATTGTATTTATCTCTCTTTTTGGGAGGAGTTTTGTCCCACTAGGTTTACTTTTTTTCTCCAATTGTGAGAGATTGCATTTTCATTTGTACATGGGTTCCTAACATGACCTAGTAGTTGGGACCCACCCTTGCATCTTTGCATAATAATCTTCTCTCCTAAGTTGCACATGAGGGGGGTGTTGGTGTGAATAAATGTCTTGTACCTAGTTAATTCATTCACTAGGTAGTTAGGGGACATATTCACATGTTAAGTTTACTTAGGATACAATATTCTTCTAGAAGTCTTAGTTGGCTTTTATAGAACTTATTTTATCTAATTTTTGCATCATTTCCTAGGTAGTTAGTTGTCACATGTGATAGGATTAAGACACTTGTCATGATCTTATCTAATCCTATCTCACTACTTGCCTATATAAGCAAGGCATCATATATACTTTTCCATATTCAGTTTGGCATTCTTGCATCTTAATGATAGCATAATATTTCTGCCATTTCTCTCTTGTGGAAGTTATTTTGTCTTGTAGGTGATTCTTGGGTGTTTGAGGAGTTCACCATAAAATCCTACATAATCGTTATATGACAGCAATTGTCAATGCCCAACAAGCAAGAATATATAATCCTTTTTAATAGATTAATATAATTTCTCCTCATACACATCAATTTTTTTTTACAACCCTTCATAAATGGATCGCACCTTAAACTCTATCACACTATCGTATAGTAGAGTTGACTCAAGAGGACATGTCAAAAAATTTAAAGGGGGGGATGATTTTGGCAGGAAAGAGCAACAATTCAAACACTACCAATCAAATCCTACTGCATCTTGTTGTAAAGAGCATGTAGACCACAAGACTCAAGGGAAGCCATCTAGGGTAGGGATAAGATAGATGGGTCACATCCCATCCCATAATTATATATATAGAAAAAAATATATGATAGCGGAGAAGGAGATATTATATGTATAGATTAGACTAAGTATGAGAGTTGATGCATAATAGAATATATGCAAGAAGAATAGGGAACAAGTATAGAGTATAGAGGAAGATATATAATAAATGTAGATATAATGTAAAAGGAGATATAAGGGGATATGAATGTACTCCATAAATATAAGCAATACAATAATAATCGGATTCTATCTACATTAAGACTATCTGATATTCTGATGTATATATTTTAATAGTCCATCTTTTGTCTGAATCAAATCGTTGCTCCCTTTATATGATTGAGTCTAGGGTATAAACTACAACACTTAGAAAGTACTTGGGGCTCAAAACTTAGGTTCATGTTTCCCCAGTTTTCTTGCTAATAAATATGTTCGGTAGAATATATATTGATAGATAAACTCCATGGAGTACTGAATATCAAGGAGAATACTACACAAATAAAGCAATAAAGTTTATTAGCACCATAAAATAGACTGGCCTACTATTACTACATGATATAATGTCAAGTATATCATATGGAACTTTAGGTGCTAAGCAAAAAAAGCACTTCATATTATTATCTCACATTATTATCAAGATGGAAATTCAATGCCAATATGCATGATAATTCAAGGAACAATTGGAATAGGTAAATCACATCTAATTCATACAATTCATCAAGCTCTTTAAGATGCATCAACACCACAACATTCTCCTCTATTATTTACTAGCACCAACTGGAATTGCAAATTTTAATATTGGTGCATCGACAATTCATTCAACATTAAGAATTCCACTTATAAATTTTGTTGAATTAGAAGGTACAAGGCCCACAAGTTTCCAAGAAGAAATACAACATATAAAATACATATTGACTGATCAAATGAGTTTTATTGAATAAAATGTGTAACAAAATATTGATTCAATACTACGCCAAGATTTTCTTGAAAAAACAAGCTTGAGTTTTGGAGGAAGACCAATCATTTTGGTAAAAACAATTGGGACAACTACCTTCTGTTACTGGAAAACCACCTTATGATAGTAATGTGCACATGCAAAATTATTAGGGAAGAATTTAAGATAGTTGTAACTTTGGATAATTTATTTAGACAAGAAGGTAAAGGCGACGATCAACAAAGGTTTCACCAACTACTCACAAATATTAGAGATGCACATCCAACAACTGGTGAATGGAAATTATTGATGGCAAGAACATATGTTTCATTACATCAAACAATTTGGGGAGATTTTGATAATAATATTTATCTATTCGCTACAAATGCTAAGGTACATAACCATAAGAAGAAGAAAAAATCATTAAGAAGACCGATAGCCCATAGGATTTCAACTAAAGAAGGTAATACTAATCCAATAGGAGGTCAAAATGATGAATTGGATGTTGAATTATTAATTGCTAATGATGTAAGGATCATGTTAACATCTAACTTATGAATGGAAGTGGGTCTTGTAAATGGAGCTTTAGGATACATTGAAAATATCATATACAGACCTAGAAGTGCCCCACCAGATCCACCAACATATGTTATGGTTGAATTTGATAATAACTGTGAAATATCCTTTGAAGATGCATCTCCAAATTTAATTCCAATTTCACCAACATAAAGCTCGGGCACACATGTCACTTTCCATTAGAATTAGCTTGGGCACTAATAGTCCACAAATCACAAGGATTGACTCTTTCCAAGGTAACAATTGATAAAATACTGAGAGAAAGAGTAGGCTTAACCTTTGTTGCTATATCACATGTTAAATATTTAGATGTAGTTAGAATCTCACCACCATTTTCATACGATCGTTATGAAAAATAAAAACAACGAAGCAACTCACCAAAAGAAGAGTTGAGGATGAAAGGCTCAAATCTTAAGAAGCACAATAATTTTATGTAACGTATACATTATTAGATATAATTCTTCTATTAAACTGCAATTACTTAGCATTGAGATTATATTTTTGGTTTAATACGAAATGTCTCATTCACTATTTACAAAGGTGTTACTTGTAAAAGGGACCCTTACTTTTCTTTGGTAACTATCTTTTCTTTCTGCCAAAATCTGATGCTTAAAGTTATGTTCAGGCAACTTTTATTGCTTTCTTTGAACTCAAGCGAGGTTTTCGCTTGTTTGTCGAACCTCTCATTCTATCGCCTATGTTGTTCATGTCTTAAGCCTAGGTGATGTTTTCTTACCATTTTTGAACTTGTCCTTCTTCGAGGGTGGGTGTACGAATTATTAATAACCTGATTGATGAAGTCGTCATATGTTAGAACCATAGAAACTTCACCCACAAGTCATACCTTGGGCAATATTCTCTAGGTTGTCTCAAACCTAGGCGAGGTTTTATCAAGTTATGCAAACCACCCATTTTGCTGCCTAGAAGATATGCAATGATTAATGTAATAACAACAAGCCTATTCATTCAACTAGTGCATCATACAAAAAAGAAACTAGCATTTTCAAGCATGATATGAACAGAAAACCAATGAAGCCATGTATGCAAAGACACGATGATATCAAAAGAGATATTTAATTTATATATAGTTTTTTTTACATTGCATCAGTACTATAAAAAAAATGTATGATTCGACTACAAAACTCAGTTCGCAGACAAAAGGACAAAAAGGGTATTTCTTCTTACTTACATAGAGCAAACATCAGGACACGAATGCCCTCAGTAACAGCCTGCAATCGTTCGAATTGAGCTAGCAACAACAAATTCTCATGTGACTGGAGAAATTGTGCAAAAAGTACAATATCATTTCTTGCCACTCTTGTGCACAGAAGAGCCACAACCTCCTCTAAAGTCTCATCTTGAAGAGTCGACGCAATGCAGATGGCATTAACTATCAATCCATTTCGAGGATAGTGGATAAGCCCGTTGATTACCACCTTGATGCGATGATGAAACTCGGGCTTTACCAAGCGCTTGAATTCTCTCACTCCCCAGTCACAATGGCCAGAAGTCTTGATGACTGTATAAATGAAGCACTCCAGCATAGTTGTGTTATACACATGAGCCTAGCTTAGGAACGCATCGCCAAGGATGGTGCAGAGAACTTCCTCCTCCACTTCGCTTTGCACTATGAATAATTCTTTCAATTGGTCTGACATGTGCCCAAACAGTGGATTGCATTCAATCTTCTCTAGAACAATGTAGTCATTGGTTGAATTACCATCATTCTGAGAGATCGCCATATTGGATGCAACTGATTGTGAAAGAAAGGTGACACTGGTGGATTTAATAGAGTTTTTGCTAGACATGGGTGCATTCTCCTAAGCTCAATAAGATGTTCTCATTTATGGTTGGCTTTCATTGCTCTAAATTACAATTTCCCATCAGGCAGCTCACATGTGTCACCGCTTGATATCCCTATGCGTTGCATTGATGGTTGGTTGTATGATTGGTCCTTTGGCAATATTTGGTAGGATCATAATCAGTTTTATTTACCGATATTCATTCCTCTGCCAAATTCAAATTATTCCCACTAATTCCCCAAAGAAATGTTTGGAAGATAAGAAGTTGTTGGTTTAGTGACAACTTTGGCGTCCATCCAATGGCATTAGCTATGTTATAAATTTGAAATTGAAAAGGATAGAAGGGACCCTTTTTTGGGATACACCTGGGGGTGTTATCGAGAAGGAATAAACATTTATTGCAAACTGTAATGATTTATAATCTGTATGTTATGAATTTAATTATTTTGGTATGTTGATCTAAGAATTATGTGTACGATGTAGTTATATCTTCTTTGAAAGATAAGCTACATGTCTTCATTTATTATAGTCTGATTCATCTCTTGAGTTGGATGATCATAAATTTTCAATCTTTGCATTGACAATTTGTGATTTTGGTTTATGTTATGCGTGCTAGTCCCATATTTATGGACCAACGTTCGTCACCTTTTCTGCTTTGTGGTTAAAAGCATACCCTTTGTGTTAGAATAGGATAATTCATTGAAGATCTAATTAGGGAGTTGTACCTCGACAAAATTCAGAGAAAAGTCACAAATACAATTGTGATCTTTTCAGAGTTGTTAGCAAATTTCAATTAGTGTTAAATCTGGGCTTGGAGTCATAGGTTAAATATATTTGTCAAGAGCCATTCCATTCGCTAACAAAAGGATAATAATAATTTATTCAAACACAAGAAAAATATGCTAAATTAATATTTTAGATACTACATTGTGGATGCTACTAGCATAGATATCTTAAATACATCTATCTAAAATATGCCAAGAGATATTAGTCTTGAGGTGCCTATCTATTCTCAATAATAATTAAATATACTAAACTAAAAGAAAATAACTCTTGGGTAAATAAGATAACTTTAAGTAGAAAAAATGATAATAATTAATATATTAATAATGTTATTATTCTAAAAATTAAAATATATATATTATATTGTAGTTATATTGATATAATTATTATAAATATAATTTATTGTTGATATTAGTATTAATAGACACACATTGTATATATTATAGTTATATTGACATAATTATTATAATCAATATTATAATATTTTATAAAAAAATTATAGTTCGTCAAATAAATATATAAATAAAATCAAATAGTTGGTAAATAATTTAAAAGTAAAATAGAGTAATCATTCAAGTAAATAATAGTTAAATAATTCAAAAGTATAATAGAATAACCATTGAGTAAATTTTTAAAAAATATTCTTATCGTTGTAATCAATATACATATAATTTAATTAACATATTAAATTACATAATACATAATAAAAATTTGAAATTATTAAAATTCTTATTTTGACAAACTCAACTTCAACTACACGTCTCAAATAGTTATCAAACTTAAAATCAAATAATCCATCAAATGTTTGAAATGATCACAATTCTCATTTTGATAAACTCAACTTGGACTATGCTTGTAGAGATTTTTCTATCTAACTTAAAATCAACTAATCAATCATTTATTTATTCTAAGGAACAAAATCAACTTCAATTGTGCTAGTCATAGTTGCATATAGTATGAATCAAACTTTGTGTCAAATTAAACCCTAACAACTATAATATTCACCGATCTAGTAATATTGGGATAAATTTAGCTTTCAAGAGTCTATTGATGTCAAATTATTATCTATCTTCCTCTACATCAACAACAAATAATTTTACTAAAATACTACAAAGACAAGTAATCACCACTACATGGTACTTGTTAATCATACTACACCACTTTGATTTTATGGCAACATTAACAAATATGAAAAGCAAAACCTAACATACAGATGAATATAGAAAGCCTCCAAAAATATGTCACTGTAAACTCAAACTTAAATGAAAAAATTATATGTAGATAAATCTAGAAGTCTCCATAAATATTTGTCACTATTAAATCGATATTAGAACTTAAATAATTTAGATCAAAATTCTTGTATATAGCTACCAAGAATGAATTTTAATGACAAGGATATTTAACTTTTTAATGCCGAATAATGGTTTTGTGAGATTGTTATTATTTTGCTTCCATAATGGTCCTTGTCCTAGATGTTTCTTAAGAATCAATTATTTGAACATGTTAGGCACAACATTTGTGATTGATTATGAATGGGAATGTTTGCCATTAAGGATATATGTTGATTATCCCCATTTTTTTTTGCAACTACCTAGCTATCCATTTGTTCTTTGTGAAAGTCTTGCTTGATAACAAATTTAGAGCTAGTTTTATCTAAGGAACAACTACTATATTTTAAACTACATTTAATCTTGTGGGTTATTTCTTGTAAAAAGAAAGATATTAATTCCCTTATAAAGGACAAGAAAGACATGGTTGTCGTATGATTGAAGATTTTTACTTATACCAAGGCTCTTGAATTGATTGATTTATGATTCTAAGACTTTTCAAGCCAAAAATAAATATGCTAACTTATTTTAGATCTTCAATAAGAAATGAAAAAGGTGTAATTATTTATTAGATGTTCTAATTTAATATGGAATTATATCATACATCGTAAAATTTTATTTAAATTCGATAAGTATAAATCTTAAGAGCTTTGTCTTTGTCAAGGTATGCATTGATATTTTAGGGTTGTGAGTGAAGTATTATGTTCTAACTTATGATCTAATCTATCACTTTGTTGTGTTGTGCATAACAAGCTAAAAGAGAAGAGAAACATGAAGATAATAATTGGGTGTTCAAAAGATTGTTGTTCATCCATAATTGACATAGATGTGCATATATCAACACACATACGTGGGTTTTAACATATTTTTTTAATCTAATGATACTAACTTTATAAATATCAATAATAAACTAAATTGAATGATCCCGCTAGAAAAATAAACATCAATTACACCCACTACAAAAATGATAAAGGCATACCTTAATGACATTGAAACCTTGTAATGACAGACCTTATTGAAGACTGGATCTTAGTATATGTTGATCCTCAAATGAATATCAATATCTTGTAATGAAAAATCTCATGGAAGATAAACATTTTAGAGATTAATTGTCATATTTTATAAGGTACATATTTTCAAAGATTACATAAGGATACAATTTATCAGTAAGCAATTAGGGATAAGTCTGCAATATGCATAAGATGCACTTGACTAATAGACATAAACATAGGGAAATATTCTCATAGATTCTCCATATCAAATATTTTTTTATAAAAAAACATTATTTATTTGAAAATTCTTTATTTAATGTGTTATAGTCAAATTGAATAGACCATATAGATATATTATTAAAAAAGTGAAAGTATCAAAGTCCAATCTCTAGTAGAAAATAATGTTTGCATTGATAACAAACATGTAATAAAATAGGAAAAAGATAATTCATTACATTAACATTATTAGAAAGCTCTCACTAGAAATACTAAAAAAATATAGTAGCCAAAACATATATACCTCTTATATTGAGGCCTATGAAAAATGCCTACCATTTAGATTGAATCTATACATTATTGAAAAATGAAAGTATTGAAGTTCAATTTCTAATAGAAGATAATGTTCGCAATGACTACAAGTGTGCTTACAAAATAATGTCATTATAAAATGAGATAATGTATAGAATAAAAAATTAATATGAATATAATTGTTTGGACTATTAACTATGAAATTAATTATGAGCTCAATAGATTACATCAAACTAATTAGAGTGTTCATAGCTACTATCTAATAGAATGATAGATAAAGTAATTTTGATATTTTAAAATAAATTTGAGAAAACATTTGCATTAGAAAATCTAGACAAACTATTTTCCTGTTTCTCCCATTGATTAATTTATTACCAATTAATAAAACCTAATAAATGCATTATTATTCTTGCCTCCAACAAAAAATAATTTAAATTATTACCTTAATCTTTATTTTAAGTAAAATTATACTATAGAAGCTATAATTACCTATTTGATCAAAACCTATATTATTATTATTGTACACATACTAAATGTATTTTTTCCTAAAGACTGTTATGGCTAATCATGGGCCCCAAAAAAACAAAAAACAAAAATCTATGGTGGCAATTTTTTTTGTGAAAATATAGAAATGTCACAAGCATTGTTATAAATCATTCTCATTCATATGAAAATATACAATAAGTTCTAAATTGTATTCCATCTTCAATTGTATTTCTTTATCTTTAAAATGAGGACCAAACTATTCTTATGGGTGTGATACTCTACCAAAGTTAGCAATCAAAATATGATAGAGATAAATAAATTTATATTTTGTTCATAAGCAAAGCAATACCAAAATAAATTGAGTAATGTTCATAATTTTAATTGTGGATAAAACTCTAAAAAAACATAATGTTTTTTAATACAAATTATTATATACAAGTAACAATAACAAGGTGCCATAATATTTCTTGAGGATACTCTATTGTGAGTTCATCCTCAAGAAGATTCCAAAATATTTTGATATGTATAATTTCTAGAGCAAAGGCAAAGGTTCTACATACAATAGGGAAGGGATACATCATGCCCAAGACTAGTCATCAAGACCATTAGCCAAGTCATTTATTTAGCATGCCACAATTCCTTCTATTGTGAATGAGAGTGTTGATATGAATACCTTACAATCTATTAGTCCTCTCACATAGTGAGGCTCCTAGACGTTGACAATCACGACACCTTTATCATTTTTGGGATCTATTTATGATTATGGGTCTAAAGATATTTATCATACACACACTAGAGAGAATGCTCCATAATTTTAAAATTGTGTTATAGAGGGATAAGCATAGGATATATCAATATTACATAACATGATGTTGACAAATGAGTTGCTGATATAAACTTTGGCATTAATCGACAACTAATATTCAATAAGATTATGTAATTTATTATATTTTATTTGAAATTTAAAATTAACTATATTAATATATTATAAATTAAAATTAAATTAAATAATTTTATTTAATATGAACTTTTAGGGTTTAAGTATGCATCCTACATCTTTTGACCTTCTAACTCTTGATTATGCAACCATGTTGAGTCCACAAATATATAATTTGTAACAAAATAGTAAATATACTACATACATTTTTTGGTCATATATCAATGTTAATTTTAAAATTCACATTTGATGATGAACAAGTGGATGTTGGAGCTTCAACATTAAGACCGATTGGTAGTAATAGTCATATGTCAAATTTCACTAAGGTAAGTTTTACTATTTTTAATCATTATGTATGTAAATAATGTTATGTAGATTTTGGTCAAATAACATTGTTTTGTTTTTAGTTGATAAAAATAGTTCAAAATCCTAATATTCATGGCACAATGGAGGTGGGCATTGTTGCAACAATTTTTCTTCAACACCTTTGACAAAGGTACAAGTTATTAATATAAAATTTATTATATATTTCTTATTTTATTTCATATCATTTAGTGTAAATTTAAATGATATTCATCTTTAGTCTAGTTTTGTTCTTCATGCTTACCATAGGGGTCACAACTTTAATTCATTCACCTGACCCTTAAGTAGAAGAAGACAAACAATAAATGATTGAGGTGGATCATTGGCTTGTGATAAGTGACTATTCATTTATGTCATTATATATTTCATGTTTTCTATATTAATGTGTATATTGTTTGATTATATTGATAGGCGGAGCTCCAAAATATTTATGAGAAGTGATCTATTCAATGGATTAGAAAACAAGAGTCATTGATTGCTTCTCCACCTTCTCGACAAACAAAGAGTTGTAGATTATTCCGTCACAATCCATAGGAAATTTTATTTTATGATTTTTTTTGTATGCCTATATGGATTTGTTGTGCATATATTTCTATTTTATTGATGTATAATGATGTATTCCTTTACAAATTTTCTTCTAATTAATTATGATTATAGATACCATATTTATTATTTTTGTATGATGCTATCAAATTTCTATTTGGTTTGATGTGTACAATGAGTGCATATGAAACATGTATAAGCCAATGCGAGTTAATTCAAAGAAATTAATCTTCAATCTTTTTTCATTTTTGTGTGTGCATGTGTAATCAAGTTATAGGCAAACACCATATATTAATTATATACAAGATAAATCATGTTCCATTTTTACACACTTTTAATGTTGCATAGGTATCTTCGTTGTGACCAGACAACTTGTTGACTTCAATATAGTTAATTCATTAAGGTTTCCATCCTTTTCAAATTACTTGTTGTACCAAAATTTCCCAAATTTTAATTGTATGGGTATCGTGTACACTATCTTCATACCCTTAAGGGAGTTCCTCTTCCAATGGTTTCATTGCTCAAAGTCTCATTGTTCAAAGTCTTATTGCTTATCTCATCCTTCTTAGTGGTAAAGCAAAACTACCACTTCTTTCATGACATGTTATTTAACCTCTCCTAACAACTAAATTATCAGATGTATACTTATCCTTAATATCCATTTAAATGAATCCTTCTATTATATTGAGAAATATATACTTGTCCTTAGCACCACTTGAAATGACTCCATACATATATTACCAAATTTATAGTTTTCATTAGTATCCCTTGGAAAGAATTTGCTCCCAATATTTCTAAATGTATATTCTCCCTTAGTATAATTGAAATAAATCCACCCCCTATATTTCCAAATGTATACTTGTCCTTAGTTCCCTTTGCAATCAATCTACCTCCATTTTTTAATATATACATTTCCTTAGAACACCTTGAAATGAATCCACTCCCTATAATAAATGAATAATTGTCCTTAGTACCCCATCAAATGATCCCACCCTTAATAATGCCAAATTTAAACTTGTTCCTTGGTATACCTTAATTTCCTTCAAGAGTAATTCCACACACTACATTAAGGTAAACCAACACTATTTATGTTTATCTAAATCTATTGTTTAGATGTATGTTGGTTGTCATTTTGTAAAAAAAAAAATTAAATGGAAAATAAAATTAATTGAACTAAAGAACTTAAAGGAAACAAACTAGTGAAAATAATTGAGAACAAATAAAAAAATATTAATTGATAACAAACACAAAGAATGAAAAAAATAGGGAACTTGGGGAGTAAATTTAAAAGCCTCTGCTTGGAACCCCAGGGCGATGCGACATGATTTTGTCCTATACAAAAAAATGAGAATGCCATATAGCTTGAAGAATCTCTCTATGTACACAAAAACCAAGGAAATTTTGCAAAGCAATAAGATAATAAAATGACATGATAAATCTACTAAAATCTATACTATATTTGAAATATAGAAATGAAACGAACTAAGATCAAAACCAAATAGAGGGTTTAGAAAGATGTGACCAAATATAGCAACTTCACCTCCAACAAACCTACAACAAACAATAATGGATAAAAAAATGATTTTGGTGGCTATTTGGGGACTTCCTCAATGAAACCCCATATTGGTCTTTCAACCTCCATAGACAACCTTGTTTTTGATAGATTTTCATGAAATAAAATGATAAAATGTTGTGTAAATGGAAATGCCAAATGGTAGTAGTAAAAAATAGATTGAATGTTGTACTAAATGTACAAGCATTGTTAGCACTTAGGAACCAAAATTTAAATTGTAAGAGGAGAAGAACAACAAAACAAGAGCAATGTCACCTTGAGATATTGAAGTTGTTAAGGACATGATTTGTTACTGTAAATCATTATCAATACCCCACAAGCATCACTTCATAAAAAATATTATTTAAATGCTTAATATACGTGTTTAATCTTCACAAAATGACCACGAAGGCTATTGGTTCTTCTTGAAACAGAGAGAGTTTTTAAATTTTCTTAGAAAATGTAGAATGGATATTTTTTAAAAATTTGCAGTAATAGATGGAAATAAGGTTTTACAGAGTTGCCACCTTCATGACTACTAATGATGGTAGGGAAGATTAACACTTAAATGGCCCTTGGAAACATGAATTTTCACAGATGCTAGCATCACACAATAGGTTTTTGTCCATAAAATAATGAATTTAGAAGGAATGAAAAGAGCTAAGATCATCACAAAAATATAAAAAACACGATAAAAGTGGTAACATCTTGAACTTAAGAAAATTCACATCTAAACATCAAAGTGAGCACAAAAAATAATGTTAAATTGCAAGTGTGTGCAAATTTTGACATTATATTTTTTTCCCACATTAGCAAGCATATGATCTAAACTAAATATACACACTAAATTAAATACAAAATTGTATAATGTAGAGGATGTTGAACCTTTAAATCAAGTTATATGCCCTTAAAAAAAAACCTACAAAACCAATCTATGAATATCCTACACATGGCATAAATATTAGATAAAATTCTACAATTAGATGTGTTAGTTAAATCTTAGACTAACTATCAAACACATCACATATAGAAAGAAAAAATAATATGAACAATCATGCAAAAAAAACATACAAAAACACTCAAGAGAAGGAGAGAGAGAGAGAAGAGAGATATATATAAAATAGACTTTTGCCAACAATGTGTTGCTAGAAGGAATGTTAGGTATAACAAGCGAGTTATGTCATGCTAGAGTCCATACAATGCTTCCACATGGATATTACAAATTTTATTGTAAGATGACCATGAAAAGTTCTACAAGAAGGTAGGACCTATAACAACCCACATGCTAGCGAGGTGCATTATGCTAGGTTGCTTATATGCTACCAAAATTATGGAGAGTGTAAAAATAATCAATACCATGGAGGCGAATGCTTTAGGGAGCATAAACATGATGTTTGTTTCATTAGAGACCCCCTTAAAATATTTGCATGGTATAAAAATGCAATTTATTTTAAGGTAAATAAGGAGGAAGAAAGATGTCAAAATAAAAAAGAAATCAATAAGGATGTTGTAAGCATGAAAAAAGTGACATTGTGCTCATGGAATGACATCACACAATGTAGGGATGTCACATGAAAATAAATATCACTTGAAAACATATACACTAAGGGATCCAAAAGCGTGGGGTTAGTATAAATATTTATTAGTAATCATAATTATGCTCATTATGTAAGACAAAGGAACTAAAATGTCATCATTCCCCATGTCACTCACACTACAAATACAAAGGAGGGAATAAACATGAATACAAATAAATATTTTGGGTCAACATGAGAGAGGCCTGAATGCTTGGGAACACTTTGGATCTTTCTCAAAAGTGGAAAATTAGTATATGATAAATATAAGAATACAATTACAAATAGAAGAGTACAACAACATGTTCACTCCCCTTATATCCATGTACCTAGGAAACATGGGTCCTCTAGGAGAAAGTAACAACATAAACAAGCATATGTATGGGGATAAAAAAAAATGCAAACACCTATGGTTTAATGAAACAAAGGTGTTGCTCTATCGGTCATCATCAAATAACATATCATCCTACCAATCTTGATCATATGGGAGGGAGGACGGTCTTGTAGAGTAAGAACAGTTAGATTAGTACTAGGCATCTCACCTACAATGAAGGATAATGAATGAGCTATAAGTACAAAATCATCTTGAGTATCATGCAAGGTAAGTGTCAATGATCACGTGAAGATTGATGAAAACATCAATATATCGATGAAGGATTCAAACAAACTCTACTCAAGAGAGGAGATGGGAAAGTCCTTGTCGAGATATACATTACAAGGGATAGATAATTTCTAACATCCTCAATGAGAATATGAAGAGGATCAAAAGAAGGTAAATTTTCCTCTATAAAAAGAATCGATGAATAATATTTGAAGGTAGTGGAGATGTTGGATTTAGCTTTTTCTTATGATATGGTGGGGTAGCATAATGTTATAAATTTATATTGGGAGGTGGGTGAGGGATATCTATATTGATGGTGATAGGAAAAAAGACATCTTAGAAAGACCTAGTGTAAAGTGTGCTTAAAGGGAATGACAGAAGCAAGGGTGGCATTAGAGATCACACTAACATTAGGCATTTCCCATGGGAACCGAAATTGGAGATATGCCAAGAAGTTTAGAAATGAGAGGAGGATCTATCAACGGTGCCAAGACCACTTGCACCTTCTTTGGGTGAGGCTCATCTAGGTCCCAATGGGGGACAAAAGGGGTCACAATAGGATGAGAAAGGGAAAGAAAATAAGGAAACGGAGGAATCACTAGATCGACAGGTATACACATAAGAGGAGGGTGTTTTGTTCCTTGTCAATGGGATAAGAGGAGGAACAATTACTTGCACTCTCACAAGTTGGTTCCAATGATGACAAGCCTCAAATGATTTATCATAAGGGGGAAGGTCTTTATTTTCTATTTATTGGGTGTTTCTTGCTAATGGGATAGGAGGAAGAATAGTTAGAGGTTGAGAGACTCGTGGCACAAGACGTGGGAATCACACGAAGGGTAGCTATCCTCTTTCTACCAAAGAGATAAGTGGAGGAATTAAAGCTACCACTAAAGGGCAAGGACCAACTAGCGCATGGGAAGGTTCTTTTCCTTTGTGTTATTTTCTCTTTGCTATCAAAGAGGTAGGTGGGGGAACAACGAGAACTATAGAAGGATGGAAAATATGAGGAAAAGATCCATAACATGGGTATATTTCCTCTTTCTATTGTAAAGATAGGTGGATGAACAAAATAGACCACTAGAGGTTGTGAGACTAATAGGGGAACAAGAGGACATCCCAAAAAATATTGATTTTCCTTAGCTATCATAGGAGTAGGAAAAGAAAGTGAAGTAGCCTATGAAGGTTGGGAAATCAAAGGGGATGCAACCTCGAGGGACAAAGAAGAAGAAAGAGCATTGGAGGAGGATGTGAGATGAAACTTTAAATTTTAATAATATTTAAATAATATATTTGTGTGAGGTTGCAAAGATCCTAATGGTGTAGGCCAAAAATAATCCAAGATAAAGTTCTCACATAATACAAGTGGCTTATATCTGATATGATGGATAACATGCACAACTCCATCATGTTGGAACTTAAGACACTTGTGAACAAAGAAAGGGATATATTTTATATTAGTGAGCCATGAATGACCCAACTTCAAACAAAAATGATCAAAAGTAGAAATTAAAAAAAAAAAATGTTCAGGCACTTAGGTCCTACTTGGATAAAAAGTGTAATACAACCCAAGGAAGGTAGTGACAAATTATTGTGTGTCCATATAAATAGTTTTGATTTCTCATACTCATATTTATACAATTATGTGACATATAATATTTCCTTATTAATTACATTGAATCAATACTTACAAACTTCAATCACATAACATGAGAGGGATACTATCAACAACATACAAGGATTCTACTATCCTTAGAAAAAACTTATAAACAAGACATGTTTCCATAATTTATCAAATTGTTGGTATGATTTTCAAGATTCAAATACACACTTTTGAGTTAATCTATATTGACTAATATTTCATGAATAAGCGGTTCGTAATGATTAATTTATCATGAAAACAAGTAGTTTACTTAGTATTCAATGTGTCTAGATGAGCCTAGTAGAGGTGACGTGTAAGGAGTATTTCACACATCCCAATATTATATTATTTAACATAAACAAACTTATTCTAACAACTTCAAAAAAAATTAAAAAAAAAATACCTTATATATCACATGAATAACTCATTACACAATAAAAAAATTCAATTATTATAATTTATAAGATATTCAAAATTAGAATAGTTGATAAACAAATTGAAACAACATAAATGATTAATTAAAAGGGAAAAATTAAAATCCACAAGTATGAGAATTGGTAGCTTAAAACCCAATACTAATTTTTAGGTTATAAGAATATAATGGTGAAAATCGCATACCTTTCACTTTTTCACCCTTTTGTTGAACTCATTTTGTTTCATTTATCCTCACTGCAATAACTAGCATACAATATAGTGTATTTTGTATGGAATTTAGCAAATAGCTTAATCCTAGCTTGTTACCATTGGCACTTGTTCTCAAGTTTCAAACCAAATAATTCAATTTATCCATCCATCACTTTGGGTTAGATTTGAAGATTATAAAATTGACGTAAGTTAGTTTCACAATTTACAAAAATGACCCTAGCTCTTTCAAAATTCAAAATTTTTTAAGCCTAAATATTCTCCTCTATTTAGTCATTGTAGGTCAAATAAAACACATAAATATTTGAATCAAATTAAGGTTTGTATAAAGGAAAAACCCTAATCATTTGGAACATCTAGTAAAAAATTAGTGCACATCTGACACCTAACAAGAAATATTTGTTACTAATTTTATTATCTTTAGAGAATTGATATTTTTATAACATCCCAAAGCATATTACATGACTAATTAGTATCTTTGATATTTGTAGTAGGTTGTTAAATTAGTAACTAAGAGTTTAAAAAATGGAGAAATATTCTAATCCATTTACAAACTCCTTTATCTACATCAATTTTTTTATTACACAGGTTACAAAAGTTAAGGTAGGAAAGTTTTAGATGTGAAAATTATAATAGTTTAGAATCACAAGAATGAGATTAATTATGCACTTTGGTTTCTATTTGAAGTCATTTGTTATTTTTAAGAGTTGTATCTAAGTGACCATCACTATTAGATAAGACTATCATTGAGTCTAATACATTCGACTAACAAGCCCTAATTTTTTGATGTAGGGGCAAATCAATTCAGAACACTTGATAAAGTCAAATTTAGTATTGAACTAAGAGCTAAGTATCATTATTAATTATTCATGTTTAGTGCATTATTACACATAGTTACTACTAGAGTTCTTGTTCATAGGGTTGATTGTTATTCATGCTTAATTAATTAATTTACCACTGTGTATAATAATTAATAAATAATAACAAATAATCACCCTATGATTAAAATAACTTGCATTAATAACTACCTAAAACAATTTTCTAAAATAGATGTATAAATTCAAACGAATAAAATAATGATGTTTAGTCAAGGAAATCTAATGCAAATATGCTATGACAAATATCTTGAAATGATTTTCCAATATACAAAAGAATAAGGAATACTCACATGAGTGCCTTTGGATTTAAAAATTATTATCATTGTGGGCCAATTTTGTGGATGTGTAATTGATATGTGCAAATTGTAGATCCAATCAATTGTGGAAGTTATTTGCATGAGTTGTGAGTCCAACCAAGGCTTGCAAATTTGAAATTTAGTGTGTGGATATGATCTCTATCGACATTTGGTACTTTATTTTTGTTTGTCTTGTTGCCCATGGCCTATATTATTTGTATGGTAATGTAATAAACAAATTTGAGGAGTTTTATAGGTAGGTGTTCTCCCTTGATTAACCCCCCAAGGTATGTAGTCAACAAGTTTTGGAAATGACCAAGGATGGTAGGAAAACATGCACAAATGGTTTGAGATGTTGATGCAAACAAATAATTAAATATGGATTCTCTGATAATGCCCTTTGAATGGATATTTAGTTAGGAATAAGATCTAGTTAAGGATGTTTAAAACATAAATTAAATGTTTCATGGTTCAAGATGGCAAACAATGTTCAAATGGAAAGGTTTATTTAAACTCAAGTTTGAATTTGAATTTTAATGGTTTGGGGGTTATTTCCACAAGTCATGTGTCTTATCTAGGTCACTTGCATATATTTTGAATTTGACCTTGGGCAAGAAATGGATAAAACTAAGGATTAAAGATTACCCCCTAGGAGTGAGTGTAGATGAAATTAAGTAAGTCTCGAGTTATGAGTCAATGAGTGTACATCATTGCATAAATGATTATCAAATCAAAGCGAGCCAAAATGAAAGAAAAAGTGCAATGTATGCAAGTTTCAAAATTACATGTATACATATCTAACAAACGTTTAATACCTAGCAAGAAAGCTCTTTTAATCATTGCATTATCTTTGGAGCATTGATATTTGCACAGCATGTTAGGTATATTACATGGTTGAATGTTATCTTTGACCCTTGTAATAGGTTATTAAATTAGTATTTGAGAGTTTGACAAAAGGTGGAAACTTTCATGGTCATTTACAAGTTCTTTTTATCCATGCCAAAGTTGTTTATTTATTTATGAAGGTTACAAAAGTCAATGATCAAATTTTTGATCTAAAAGTCATAATAAATCACATTTTTTGATGCCAAATTAATTTTATGTTATTTTAGATTTATAGTCACACATTCAATTTCATAGATTTAAAAATAATTGTTTAGTATAAATTAAAATTTTATTAATTCCATTACATAGTTTTTGTGCTTCTGGATTCGATTGTGTTGGAATTTTTTCATCAACATTTTGGATCACACTCCGTGATCCATCATCAATATGTTCTCATCCTCTCCAACTCTCTATCTTGATGATGGATCACAAAGTGTGATCCAAAACGTTGATGAAAAAATTCCAACACAATCGAATCCAGAAGCACAAAAACTATTTCATATGGATTGTGGAAATCTAATTGCATTAATTCCATTACACTCAACTACCAAGCCCTACTTTTCTAATAATAAAAAATATTAAATAGCTTAAACACCATTATTTTAATTTTAGTGCATCATTGGAAAGAGTTCATAACATAGCTATTGTTTTATATGTTAATTGTTCATCATGGTTAATTAATTAATTAATTAAAAAAATTAGTTTGTGCAAGTGCTCTAAATTTTGGATGGTGCATGAGCTCTACTAGGAATTTTATCTTATTTTAGATTTATAACTTCACACAGTCAATTTCATAGATTTAAAAATAACTATTTAGCATAAATTAAATTTTTATTAATTCCATTACACTCAAGTACCAAGCCCTACTTTTCTAATAATAAAAATTATTAAATAGCTTAAACACCATTATTTAAATTTAGTGCATCATTGGAAATAGTTCATAACATAGCTATTGTTTTGTATGTTAATCGTTCATCATGGTTAATTAATTAATTAAAAAAATTAGCTTGTGCGAGTGCTCTAAATTTTGGATGGTGTATGAGCTCTACTAGGAATTTGGTCTTAATCTTGTGTCATTTTATTTTACTGATGTCATATTGTGCCTTTGCATAGAAAATTTTCTTGCACCTTTGCATTAATTGTAGGGGATTCTAGTTTTCCATGCCTAAGAGCATCTCTTATCCTTCTTAATAGCCTCAAAATTTGTCAACCCAATATTTTTTGTTGATGTTAATGGTTTGATGGCTCTCAAGGATGGATTAGTTGAACAAGCATCCTAAGAAGTTCATCACCAAGGTGTTCCATGAGGTATGAACTTTAAATCCCATTTATATGTGGTGTTGTCCTTTATAAAATTTGATAGTTCTTGTAAATGGCTAGAATATTTCACTTTAATAGGAAACTTTATTGGAAGGTTCCCCTTGAAAGAATTCTTAAATATTGGGTCAACAAGGCTTAGGTCCCACATTTCCACTTGGATATTGTCTAAAATCTCGATAAGGATTTTTTCCTATTTTTCTCCATTAAAACCAACCATGCATAATTTGTCCTTAAACATGGCCCTTGGTTTGTTCATGCTTCTCTTTTAGTTTTCAACCTTGGAGTCAAGAGTTTGTTGTGTCTAAAGAAAGGGATCTTCATTTCCCTTTTTGGGTGGAATTCCTTGGTTTACCTTTGTTGTGTTGGAATTTTTTTACCACTACTATCATCTCACTTGGTAAAGTTGTAGAAATCGTCAAGCTCACTAGAATGAATGCTTGTATTGTTGAACCATGTAAGTTAAACAAACACACACTCCTACCTACGAGATTAATGAAAAATATACAATATGCAAAGCAATATCTAGAAAAAATGATAAATTAACTCACAATATGGAGTAAATATAGAGTAAAAATCAACTAAATTTAGTGGACCCTAAAAATAGGCATGCAACCACTAAATTAAGACTAGGCTAAAAATAACACATGGCTAAGAATAGTGCACTCCTAAGCAATCTTAATTAAACACTAACACCCCCCTTAATCATAG
Source organism: Sequoiadendron giganteum (assembly GCA_007115665.2). NCBI lineage: Eukaryota > Viridiplantae > Streptophyta > Pinopsida > Cupressales > Cupressaceae > Sequoiadendron > Sequoiadendron giganteum. Next base: position 633,934,052 of record CM021106.1, on the reverse strand, counting down.
CTTCTAGGCGGGCATAAAGGAATTGGATCTTGACAACTAGGCTTGATGAGGTACCCAAGTACAATGCAATCTCTCATAAAGTGGATAAAGGGAGAAAAACTAGTGGGAAAAACTCCCCCCCCCCTAAAAAAAGAGAGAAAATACAAATAATGCCCTCAAAGAGCAATCAAAGGAACAAAACTCCATGTGAGAAAAAATCCCCACTCATAAGATAGAAGAAGAAGAAGAGAGGCTACCTAAACCCCCTCAAAGTATAGTCTCCTACAATTATGGTAGATGCCTGAAACTGAATACTAAAGATGATCCAATAATGTCAAACAAAATTCCTCTCCTCAAGAAGAAACAAACCAATAATGTATGCAAGATTTATTTCAATTCCTAAAAGGAAGATGAGGGAATAAATATGAATATGTGTGATGTCTTTTAATTTTTCTCAAGTGTCCACATGTCGATTTTCCACAATCAAGGTAAGTGTTCTAGGCCACACTAAAGAAGATGACAATCCAAGACCTTGTGGAAACTGTTGTGGAACACAATCCAAAGATGAAGATGGGTCCTCCAAATGTTACTCAAATATATCCACACTAATGTGAAACTGTGACAAATGACGAGGTAGAGAATGAATATGAGGGTCTAAATTCTCCCCCACAATATTTGAAGATGACACAACTTCATAAGAAATAATTGTTAGCCTATTTTGACAAATGGTCTAAATAACACTAGTTAGCTAATTAAGATTTTTGGAGTGTTTAAATATTTTAAAATGGAAAAGGCTTAAACAAGGTGTATTTTGTTTAAAAAGAGTTTTAAATTGCTAAGAATCTAGGTGGCCTTGACTTTTTCATTTCCACGTGCATTCAATGTTTGGAGGGAAGTTATCTTTGATAAGCGTTTGAGTTTAATGAGGACAAGTCAAGCTTTTTTAGGGTATTGATCACGTGTAGAACTCTTTGCATGAGTTTAATAGGTTCCCGTAATGCAACCAAGACTATTATTGCATGTAATTGAGGGCTATAAAGGAGATCATGCTAAGATTTAATCCTTAAATTTATTGTTTGTCTCAACAACCACGAGAACAATGTTTCAAGGTAGTTGTACCTGGGAAGTGCATTCAAGATGGCAGGAAAAGAGTAGAGATGATTGTAGGGGTCCTTGAACATCATTTGCCTTCACCCATGCAAGCGCATGCAAGGATATGTATGTGAGAAATATTATGGTGAAGAGGCAATTTTTTCATATTGAAACCCTTTGTATCATCATCATCGTCACAAATAGATGCCTATAGCCTTCATTATAGGGTTCTTTAGATGCTCACCTTTTGTTGTTTCTCTAGAAAAGTGTTTCTATGACAAGTTTTAAAGGTTTCAAAGTGAAAAGGCTATAGAAGTTTCCTGTGACATTCATGAAACTCTTGTCTTGGGTTTGAGTATAAACAAGAGGGACTATATGTGTTCTAAATGTGCTCAAAAGGCCTAGAAGGTATGAGGTTAGCTCGTCATTATATTTCATGGTGGAAAAGAAACATACCCTCATGTAACTCATTAAACCCTATCTAAAACCAAGATAAAATATTGCCATAAAATTTCAAGACTATTATAAACCCTTGCCTAAACCCTAGCTAAGGAAGTGGACTTCATGGTAATGGATTAGGGTGGTAGGGTTATGACGAGGAAACTAAGCACAAAGAAAAACATAAGGCATCAAGAAAGAGAAAGGAAAGTTTTTCAAGTCTCCACTAAGAAGGAAAAATATCATGGAAGAATTCCTTGAAGGATATAAAGAATGGATAGGAAGCAACATTTGCACAAAATACAATTGCAATAAACATTGATGACCAAAATAATAATCGAAAGAAACCAGTGTCTATGGATGAAAGAGGAGATATTCAAAGCAACTCATCATCACATGAAAAACCTTAAAGAAAAGTTTAAAAAAATATTTTTTATTGATATACAAAAACATAAATCTACAAATAGGAATGAGATTATGCCAAGTTTGGTCAAGGATAAATATCAAAGTAGCTTAAATACAAGTTAAAATGTAAAGAAGTAAGTAGAGGATAGGCATGTCTAATAGTGACTATAGTGACCTCATCGAGGAAGATATTTCAAACCATGGAAGAAGGTTTTTAAAAACAAAGGAAGAGATAGGTAGATTTAGAGACCGAAACATTGGAAAGTTCAAGCTTTCTGGAAGAGGAATTTCTATAGAAAGATTATACGGATGATATTGATGATTCTAATTTGGATATGAAATTTGATTTTGAAGGTGAAGATGGAGGATTTTATGAACACAAGTATGCAATAGAAAATGAGTTGGAGATTGGTGTATGTGAGTGGTTGGATAGAATGACTATAGAAAATCTAGTTCCACCTATCACCATAAATTATGAGGTTATTGATGAGAATGTTATAGCGATAGATGAAGCTGAAGTACACCAAAGAATAAAAGTTTTTTCACTTGATGATTATGAGAAGAATAATAGCTAATTCTCGCAAGACACATATGAAAATCATATTCCCTCAAACCCAAGTGAAGAAAGGTCTACGAATGATGAAATCAACCTTGTCTCGAAAATGGTAGCATTTCAAATTTTATGACAAAGAGTAGATCATAGTGACATTGTCAACAACCATACTAGGGAAATATTTAAAACAATATTAAGGTGTCATGAATGAACAAGCATGATAATGTTTTGTAATATTATAGGTATGAAACACCTTATACCATCTTCAAGGGGAGGATCATCTATCAAGAGAAGGAAAACATAAGACATTTAGGCCATAATGGGTCATCTTTGTGAAAATATAGTACACAATCATGCACTTTCAACAATTAAAATGATAGTGCATGATAGTGGTATATGTTAATTAAAATATAATTGATAGAGGCAAGATCTTTAAGGCAAATACATATAGTAGTAAACATGGGTCTCAAGTAAACATCTTGAGGATAAATATAAGAGACAAGAGATGATAGAAGGTTTTGTTCTTTGAAAAATCACCAACCCTTCATGTGACAGTTACGAGATTCCTTGTAGAGGAGTCTTTGCTTGTGGTATGGAGAAGGAGCTTTCAAAGGGGCAAAGGTCACCTCTATGTCAAACAACCAAGCATTCAAATGATGGGAACCTAAGGACATAATAAAATAAATAGATAGAGGTAGACAATATTCATGAAAGCGAAGTTACCATACATAGAATTCAGGAAGCAAGGGATATTATGAAAAATGGATAAAATGATAGAAGTTTGTTACAGGATAGTGGATAGTCTATCAAGATAATTTATAAAGGCGCAACATCCCAAAGGATTTAATTAAAGCATACTCATTCATGATATCACGCATGATGGGGGAATTTAGAGGACAACCAATATCAATATTATAGTTATAGAAAGAAGACAATGATCTTGGAAACTATAGGCTTTTACATGGAAGAAGTTTCATATGATAGTCATGAGGTTGTTTATCATGATGGTAAGATAATGCCTTTTTACAATATGGTTTTGTTATAATCAACATGTTCACTATCTCTTGTTGTATTACACTGTCATGGTGAAGAGGATCAAAGCTGTGATGATATTTAGCAAATGCATATATGACAGTAAAGTTGGTTGAAAAAGCAAGTATGATAGTCAATAAATAAAGAAGCAATTAAAAACCTTGAAATGGTAGAGGATGGTGGTACAAGGTGACAATAGAGGTAATTTTTTAAAAGCAATGATCTAGAAACATGGCATATATATGTCTTTTAAACAACTTGAAAAAAATATAAAAGGATAGAAGATCTTTTGGAAAATAAGAAGGATAATAGAGCTTAATGAATAGTGGTGGAGATTATGAATGAGAGAAGGCTTAATGAGTGTCATATTTAGAAACTTCCTTTCCTAGAAACCCTCCCACAAACTCCTAGGGTTTCTAACTACTTCAAACCTCTTTCACATATGTCCTATAAACATGTTTGAGGATGTTGTGGTAGTTTGTTGAGGTAAAAGTCAGTCTAGAGTACATGAGAGGATATCTAGGAGATAATTAATGATCAATTATGGATTTTTCCAAGCATCGAGGGGCAGTTTGATAAGATGTGTAGCAGATTGAGAGAATATATGAGGTAGTTTGACCTAGTTTAAGAAAACTAAGAGCATCTGGGAGTTGTTCAAGGAGCCTTGGTTGATAGATAAGGTCATAACAACAAGTTTTCTTTATTTAACCATCGTCACAGAGCATTTTAAGGAGTTGGAAAATAGGGATAACAATTTTGGACACCCAAGAAGGCTTGACCCATCAAACTGAAGTAAACACTCATCTTTTTGTCCTTCAAAATGTGTTCCTAATATCTAGAAAGCTGTTGAGGAGATTAAAAGGGGGCCTAAGGGCATATTTTCATTTAATTCTAGCTATTCTTGGCTATTATGTTGTAGCTTTTTCAAGGTTCTTTCAAGTTGGGACATCATTGTAATTCATTTTCAAACTTTCGTACAGTTTGTAAGCATATTTTGGTCAATAAAGATAAGTTGTTTTATCTTCTTAGAGTTTTTTATTGTACAAATTTCTTCAAGGTAGTTGATGTAGTCTTGTGGTGATGTCTTTTTCCCTTTTATTTATGTCTTATCTTCATTGCCTTTGTGTAGAAAGAATGTATTTTTGTAGGTCATGACTTGTGTTTAACCAACTAAGGATAGAGCTTAAAGTTGTGACAACATTTCTAGCTCCTTTTTAAAACTATCCTTGACATATTGAACATAGTTATGAAACACTTTTACAAAGACATTAAATTTTGAGTTGTGTATATTGTGGTTTAAGCTATTGATCATATTGTGTGTCCAAACAACAATATTGGTTCTTGAAATCAATTTGGTGCATCACATTTTTAGTATTAGGTTTTAATTTCATGTTTACTTCACCCCTTTTCTCAGTATACAACAATTATATAAGTTAAAATAGGTGAGTATCAAGGGAACTGACCCTTTTTGGAGATTCACTGCAAGCTACGGGCAACCCATAGGCCCTGGAGTGTTTCCATGTTTCACTATAATGTTGAGTTAAGCACTTGGCAAGGGTGAAAATCCAAGTGACAACAATAACATCAAAGAGAATATGAATATCCTCAATAGTGACCTCCAAATCTATAATTTGTGACTTGACAAACAACTCTACAATATTTGGAAAAGAACCATCCCACAAAGTTGGTACTTAAAGATTGGTAAGATCTTGTTGAATTGGACTAATAACTAAAGATGTAGGATGTGAAGTAGATGTAAGCTTAGCACAAGTCTCATGAAGTACACATAGGTTCAAGTGACCAAACTTCTCCTCAAGTATTTGATCCATTCTAGATGCATGAGTGTAAACCAATCAATAGTATTACAAGGTCATCTAAAGAAAAATATGAAAATACATACAATTATGATGCATGATCAACTATCCCAACTACAATAAGCTCTCTACTCTATGAGTCTCTAATAAGTGTTGAATCGAGCATGAACTCAACAGTATTTTCTATCCTATTGTGTTTAATTTGATAGATTTATAGGAGATTAGATGAAAGACAAAATACACTTAGAACATTTTTTAATGTTCCACTTTCAATTTCAACTGAACCTCTCCTTGTAATTGTTATTGAAGTGTTATCACCTAGGGTGATAAAAGACATACTATGAGGCTCTAAAGAATAAAACTCAACTTGTGAAGAACCCATGTGACATGAGGCACCCGAGTCAATGATCCTAGATGCAGCTAATGGTGATACAATGGCAAGTATAGCCTTTCCCTTAATTTTATCTTCACCTTTTTACTTTTCCTTAGTAAATTTTTGAGTTGATTCAAGGATTCTTTGATATATTCAAGGACCCCTACATTGTACTTCTCAAGAATATGTGAGAGGTGGTCAATTTGATTCTTCATACATTTATGCTCATCATGCCCAAGTTTATTGCAATGGGAACACTTAACCTTTTATTTCTTAGGTTTCCATTATTTTTAAGAAGTTCCATTGTTGGTTTTGGAGGATTTTGGTTTATGATATTTCTCAGTCTCCTTGTCCTTCTAAGTGTTTTTCTTATCCCTTTTTTGTTTTAAGTATGTTGTTTCCCATTCCTAGTAAAAAGAGCTTGTGGTTTTGAAGAATTCAATATTCCCATCAACCTTAACTTATCTTACTCCCCAATCAAGTCGAAGATGAAGTTATGTAAAGAAGGCATCTTCCACACTATCCCAAGGGTCCTTTTGATGGAGTAGAATGTAGATACAAACATAAAGTAGTAAAGACCTACTTTCAAGAGTATAAAAAGAACTAACCAATCCTCTTTTTTATCTATTTCACATTCTTTTAACTACAACCTCAGTGATTTGAACTTAATGAAGAAGTCCTCTAGAGTGTTAAAGGAACTAAGACTCAAATTTATGAGCTCATTCTCCAATTCACGACCTTTCATTTCATTTACCTTGCCAAAGATTTTTTCTAATGCAAGCCAAAGTTAATTGGGTGTATTCAATGATTCTATATGAAAGAGAAGTTCAGGAGATACATTTATACACAATAATCCAAAGGCTTGATCACAATTTTTAAGTCACTTTTATTTAGCTTACTCAACAATAGGTTTTTCTTAGTACCCATTATTACCCTACACAACCCTTTATTATTTAACACAAGTTGTACTTTTAGTTTCCAATCATGATAGTTTAAGGGTGTTAATGATGTAATGATCTGATTTGAATCCATGCTTGAGAAACTGAATTGTTGTATAAAATATAAATCCAAAAATTAAGAATCAAAAGGAAAGTAAGAAGTGCACATGACACAACCTAAGACATTTTCCCTTGATTCAATATTAAGAGCTCCACATATTTCAACTTTATAATTTAGTTCTTTTTACAATTCAAGTACAAAAATGAAAAAATATTAACTTTTGAAAAAATGACACTTGATTTTGAGTTAGCGATCAAAAGTTATTACAATATTTTATTTAATCGTCAACAATGGATTGGGACACTATTGATTTAGTTTTTGAAAAATCCACTTGCTATATGAAAAACTAATAGATACCCATAAAGTTTTTTGATGTCGTGATCAAAACCAAAAAATGTGTTTTTCTTCCCAACATGTAGAAGATGCAATTATGATGTAAATTTAGACTTCGACCTGTAGGAAAATAGTTGTGTTGTGATATTTTGACAATATTTTTTACAAGACTTGCTCATTATCTGTAAAAACTAACAGATGCCTATAAGTCTTTCTATTGAGAAAATAAATAAACCAACACTCAAAATCCATAATGCCTCTGATACCATGTATAAATCACCAAGATCACTAGAATGAATGCTTGCACTGGTGAGCCACGTAACTTAAATGCACACTCCTACCTGTGAGATTAATGAAAAAACATAATATGCAAATAAATATCTAAATGGAATAATGAATTTACTCACAATTATGGAGTACACATAGAGTAACAACCAACTAAATTTAGCAGACCCCAAAAATAGGCGAGCCTAAGAATAAACATGTAACTACTAGATTAATACTAGGTTAAAAATAACACATGACTAAGAATAATGCACTCCTAAGAAAGCTTAATTATACACTAACAATTTTTCATGCTGAGCTAGATAGGTACTTCTAGGCTCATCCTAAAAAGTAAGTATGTGTTGAAGTTGACCTTTGTAAAGATTTTAAGGAAACCGAAAACATTCAAATTAGTCAAATACATCATACCCAACGTGTGTTTTATCTTAATCTGCCAAAAACTTGCTTTAAGTGTCAATCCTCTAATCACAAGATTACTGATTGTCCCTTAGTCTTCTTGAATAGTAATCTTTCTTCTCGCCCTTCTTATAAGGCCCCTCTTTCTAAAAAGGAAGACAAGTGGACCACAACAAGGAACCATAAAAAATAACCAAAGATCTAACAACAACGAAGCTCATGACAAGAATTTGGGTAACACTAGCGAACAAGCTATTAAGAAGCCACCTGGAACTATTTCAAAACCTCTAGATAAGGAGAGAGAGGTGGTTCCATCCAATAGAGAATCATCTAGTGAGGTGAATAGGCCTAAGTTTATCAAAATTCCTCAATCGACTTCAATTTTACCTTCTAAACTAAACAATCTTGTACATTCTCTTACCTTTTCCCCAAGTGGTTCTATGACATTCTCATAGGCCACCCAAGAATTTGGAAGAGGGAGAATATCCCAGAGAAAAGAAGGTTGAATATGTTAGAATTGGCTATGGCTTCCAAGATCTTGAGACCAAATGGAAAGCACAAAAAAGAGAGAATGGAATGTGACAAGAATAAATTGTATTTTTATCAATTGATTCAATGTTATGATTGTGATGATACAATGAGTAGAGACCCCTTGGTTATATAGCCAAGGTGAGATACAAGATGTCATAGGATTATGACAAGTGTCTTAATCATATGACATGAGACAACTCATCACACTTACCTAGGTCACATGTAGTAGTTGTCGAAAGATAAGATAACAACTAATGACAACTAACACCTTCTAGAAAGATTCCTTCCTATGATCTAAGTAAACTTAACATGTGTAAATAAGTCCCCTAGTAATGAATTAACTAGGTAGAAGACTTTATTTACACCAACAAAATAGCCCTATCTTTTAGTTGGGAAGTTTTTGTTGAGTTGAATTTTTGTGTAATTTTTATGGATAGTGATGATATTCCTCTTAACTCTCATCAATGAATTTTATCTCCTAGAATGTTCAAGGTTTTATGAAACTCCCTCACAAATACTCTATTAGAGACAGTCAAGATAATAATTTTTAGGTTTTGTTGTTCTCTATTTATAAGAATTTAAAATTACTATTTTTTTGTTTTTTGTTGCTTTTCATGTTATTTGGCCAATTGATTTTTTTTTGTAGCAATCATGATGCAAGTTGTGGAGTGGCCACTTTTATCTCCTTATCAAGCTTACTCATCCTCTTTATGGCAAGTTGTTATCTCCACAAATGAGAATAAGTTGGGTTACTAAATAACCAAGCCTCTCTCTCTAGTAGGTAAATTCCAAGTGCGTTCAATGATCTTGGCTACTACTCATATCCACTACTCTTCCTCTCGTGTTCCTTCTAAAGCTTCCTATTGAAAGCTTAAAAATATTCTTGGGGATTTTATTTGGAAATCATGAAAATAATAGAGGCTTTCATTATGTGGCTTGGGAGTTTTGTTGTCTCTCACATGATTGGAGGGTTGGGTTTAGTTTCCATTCAATGATAAGGATTACCCTTGTGTGCCGAATGGACTATTTAAGCACTTGAAGACAATGAGGCTTAAATTTTTTTGGTGTGTCACTATATCTCTATAAACTGTCGTTATGCAGGGAAATCTTGGAAGGGGATTGGCCTTCACATCCTTCTTATCATGAAGGATCCCATCTAGATTTATGGCACTTCTATGATGAAGAGCTTTTGGAGAGCCTCAAAAGCCATCAAACCTTAGTTGGCCTGGAATGGCAATGAATTTGTACAAGGCTTTCTATTAATTAACAATCTATATGATGGTTTCATATTATCTATTGTTAAGATTGTCCTCTAGCTAGGACTCCATAGGTCCATGCTTTGAGGTTTTTGAAGAAGGGAATCGAGACCCTTTTGGATCTTTTTTCCATGAAGACTAGGAATTTATTTACTTGGCCTAAAGCTAAAGTTAATTTTTAATTGCCCAACTAGGACCTCAAAACATTCTACATTGTTATTGAATCTATGTCACTTGATATAATTCATGAGATTAGGGTTTGTCATTTCAAGTCTTAGTGGAAATATTGGACACAGTATGCTCACACACCATTTCATAAGTACAAGCCTCATAAGGGTTTCTTGGCTCTCACATGCAATCCTCTTTGAGTGTTTGGCAATGTAGGTTTTAGACTATTTGGTCAACCATTCTAGAGCTGAAGTTTTCTTATTTTTCCTAGTTTATTAGTTTCCAAGGACTTCCAAATTCACTCATATTGGGATTAGGGATCCTCAATGCCCATTTTGTGGTCATCAAGCAACTATTAAGCACCTCTATTGGTTTTATTTTATAGCTCCGGTTGTGTGGACTTAGATTCATGAATTTTTTAGACCCTTTTTACCTAAGCATTCTCATGACATATGATTTGGTTTAGGGTTGGCCTGCAACCCCCTCCAAATATACCCATATTTGGCATGCTTTCAGGGAGGAAATTCTTTTTACACATTGAAGGACAAAATTCTATTTTATTTTCTAGATGTTCAATTGATACCAACTTCTCGCTTTAATACATTAAAATTATAATTTTTATCCTAATGTGCTTATGCAGGTCCATTTATAGACGAACAAGGTTGTGCTTGAGGTGGCACATATTTAGGTGCTCTTGGATCATTGGGGTAATGCCTTATGCATTGTTGCTAGAGTCCCTTCGACTCCTACCTCTAGTTGAGGCCATTGTCCACCTTGTGGGCATTGTCAGGGGCATAGCCACTCTACTCATGGTGAATAGGATGTACACTCTCATGCCTCTTAGTTTCCTACAAGAATAGAAGGGATCAGTCTTAGAGAGGATGGTTGTAGCTTGCATGCCACCACTTTGCCTCTCCTTAGACTCCGAGTCATGGGTTTGGTGGTTGCCCAAACTCTGGGAAATTCCTTCATCTTGATCTTGCTATATCATTTATTCACGACACTCAACCTCCAAATAAAGACAAAAAAATGAAATGACAATGTTGGTTGAGAGCCCCTTGTGTATACTTTAGGCCCTGTTGATGTTTGGAATAAATTGGATGATGAAGAACCTCCTCCTCCTAACAGTGCTTTAACTCTTGCCACATAATGACTTGTTATTGTATATTTTTTTAGTTTTACCTATCCCATTTAGACTTTGATCTTAACTTCCTCCACCCAATTTTTTTTAATATATGTAATGTTATTTTATAAATAATAATACTAAAAATAAATAAAAATATGAAAAAACAAAGCTTAGGGCATACCTGATGCACATTATTTCTTTACGAAGAGAGACAGTGTTGAAACCTTTACGATCACCCACTTCATTACTGATGGAAGTCCATAATGTCACGGTGACTGCAGAGTCGGTGAAGAACAAGAGAATGAAGAACAAGAAAAGAAAAAGAAAATTCAAGGGCAGCGTTGATAATGGCTCAGAGGAAAATCCTCGACCCGCAGAAGAAGAATTTTCCGAGATGCCCACAAGAAAAAGAAAAAGGAGGCGAAAATCTGGAGGTGGAAATCTTTCTTCTGCCAAATCAGAACATAATTTTATGGAATCGTACAAATGTATTGAAAAGCAATCTCAGAACACAATGATGACGGGACCCTCAAAGCCTCCGACGTCTTCATTGAAACCCAACAGCTTTCTTGATAAGGTGAGAAAGTTATAATACAATCCAATTCAACGACATGTTTTCATACCAAATTTAGAACACAACCCAATTCAACAATGCGTTGTCAAGACCAAATTTGTTTGTGGGATGCATAAATATGATCCGTGTGGCAGTTTGGGTTAGAGTTTTAATTGTTTTTAAAAATCTGTAGTAGGTTTCCTTGTTAGTGGCATAATCGTTGTTTATAACTGCTACTCAGAATGTAAAAACTTAATGTGTCAGATAGCCTAGTTTGCAGACCAGACATCACAACTAAAATTGTTTGTCAGAGATTAGATTTTGATTTTTGCAGTTCATTCCAAGGGATCAACTATTGTGTGATAAAGAAATTTTCAAAATTGTGAAGTATTATGTGTAGAGAAGTAGGCAGTCTCATCGAGGAAGTGGTCTCATGTATTTTGCATGTCCAGGTGATCCCAAGGTAAGTTTTCAGGAGCGATACAAGAATATTATGAATCTTCTCAATGAAATACAAAGCGACCAATTTTTTAGATAGAAGGTTAAAGGGGGGTGCTGGAGAGGGAGGCCAGAGCTTTGCAGTCCCTGCTCGGATAATTTGGGAAAATATTGGGCCATATATATTTATGCATGACAATATTTGTAGAAAATATTTTAGATGATAACTTTTTAAATACAGAACTCTGAAAAATAGCAGGAATAGCATGAAGTTAAAAAAAAAGTCACGAGACCATTTTATTGCATACATAGAAGTATAAATCCTCAAAAAATCGCAAAAATCCTGATTTAAAAAAAATCTTCGGCCAATAACGATGTTCAACGATTTTTAAGGGTTTAATCATGAAAAAATTGTGTAAAAATCACAAGAAAATTGCCCAACCAATTCATCACAAAACCCTAACTGGACAAAATTGCTATTTAATTGGGCTTTTTCATTGATTTTTAGCATAGAACTGAGTGCTGGCCGTTGGGATGTGGTTCACCATCAAAGATTCGCTAGATTTCATTAGGTTGTTGAGGCAAATCACAGGTAGGTGATTTTGAATGGACGTATATTTCTAATAGATGTTAAGGACATTAAAATAGAGACACGTTCTTTGGTATGCTTCTACGTTTGATGTTAAGGACATTAAAATAGAGACACGTTCTTTGGTATGCTTCTATGTTTGATGTTAAGGACATTAACATTGAATGGTTAAGAGATGCACTACTTTTTTTCTCTATATCCCACACAACTATCATTTGCCTTAGGCTTGTAGTCATTCTTTCCATGTATATAAATCCAAAGACACAATTTAATGGGAAATAGTAGACAATATTATAAATACTAATTAAGACTTCTATCTTATTTTTTTAACATATTTGAACCTTATAAGAGTACTTGCCAAAAGTAAATATATTGAAACGAAACTCTATTGGCTTGATATCAACCAAAAGAGGTTTGTTTTCTTTGAATTCATATGATTCTGACTATTCAAAAGAATTTTAACATTTCAATTGTCAACAATAATACCAAGGTGGTTGTTTAGATTATCAAGGTTAGGTTGGGACAAATTTCCTTTTCAGATTCTAACTAAGTGTGATAATTTGGAGCTTCAATTTGACACTGGCCATCAAGTTTTAATGACAAGTGGGTAGGGTAGTGGCAATTGTATAATCAAGTGGGAAGCATAAGTATATACATAATAGTATATAGACATTGTGGAACCAGAAGCAAAATGGTTCTTATTAGAAAGATAAAAATCAGTTTGTAGTGCTGAAAAAATGAACTATAGCAATATTTATATCAAAATGAAGGATAGTTTTGGTTATATTTATATTTCCTATATATTGTGTAGGCTTAATGCTTTATTAATTGGTGAAACTCATTGCTTAAATGCATGCCTTGCATTTGGTCGGGAACTACATTCCATTTAGGATTGTCATAAACATGGAGGTTCAGAAGGCCTGCAAGGATTACAATAGCAATACATGAATGCTTTAGACATATATAGTGTAGCATTCCATGCATGTTGAATAGGTATCAGGCAAACTAATACATGCCTTGAGAGAAGTCACGCCCTAGTCTTGTGGGCTTATCTTAATCCCTCTTGAAGTAGGCCTCATGTATTTTATCTTTAACGATCCAAATAGATTTCAGTAGCAACTATTCCATTGAAAGGGAATGTTCCTTGTGCTTTGATTTTCCATTGAAACTTGTACCTATAATCTCTCAAATTCTCAATTCAAAGTCCATCAATGTTTTTAACTCCATCATCCACTTATACACAAAATGAAGGAAAAATTACTTGAATAATAATAGCTAAAATTGTGGCTTAAATAGTTGTTCTCTTCCTTTGTACTAGTAGGTCTTTATTATCTAATGGAAAAATATTTAACACTCCTTTTACTCTTTTACAAAAGTGCTAAAATAGTTATCAATGAGAACATTTCAATATCATTTATGGTCTTTTGAGATTTAAGATTTTGTTTCAAAAACATTTTCTATTACTCTATCTTGAGCTATTTGATTCAAAACCTATTAAGTTGAACTTTGTAATTGCTTCTTTTGTCATATAATTTCCCTTTTACACCCTTCATAGCGTTCTCTTTGACAATGTTCTAAAAATTGCAAGTACTGTTAAATCACAAATATGAACCAGTTGATTTGTGTTTTGTAATTTATGATGTTTGCTTAGCAAAGGAAAACTGTCTTTTTAATGACTTTCTTGAGCTTGAATATTTTGAGATCCTAGAGGCCAACTTAGATAGTCATGAGGTTGAACGACTTAGGAGAGGCTCTAAACCAGGAGCTTCATCATCAGTTTGCAGCCCTCTAGCATAGCTCAATTTGTAGTAGCAAGATTCATTGGCTATGTTTGATTTTTTGGAACTTTGTACTTAGTTTATAGGTTGACTTTATACAAACTATATTGTAATGTCCCCTTTTTGAAATATGATTTAGTAATAAAATTAAAATATAAAAAAAATGATTAAAATCTAATTAAGGCAATAGCCTTTCCAATGTGGATTCTCATAATAATTTTATTAGGAATTTGTTGAAATGCTTGCAAACTGCAGTCTCAAGGTTGGTCGCCCTTGTACTGTGAGACCATGGAAGGTGGGTCGCCCTTCCACTCCTCAGTCCACCTTGGAGGCTGGTCGTCCTCCTTGTGTTGATGTTATAGCAGTGGGAGATATCTTTCTCTCAAATCTAAAAATGATGGATAAATAATACCAAGGCAAGTCGGACTTGTTATATATAATAATTTTATGAAGAGTCACCTTGTTTCTTAAAAGAGGCCAACCCAAATGAAGAGTCACCTAGTTTTGTATAAATACAAGGTGATGATCATTCATTTGATCATCATGTTCATTCATCATAATTCACATTCCTAGAAGAAGTTCATACTTGAGCAGTAGATCATCATCTTGTAGCAGCAGATCATCATTTTGTAGCAGCAGACCGATTTCAAGGAGAAACATATTTATTTGTATCTTTGCATCTAGGAGAGGTGCTATTATTCATTGTATCAAATTCGGCATTGTGTTGGGCCTGAGTTGTAAGCAGATTTCTGCTCTTATTCCTTCAATATATAAGAGATATATTTGCTGGGTTTTTCTCCCTCAAGTAGGAGGGTTTTCCCAGGGTATCTTGTTGTGTTCATTGTCTTATGTGTTTCATTTTCTGATTGCTTTCATTTCTGATCCTAAATCTAACACCTTGATCAAGCCCAAGGGCATGGAAGGCTTGTCTTCCATTCCACCCCCGACCCACGAGCATGGAAGGTCGGTCTTCCATTCCATCTCGGGGTGTTGTACTTGATAAGAGCATGAAGGCCGGTCTTCCTTCACCTCTCGTGAACCCAAGAGGTTGATCGACCTCCCTATTTGCAATCCAATTCTCTAAATTCGAAATAGATTATTATATGAATCCCTTATCACATATAATAAAGAGAAGCATGCAGATTATTCACAAATATATATATATACTTTTACCCTCCCTCACTTTAGAAAAACCAAATTAGAAGGCTAAAATCCACATAAGCCCGCTGCCTTCGTTCCACTTGGCGCCTATTTTGAGCGTTGGTAGAGGAATAATTGTTGTGGACGCCTGTGCGGCGCGCAGACATCCGCACAGCGCACTTATGTCCCTGGCAGATTCCTGCGGCTGGAGCCTACAGAGGCGTTACACTTCCCATTGGAAGTCGACTTGTAACGCCGTCTTCGGCTGACCAACCCGAATATGGCTGTTTTCTTCATTCCTCCTTCAAATTCACTCACTCTCATTCCATTTGGGGCTCTTCCACAATCTCTTCTACATATTCTAGCATTCACTTCAAGCATTCAAGCAACACTCTTGCACTCCATAGCAGCAACTCCATCAACTCAGTAGAGCAAGTGTAGAACAACACCATTGTAGTAGAGGCTTGAGTCTTCTCATTTTCTCCCCCATTAGCCTTGAGTGCTCTTGGTGGAGGTGGTAAGCTTTCTACTCCTCTCCTCTATTATTTGGTTGAGTAAGCACATTACTGTTTTGTAGTGTTTTAGTGTTGTTTGCTTTATTCCTTTCTTTATCGTACCATTTCTCTATCGTTGCAAACTTGGCTGACCGTGGAGGTGGAAACACCAAAACCCCCAACAATTTTTCCTTTTCATTGTGTGTAGGTGGACATGCTTCTTGGAGCTAGCTGGCGAACAAGGTTCTCAGTGAGATCATTCTTGTCACCCTAGCGTTGATCTACTTACTTTATCATATTCGTTTATACATTTCTTATTTCATAGTGTTATTTTGTTCCCTTAGAAACCATTAGCTAGGCCGTTAGTTCATTTTCTAGTGATTCGACCTTGTCTCTTTGGTCCTCTAGCCGTACGTACGCCAACGCACCTGAGAGACGCTAGTGCGCCGCATTGTTGTCCCAGAACCGCGCTTTTGTCCTTTGACAGAGAGCTATCTGAGATGCAGTGTTGAATTCGAAAACTGACTCGCCTAGCCCCCTTTCACATCTCGGGTCTGTAGAGCAATCGAAGGACCTTATAGTCCTCATCATTCTCATCCTGCATCTCCTAACACTCGCTTAAGCTAAGGTAAGTTAGGGCAGACTGTTGCTCTCGACCCTTCGTGACCTGGGGCCTTGACGTAGTTGGTCCCCCTCTATTACATTTTTGGTGAATTTGACGTGAACCATTTTGGTTGCGTTTTTGCGATACTAAAAGTTCCTTTCCTCATATCTTAGGAGTGTTGTAGGTGTGAGCGTTGTAAGGCTTGCACCTTGCAACCCAACCTGCGACCCCTAATAGGCGTAGTTGGAAGGTTCCAAAAGTATTGCGTAACAAAATCTTAATTGGGTTGCTACCTTGTCCTGTAACCTTTAGGAGGCTTTGTGAAAGTATTGTTTAGTGTACGTGATGGCCTCTTTTTCTCATCAACCTATTGCCTCTTTGCAACCTGTGAGCAGTGGTACTGGTATAACCTTCACTTCACAAGACTTGCCGATGGGCTTTAACAGAGAACCATCTCCTCTCTACATTCCTACAAGGATAAATGAAAATACCATAGCAGGTGTTCTAATCGATCCGACGTCTCAAGTAAATATCATAACAGAGGAGATCATGTTAATCAACTTCCTGCATAAGGATGGATACGATGCACCTGTGAGTACCGTCCGCACACACGATGGACTTTCCGTATCTCCTATAGGTAGTATTGCCCTATCGGTTCTCGTCGGACCTAAGTCCATAAACCTTATGTTTGACATTATCTCAAGGTTTGAACTCTTTAGAGTGAAGCTGAGTATCCCCTGGCTGGTAGCTATGAATGCAGTTCCTTCGGTTGTGCATAAGTGCTTGAAATTCACTCATGAAGGTTTCATGCATGTGATCCACGACATCGGCTATAGACCGTTGGTCGCACATGGTAGTTACTCCTTAGATTACTTTTGGCCTACACCTGTTGGTCCTCTCCTACTCAAGAAGGACCTCTTATATCACACATATCAAAATTACAAGAAAGGGCATTCTAGGCCAAAAGTAAGATACCCTCCGCCTTATGTTGTTTCACATAGGGCTTGCCTGAAAGCTGACAGTGATGTCGCCAAGGTGCATAGAAGAGAAGCGGTCCAAAGACCATCCTTCTTCCTCCTCCATTGTTTAGCCTAACGCTTCTTCTCGCTCTGCTGTGGTACCATCCGCTTCTGCCTTGTGTGCGCGAGAGTATCCCAGGGTGCTCGCTTAGCGAAGGTCCAAGCGTCCCGTGTTTGAACTTCCTATCCTACCCACGAAGCCTAGGCCCATTCGATATGGTAGGCAGAAAGCCCCCCATGGGGAATCCTCTACGTCCCATCCTCCGCGGCCTCCTACCGCCCCTACTTCTAAAGCAGTGAATGGGAAGAGGCCCGCTGCCGAGGCGTTAGAGCCGACTCCCCTCGCTGTCTTTGAACCTGTCCCTCCTACTCCCATTCAGGAGTCTGTCCCTCTGTTGGAAACAGTTGTGGAAGACACTCCCATGGTTGAGTAGGAGCCTTTCGTTCCCTCGCAATCTTCGGCCTCTAGTTCTAAGGGTCGTAGGAACTGCCTTGCGCGCGAGTGCAAGCACTGACGAAAGGCTCTCTTGGCTGAGTAGGCCGCCCGCAGAGGAAGGAAGAGGAGATGACTGCTCCTGTATCAGGGCCTTCTGCCGCGTCCTCCTCTCTCCTCTCCTCTGTTTCCATTAAAACCAGCTTTGTATCACTTTCGGCTTCCACTGCGAGTGCAAATGCGCCTGACCCTAGAAAGGTGGAGGTGTTCATCGCTCCTTCAGTGGAGCTGCCTTTGCTGCCTGCCTTTCCAAAAGCCCATAGATATGACTAACACCTCAGTCGTATGTGCTGCAGTTCTTTCCTCCTCCTCTTCCTCTGTCCTTCTTGCCTCGTCTATGGAGAGTTCACCTCCTTCGATGAAAAAGAAGGTAGAGAGTGGTCCTTCCAGCAACGGAGGACGTAAGAGGAGCCCACCTTCTTTGAGAGGTGGCCTCGCGGTGACTCCCTGTCTTAGTAACAAAACTAGTCCTGGCTTCTCCTGAGTTCGTCATCGCTCCCGAATCTCTCGGTGAGCTTAGCGGTGAACCTCGGGCACAGCCTTCTCCATTCGTCGAAGTGAAACATGGCACTCTTGTTAAGTGTATGTTTAACTCGGTGGATGAAGTTCCGACCTTGTCAGCGATCTTCGCAAAGTTGTTGACCTTAGACCCACAAGAGTTGAGCGACGGAGACCTTATAGGTCCTTCTTCCTTAGCCCTTGTTGTGGGAGGGTCGGAAGCTCCTCCCCTTAACATTCCATCACTACAAGCTCGTCCTCCTTCCCCCTACGATGATCTAGTGTGGGAAACTGACGACCTTTTGGTTGATCAGTGTTAGGGGGAGACCCCTTCTTTATCTTTAGATTAGATGTGTGTGTGTTGTGATGTGTTTCCCTGTGATTGTGCTATGTGTGCCTGGATGACCCTCGTCACCCTTGTTGGTGCTTGGATACAGGTGTGGTGTTTGTGTTGTAAACCTTCTTCTATTCGTATCATCATTCTTCCATGTTTGTGATTGACTTTCGACAATTGGGGATGATGCAAAGCATTGGGGGCATTTAGGCTTCCCTTCCATGTTGACCCAATTTTTTATTTTTACTTTGTCTTCTCATGCATTCCTCACATGGCCTGATATAGTAAGGGGTTGATTATATACTATTATTATACTTATATATATTTATGAGCAGTTCCGACCTCGAAATATCAGGCTACCCCTGTGCCCTTTGTTCGTGTTCTCTTTCCTTTTGCTTTCTCTTTATCTTTCTCTCTTCTTTGTTTGAGTTGTCCCTCTCATGTGTGACAACGCCGTCTCTACATCGCTTTGATCTTTAGAAAACGCATTTGTTACCAACAAATCTTTTCTTAAGAATCCTCACACATTTCTTTGTAAGAATTGAATTCTCAACTTGAAACCCTAACGGAACATGTTTTCTCATCAGGGGTTCGGACTTGGAAACCTTCTTTCGAAGTGGGAACAAATTTGATCTTCCCCTCGCGTGGGAGCATATTCTTCCTTTCGAATTCCTTGTTGAAGTGAACGTCTTTCAGAAGGATTCCTTGATGATGAATCGATTCGAGAAAGAAGACACTAGTTTTCGAACAATGCATCCCTTGAGTGGACCCTTTCTTCTCATGTCGTGTTCTCGAGGGACCCCTTCAAAAGTTTTTATCTCAAGTTTTATGGCGTCTAGCTCGGGGGCAGCCTAACTAGACCTCGCTTTTCAAACAGTGCGTCCTTTTGAAGAGTTCTTGAGGGACCCACCCCTTCGAAAATTTTCCAACTTAATGATGGTTTGTGTGACTGTCTGCTTACTTGCCTGTGTGGCCACTTCTTGACATGTTCTATCTGCACGTAAACATGTCGCTTCATGGGTGCGCCTGTGAAGCTGCTTTTTGACTTTGCGGAGTCCGCTTTTCTCGATTTCCTTCATGTGAGAGTTCTTGGAGGATACCTTCCTTGCAGGTCCACGGGCCTGTAAGGCACTTTCTTTCTTCAACTTCATAGTTCTGTGGAGCTATGAAGTCCTTTGCTTGACCTGCACTCTCGGGTTCGCCAGATCGCGGTCTGCTCCATCAACAATTTAGGTATACATTTCCAACCCTACTACTTCTTCGATCTACATTACCGAAGCACTCATCAGTATTCGTGCTCGCTAAATTGGGGGCAAAATGTATAGGAGCGATTTGCACCCCTTAGGGGCAAATTCCCCCTTTACCCTCCCTCACTTTAGAAAAACCAAATCCGAAGGCTAAAATCCACATAAGCCCATTGCCTTCGTTCCACTTGGCGCTTGTTTTGAGCGTTGGTAGAGGAATAACTGTCGAGGACGCGCGCGCGGCACGCAGATGTCTGCACGACGCGCAAACGTCCGTGCGGCGTGCTTATGTCCTTGGCAGAGTCTTGCAGTTGGAGCTTGCAGAGGCGTTACACTTCCCATTGGAAGTCAACTTGTAACGCCCTCTTCGACTGCTCGACCCAAATATGGCCATTTTCTTCCTTCCTCCTTCAACTTCACTCACTCTCATTCCATTTGGGGCTCTTCAATAATCTCTTCTACATATTCTAGCATTCACTTCAAGCATTCAAGTAGCACTCTTGCACTCCATAGCAGCAACTCCATCACTCCATCAACTCAGTAGAGCAAGTGTAGAACAACACCATTGCAGCAGAGGCTTGAGTCCTCTCATTTTCTCCCACATTAGTCTTGAGTGCTCTTGGTGGAGGTGGTAAGCTTTCTACTCCTCTCCTCTATTATTTGGTTGAGTAAACACATTGCAGTTTTGTAGTGTTTTAGTGTTCTTTGCTTTATTCCTTTCTTTATCATACCATTTCTCTATCGTTGCAAACTTGGCTGTCTATGGAGGTGGAAACACCAAAACGGGGGCTGATTGAGGCAAACCCCTATACAGCCCCCCAACAATTTTCCTTTTCATTGTGTCTAGGTGGACGTGCTTCTTGGAGCTAGCTGGCGAACAAGGTTCTCAGTGAGATCATTCTTGTCACCCTAGCATTGATCTACTTACTTTATCATATTTGTTTATACATTTCTTATTTCATAGTGTTATTTTGTTCCCTTAGAAACCATTAGCTAGGCCGTTGGTCCGTTTTCTAGTGATTCGACCTTGTGTTTCTGGTCCTTTAGCCATACGGACGCCAGCGCACCTGAGTGACACCAGCGCGCCGCACTGTCGTCCCAGAATTGCGCTTTTGTCCTCTGACAGAGAGCTATCTGAGACGCAGTGTTGAATCCGAAAACTGACTCGCCTAGCCCCCTTTCACATCTCGGGTCTGTAGAGCAATCGAAGGACCTTATAGTCCTCATCATTCTCATCCTGCATCTCCTAACACTCGCTTAAGCTAAGGTAAGTTAGGGCAGACTGTTGCTCTCGACCCTTCGTGACCTGGGGCCTTGACGTAGTTGGTCCCCCTCTCTTACAATATATATATAAACTTACTTCCCAATAATATTCTTGCTAATAATATTTAATCCAATCAATCTCTTATAATTTCCAATTCTTATTTCTCTTTTTCCAATTTTCTTTTATTCATTCCATTGATGTCTTGGATGATTGATATTTGAATGATTGTTGTCTTAATGATTGATATTTAAATGATTCTAGGCTAGAATGGTTGATGCTTGAATAGTTGATGTTTGAATGATGAATGTTTGTATGTTTCATTGATTGAATGAATTGATAATTTATGATGATGATTTGCTGATCGATTGTTTGCTTGATTTGATAATTAATGATTGATTTGATGGATTCATGAGTGCTGATTTGATGCATTGGTGAGTGATCCTCGAATGCTTGGAATGATTTCTCCTTTATACTTTATTGGTGAAAGAGTCATCACTTTTCATAAGAATTGAGTCACTTCCTTATTTTCTTCCCATTCCTTTCTTCTTCCTTTAATCCCTCCTTGATTCATATGCTCCCTTCTTTTTTACTTTTTCTTTTTCAAATGAACTCTTCTCCCTTTTATATCTCATGTTTGAGGGAGTCACAACTCTTCATTTCGTGCCTTTTGACCATTCATTAAACTTAATTAGATTTTAATTATATTATAAATATTTTTATATTTTAATTTTATTATTAAATCCTATTTCAAAGAGGGGACATTACATATATTGTAATTGAAATTTTATCAACTGTAATCATCTAGTTATTATTTATGCGCCATGAAGTATGCTTTGTGCAATGTAATGCAACGTAATCGACAATATATAGTCTATCCTTCCCAAGATTGCTTGTCCTCAAGCAATTTTAGATTGGGATGATAAAATATTTCTGCTTCTTCTTGAGTGGTGTACCCCATAGGCAAATTCTTCCATTTAGCCAAATATTCAAGAATAACCTTATTTCTTAATTTCCTTTCTCTCATGTCAATGATGGCTTTGAGTTCCAAAATTAATTTTACCTTGTGCATCAATTGCATCTACAAGCAATCGCTTTAGGTGGCTCAACATTCGCATAGTTGCATGGATATCTCCTTGAGGCAGAGTAGGAAAAACAACTTTCCATCTATTAAGATGAGAATGAGAAGCATGACACACATCTATGACCTTATATGTGACGTTCTTTTTTGAAATAATTTCATATCTTTTGGTTCACTTAGTATAGCTCCTGTTTGATTTTTTATTAGCCCATTCTACTTGCTCATGTCTAAATGCATTTCTCCATCCTTTTTGGCTGTCACAACCCTTGGAGATCCATTTGATAGACCTTGTAGAATCACTTCCTTGCCATTGTGTTGGAAACATAGTTCCATCTTTTGAAAATCTTGATAATATCTTCCTAAAGAATGTAACCATTGCATGCCCGAAACCTCATCCATCACCCATGCCTACCACATAGAAATCTTCACTTATTTGGTGTTTTCCCAAAGTGATGTCCAGTTGTTGAATCCTTTATGTCCAAGGGGTAGTGTGGTCATCAACCATAACTACCTTGAACCCCTCAAAGTTTTTAGCCTGTAATTTCATCCTCATCACTAGACCTCCATAAATGAAGTTATGTGTAGCACCGCTATCAATTAAGATAGTCACCTTATGACCTTGTAAAATACCATGAATTCGAAAAGGGTGATACTTGGATGCCCTTGAAAGTGTTGCCAATGTTCCCCTTGCGAACTTTACTTCTTGTTTCCTCATCTTCCATTTAGATTTAGTTCTTCTTCCTTTGATTCTTCATCTGTCATTGCTTCTATGTGGTGTACTTGTCCCTTCCCAGAACATCTATGACTCGGTTCCCATGGTCCCCTACAATTAAAACATGATTTCTTCCTTCGAAGCTCGCTCTTGGAAACTTGCACCTTGTTGGATTGAGGAGGTAATGCCTGTGGTTGCAAACTTGTTCAAAGGGTTGCTCATGCGACCCTAATGGTATATTCTTGGGATAGGTTTTGTTTTTAGGTGTGGTGTCTTCCAAATTTAAAGATCTTCGAATAACATCTTGTAGAGATGATGGTTCAAAAGATCAGACCAATCCCCTAAGTGATTCTAAAAGTCCTTTGAAAATAAAAAACTCAAGCCTTTTTTCGGTAATATCTAGTACCATAATTGAGATTCTTTGAAATTTTGTTACATATTCTTCTATTGTACCTCATTGCCTTAGCTGTGATAATTCCTTAAAATGTATCTCCGGGTTTTTTTCTATCAAATCTTTCTACGAGTCTTTGTGTGAAGTTAGTGTATGTTACAATTAGATGATGCCCTTGTGTAACTAGCCCGTGATGCCACCATTCATGTGCTGTTCCCTCTAAGTGAAGAATGGCAAATTTAATGGCTTTGTCTTCCATCATGATACTAAGAGAAAGATAGGTATCTAGTTTTTGGACCCATGCTCATGCAATGACCTTCCTTGACCCATCTAAAGTGAGAGTCATCTTACTTAATCTTTGCCGTAAATCTTTGTTGGGCTGCCTTCTTTCTCCTCTCGAGGTATTTCTTGATCTTGCATTATAATATTCTCTAAATGGAATTTGTCTTCTAAGGTTAGGTTCAATTCTTGAATATGCTTCTACACGTTTATCAAAGTCATTTGCTGCCATGTTGGGTTCTTCTTCTTGTGACTGTTCCTCTCTAGGTAGGAATGTAGGCCATGTTACTCTAGGCGATGGTCTCAGTGGAGTCCTATTGTTATTCTCAAGATGGTTTGAATTAACCTCTCTTCCATTGGTTTGGGTAGGCCTAAGAGCATTGATTGTATTATTCATGTTTTGAAGTGTTCGGAGAAGCAATTGTGTTGTTTGTTCTTGTCGCTCCATATAAGCCTTCAATTCATTTTCTTGATTTACCTCACGATCACCCATTTTATTACCTTTAATTGGGTTGCTAGTTGCCTTTAGTTTTCTTCTTTCTCTTTTCGAGGTTCATTGAGCTCTTTGGCATATACTACTTTTTAGATCCTCAAGTTGGCAGGATCAATGCTCTGATACCAATTGTAATGTCCTTTTTTGGGATATTCCTGATTTTTTTTGCCTTAAAACAATAATATTTATTCAAAATGATAATAGCTTAATCAAAGTTTAAGAATTTATGATAATATTTAAATCAATAAATCATAGCACAATTCTCAAAATCAATCATGTCGTGAATTCTTTGGAAATACTTACAAATCTGCTGAATTAGAAGTTTTTGTCCCTAACCCAACAGTGGCAATGTCAAGGGTTTTCGTTCTTAACTTGCCAAGAACATGAAAGGGTTTTCGTCCTTCCAACTCTTAGTTCATCTTGGAGGGTTTTCATCTTCCTTGATCAAGATTTGGGTTTTCATCCAAACTTGATAAGAGCAATAAGGGTTTTCCTCCTTAGATTTCTTGTGAACTTGGAAGGGATTTCATCCTTCCTTTTAGCTAGACACTTCCTCAAATTCAAAATTGATTGCTTGATGAATTTTCTAGATTATTGCTGATTGCTTTTGCTGATTGATATTTCTTTATGGATTGACAAATTAATGTTTGAAAGATTTTATGCTTCAATGAATTGATGCTTGAATGATTTGATGATTGAATTATGAATTGATTGATCTTCTTCTGCTTCCTTGCTTTCATGGAATGATCTCCATATATACACATAATGTTCTACTCCCAATTGATTTTATGGATGTCTTTTTTAAATGAAATGTTCTCCCTTTTATATCTCAAGTTTGAGGTAGTCACACCTCATCATTGCCTTTGCAATAGTTACAAACTTACAACCCTTTATCGCTGCATTTGGAGAATAATAATTTAATTTTAAATAAATAAATTTGCTAGCGCTGCTTTATTATTAGATTAATTGCATTGGAGATAGGCACTATCTTTAAATTGCTTAGTTGCTGATCATGATTTTTAAAGGCTGCAATCAGGTATTTGGTGGGGCAGGGGGGTGAGGGCAGGGCACTTGGATGATGCCATTGGGAGATACTCAATATCCCAATTTTAGGACAAAATTTTCTTATTATGTTAGCTTTAAGGCATAAAAATCTTAAAATTTGAGCATCTTTGAACAATGGAGGATGGCATCATGAAGACTGGAAAGATGTAGGCCATAGTTGGAAAACTCAAACTTGGTAGCCCAAATTTTTTGATTTGGACTTAGAACTCAGCAAGAGAAAAAATATAATTACACAAATGCACTCCAAACTTGATTCAATCTCTAAAAAGGCTTTCCAACCATCCTCTCAGCTTGATTTGCACCTTTGGAAGGTTAAATGAGCCAAAAAAAAAAGTGAATCTTTTAAATGTTTTAGTGTTGGGGGATTTTTTTAAAAAATTATGACACGAGAGCCCATCCCTGAAACTGGGTAAGTTTTTTGCTAGACTTGGTAGAGACTTTGTAATGTCCCCATTTTTTGAGGAATGGCAAATATTGATACGTAACTTATTTTATTCCTCATAAGCTAAATAATGGAGATATAAGGGAGTAATAATTAAATTAATTATTTTAAAGTTGTCTATTTTAAACAGTGTTCCACGGGGTTTTGGGGACGGGGACGGGGGGACGGCAGGGGACGTGTTTCCAAGACGTGGGGATGGGGGCCCTAAGTTTGGGAACGACAGGGGGACGGCGGGGGGACGGCGGCGAGGGGGCAGTAGGGTGTTGAAATACATATAGTACTTGAAAAAAAAGTTATAAAAAGATGTATAAGTATAAGAATTATACATCTTGGAGACAACTAGGAGTCCCCTAGACGTCTTGAGGACACCCCAACGTCCTCAAAGTCCTATCAGCATCTTGGAGATAGTGACACTAGTGGTGGGATGGTGGTGTTGGTGGTGGCCTGGTGGGGGGACGTCTCCCCCAAGTCCCCAAGTCTCCGAGACGTCCCCCTCTAGGAAACACGGGGTTTTTTGGGGGGGACGTGTCCCCGTGGAACACTGATTTTAAATAAATATCAAAAGGATAACTTTATTTAATTAATTTAGTTAAAGTGACAAATAAAAAATAAAAAATATTATAAATTCACTTTATTAAATATTATAAAGTTACTTTATTATAAAGTCACTTTATTAAATAAAGTGTTATTCTAGAAGCTTGAGGAGGTTATATTGGATTCTTGTAGAAGATTCAGTTGAGCCTTTAAAAAGAGATGAGAGCAAGTCATTTGGACATCTTGGTTTTAGTATTTTCTATCAGAGAATTTTGGAGAGCTTGTGTTTATAGGTTCAACTCTTCCGAGGACGAAAACCCTTAGAGGAATAAGTGGTAGTGGACGAAAACCCATTGCCATTTGAGGTGGATCGATCTAGGGTTCACAATTGTGCTGATTTGGTGAATTTTGTAAAGCTTTGAGGGGCTGTTATAAGCAATTATCTCTGCAGATCGAACTAGGGCAGATTTGTGTTCATTGGAATCTTCATTCTTGGGTGATTCACTTTCAGATTTGTGCAAGTTATCAACAGCAGCTTTTGAGTTGTTTTGGAGGGCACATTTGCATACCTTTTTGAGGGTTCAAACCCTAAATTTGGGTGCCAACCTTTGGGATACAATTTGGGGGTTCAGTTGCATTCAATTGGCATCATTGAGCAGTGAATATTGCAGACCTGTGCGCCTACTTGATTTAGCCTTTTTGGTGTTGTGGAGATTCATTGCCATAGGGTTTCAAACCCTAGTTTGAGCGCCACACCTTGGAGGTCTTTTTCATAATTCAGAGGTCAAATTTGCATGAAATTTGGTATGTAGAAAACTTAGGGTTTATAGCAGGTCATAGCTGGGCATGTTTGGCATGTTTGCCCTTAATATTTTTTGTATTTGAAGACTTTATATTTCCAAAGTTGTAACAGCAGACTTCCAATTTGAGTTTCCCATCATTTTGATAACTTTTTGGTGTTGAATCATTGTGTAATTCAACTATGACTTTGGCACATGTATTGGCATGATTGTTATGATGTTTTTGGCATGTTAAATGGCTGTTATAAGTGTTTGATTAAGTCTGAAAAGAAAATCAGAATTGCAGAAACTAGGGTTTTAAGTCAGATTTGAAAATCAGAAAATTAGGGCAAAAATCAAACCCCTAAAATCAAAAAAATAGCAAATATCTTGTGTGGGATATTACAGACTTGGATGTGCTAGTCTAGACAGTCCAGCACATTTCAGATTTTGACTCTTGAGTCCGAGCGAGTACTATGATGTTGGCCACAGCAAATAACTTTAAATATTTTCATCTATTTCATGTTTGAATTGTAGCTATATATTTTCATCCATTCAATCTTGTTTTGACTGTTTTTATTCTAGTTATTTTGAATTTTTAAGGTCTTGAGCTCACAGAAACGATTTATTTTTCCATTGAAGGATTTTTAGAGCATTAGAGTTTCTATCAGCAGTAGAAAAAAACTTATAATAATGCGCTGATATATTTTATCTTGAAATATTGTAGTTTTTCAAAATAATATGGAAAACAATTATATAACATTTTGATACATATGTACTTGTGGAAGAAAGCACCCATATAAAAGGTTCATGCTAATTCCAGCTTATGTAATTCTGCAATTTACCAATCCATTGCCTAACTCCGAATTCATGCTTTGGGATGTGCTTGCACTTGTTTTATCACTTCAAACAAATTCAATGTGGATATTCTCATTCTTCTGAAGGAATTATTTGGTAATTTTATGTTAACAGTTCAACTTCAGTCCAGCATTTACTGTATATTTTGGGGGTTTGAATAATGAATAATGTGCATTTATTAGCTTCTAGAACACATGCATTTCTCATTTGAGGTCAGTAAAATTATATAATGGCTGTGCAGATGCGAGCAAGACTGGCAGGGGGACATTTTCGAATGTTGAATGAGAAGCTTTACACTTGCAGGTACAACAAGCACCTGAACTGAACAAATGTATGGCATCTTTTAATGTTATTTAGGTTGGCCAAGAATCTGATGGTAACTCAAAATAGTTGGATTAGGACATGGATATTCTTGATATTCATGAATGGTGTAATAGGCAGTGGTGCTGATATGTTCCTTTCCATTTCTTAAGCGACTTTATCAAATGGTTTTGACAATTTATTGCAAATTTTTTGGCTCCTTTATTCTTCTTAGCATTTTAATCAGTTGAGCAATGAAGTTCTTAAACAGTTAAAGGCTTATATTTCCTTAATTTAAATTATGGTGTTTCTTTTGTGCAGAGGCAGCGAGGCATATGATCTATTCAAGAATGATCCTTCTTTATTTAATGTGGTAACATAAACGGTCTATCTTGCTTTCATCATTTTTTTAATTTTTAATTTTAAATTCTAATCTATCGTTATAATTATTATTATTTTTATATCGTTTTTGGTTTTTCATGCTTCGTTGGGTTAGATCATATGAAATTGAACTAGCACTTGTTTTCAGACAGAGGTGAATCAATTATTTCCATGTATTTCATTATTTTATACATTTAGGCACCTGACATTACCTTGATGCAGAATAAGAGTTCCAATGTTTATAGTTTAGTTTGTTTCAAAGTTCAGAATCCCCATCAATTCTTTTGGGAAATTCAAGTTCTATTTTATGGATATTTGACCAATGTCCACCCTCAATACCAGTACCTGGTCGTCAGACAGCTGACTCAAAAAATACGCTGACCTCTTATTAACAGCTGTGACAATTTACTTAATGCTCAAACAATACTGTTCTACTTGGAAAGAGATTATTATTACTATTATATATGCTCTATTGAAATGGATCTCTGTCCAATGAATGGGGCCCATGTGAACATTATAAATACAGTACAAGATAGACTCTATAGACTAACGACATATACAGCAAAGATTTTGTAGGTAAGCTTCTACTTTCTGCAATCTATGGTATGTGGCTTTGCAGTCTTCTTACAGACTGATAACACCTGCATTTTCTTATCAAACCTGAAAGGCTATAAATTATAAAGGTTTGTGGTATCTAAAATTTTAGCTTAAACACCTGTATGGAATTCTGGAAATCAGAAGCATCTGATGTGATTTGACAGCCGAAATTGATATCTTCCCATGGATAATACGCCTTTATTTTATCATGATTTGAAACCCTACACTTAAGTTTCCTCTCCGTTGGAAGATGGATTATTCCCAAGAAGATATATTTTAGGCTGGAAAACAACTATTGCATTTGATGTTCTTATGATGTAATTTCTCTACTTCCCTCATTTGATAAAGCTTGGTCAGTTCTTGGTGAGGCTAATGTGCTTTGGTTGGCCTTATTGTGATTAAATGAGGTTGTTGTTCATCAGGTATAAAGTCATCAAGTGAAGTGGTGATGGCTGCATAGTCGTTTTTCTTCATCTAATATCAAAGCATTTGAGAACTTGAGGTTCTCTACACTAAACATAAGATACATAACCTAGAATATGAGGAAAGGGCATTTAAAAGTATACTGCATTAACAATCTTTCATGGTCTACAGCAGTTGTGGCCATAGATTGTAGACTTGGTGATTACTCACAAGCAAAAAAATAAAAACAATTTACTTGGGTGGGAACTTGCGACACTTTTTTTTGTGTTTTTATTTTTGAGCAAATTGACAATTGAATGCAGGATGACTGTCATGTCGGAAAAATATGTCAAAAAAACATGCAAAAAATGCTGAAAATGCTGAAAATGCACGGTTTTGTGGTTTTTTCACAGTGTTTTTGAATGTATTATGTTGCCAAGTTTCTTCTATGTTCAGGCACTTAGGGTTTCTACTTGTTGAATGAATATTTTTTTGCACATACAAGCAGGTGGGGACTGATTTATATTTTTTAAAGGAATTTAAGTATTTTTTATAAGTTATAGAGTTTAGCTGAGTCACCGAGTTTGAATTGAATTTGGGGCTGCCAAGCTTTTTGCTGAGTTTGAGTTTGTGAACTATGGTCGTGGCCATAGTTTTTTTGTTTTGGAATCTGTACTCAAATAAGTATGATCTAGATAGTCGACAACTTGGAATATCATGCCAATGTGTGCTATGACTACTGGTTTATTTTCTAAATTTGCTCTAGGAATTTGATGCTTTTTGTTGAGCATCTATTCCTCATAGGTATTTCTTTTCAAATTATAGTGTTGATGCTAATTATTCTTGTTAGAATTGTGAAAAATGTAAGAACGCCAGTTCTCTCCAATCCTGAAACTTTGAACTTCTGACTAGGGTTTTTGAATTTGTTTGTGTTCTTGCTGTATATTTGCATTTTTTGGTGTATTTTTAAAATATAATGCCAGGCATGCAATAAAGTACTGGAAATGTAAATAAAAACCCTATTGCAGCAATAAGATAATTTTATTGATTCATCTTGAAAAGCTTTTACAATAGAGCATAGCAGGAATACAATCTTCCGGTATTGAAAGATGAAGACCCTGATTCCAAGCTTCCTGTAAATTTGATGAAACACAAACTTGACCTCTGAGTGAAGCCAACAGTTAAGCACTTTCAACTGATATCTCACAACCTCAGAATGCTGTTGCAATGAAGCAGCTACGCTCTCCAATGCCGATACGCTAGCAGAAACCACTAGGGCTCCCTTCTCCAAACACCAAAGAGAAATCATAACACAAATATCAAATCCTGGATATCAAAGAATGAGCTCTTAAGTTACTTTTATTCTTTTCTTGTGAGAGCTTAAACACTTTCCTTGCCAATGTGGGATAAAAGATATATGCCCACACTTTTAAAATTAAAGTGACTTTATTATTATAAAGTTACATTATAACTTTATAATAACATTTAAATATTAAATAAATCCTTAGTCACTTTAAAAATAAATCCTTAGTCACTTTAAAATTAAATAACTCTTGGAATAATTGTCCGTTTAATGAGCCGTCTGAAGCGGGAGTTAACTCTATCATTTCCCCATGTGACTAGTTGCCAATCTAAAAATAGTAACCTTGCAAAGTGACTTACTATAAATAGTAAGTATGCGAAACAGAGTCAAATGAAGGCCTAAGCTTGAACCAACACTGGACACTGAAGGAGAAAAACCTGCTGATCGCTGCCAACAGAGGCCCTCTAACCAATCCCTTTAGCCTACGAGGGTCAATTGATAGGCTAATCCTCTGAATTATGATGGTCGCGAAAAAGGGGACATTACAGTCCGCCCTCCTTGAAATTGCTTGCCCCCAAGCAATCTCTACTGCAAAGAAATCCCACTCCTCGGAAGGCCCAAAGGAGAACTGTGAAATGTCCCATGCATCTCTAACTGATTCCTGAAGCACCAGCATAAACACAACTGCGCAAGCTATCCCTAGATCCCAAACCCAAAATGAAAGTCTGCCGCATCTGTCATCTTCAGACTTCCATTGCGCTCTACTGCCTCCAACTCCACCATGCTAAAAGTGGTGCAGTAACCCACTGGGACCCATCCAATAATACTTAATGCGAAACCTGTCACCACATGGATCCCAATACAATTTGAACTCACATCCTTCTATCATGTGGAGATAAGAACATCTAGAAGCATCTATTATACCAAATCTCCCTCTGTCCTCTGTTAAACCCCCATGGATGTGATAACTAGCCAAGCCATCATGCCAATTGACACCATAGTCACTGTGTAACATAGAAGTAGCAAACCCTGTTGGATGCATAACTGCATGATGGATAATTGGCTGTTGTCCCCGCAAGTAATCCCCCACAAACAACTGAGTCGAGTACTTGCAGCCGCTTATTCCATCTTCGGAAGACGGTAACTCTCCAACCCATAACGGATGGCATAAACCCTGAGCCACTCCACATTTTCGCATCAACAAGTCCTCCATGTGTGGATCAAAATAGAAGTGATGAGCACTCCTCACTATGTAGTTGCGATAAAACGCTCCCACCTCAATCAATGGCTCATCACTAGCAATACTGGAATCAAGCGATAGCTCCAAACTCCTACAGTACAAACGATATAAGGTTGAATCAACCTTATCCTCTGAAACCTGTAGCTGATCACTCTGACTCTGAGACACAACAAGTTGGCGCCCAAAATCAGCTGCATGGGATGATGTATCAGATTTGCTTCCAAGAGAGGGAAACAAGTCAACATGAGAGCCATACTCCCAACCCAATGATACTCTGCGAATCCCCTGTGAAAATGATGGAGTAGCCTTGTGTACTAACACACAACTCTCAGGAGAATCCACCACTGCGACACAAGAGCTATCAGTAATCTGCCCTGCATCATCTGTAATGGTATTGACCACAAGAGAACCTGATGCAACGAGTTGTTCTCTATTGCTCTCAGCCAAAGTATTCATCCCAACTAAAACTATTGCACCTATATCCGTGATGGATGTAACCACATCCTCACTACAGCCCGTGGGTAAAAGATCCTCACCAACTGCCACTGTATGTAACTGTATTGTATTTGCAGTTGGTGGAGATTGAGCTAAACTCAACTCCATAGTAAACTCCTCCAATTGTGACTGTGACTCCTGAAGGGCCAACTAGGCGCTCTGCAACGAGTCCAAAGTCATCTCAAGCTCATGAGTGAGCTCGTCAACCTCCTCCTCCTTCCCCTTCAGTGCAGCATAACAAATACAATCCCACTCGAGAAGAGAGATTCCAATAGCTTCTCAGAGTGCATGGAACTCTACTAGGGAAAGGCTACTATCACCATGCTCATCTGACATAGGAGTACTCCAACCATAGGTCGCCAACATATGTCTAGCAACATCAAAATGCTCCAAAGCTATAACAATCATATCATCACTAACCTTCAACTGCCTCGCCAGATGATGATACCCCTGTGACTCATCATTTCCACCCAGATCCGCACTATAGTAAGAGGCTGAATCCTCGTCACTCACCTCATGATCAACAACATCATGTGTGCTATCATCAGTGCACACATCTACAACTAAGGTACTGCTGCTATGTACCTCAAGGGATGGCTCAACTGGCAAAGTAGAAGCTGCTGAGATGACAATATCTTCACACACTTCCACTTCCAATGCAACTGTATCACCATGCAACTCACGATCTTGGGATTCTATGCCAACACATGAATCTTTAAACTTGTTTTCTAAGGTCTGATCTGGAACATCAGACTCACCATGACATGAATCCACATCAAGTACTGCACCATTAGTACCCAAATGTTGAGTACATTCTTGTGACAACTCAATAGAATCATTTTGCACATGTGCAATCACTGCTATCTCATGTTGTTGCAAAGTTTTATCACTGTTGTCATGAAAATCAGAATTGTTAGCAATGCTGATCACAACTTTTGGAATGTTGTGAATATCATTCTGTGGCTCCACCATACTATTTTCCTGATGTAAAATTTCCTTATCAACCACCACTTAATTTTCAACCCCATGTCCATCTGTAGGTTGAGGATCATGATCTACTAATTTATTACAGTTTAAACCAAACTCATCATAGAGACTTCTGGATACTTTACCTATAGAGACCTCATGTTTTGACTCAGATCCTTCATGATTACTTTGCTGGTCGGATTTCTTAGATTCCGAATCCTCATAGAAAACCCACATTATTCTATTCGCCTTGCCCTTAGGTCTCAAAGGGCAATCATGGTTTGCATCGTACGACCTTTTGCAATAGAAACACAACTTTTTGTTTTATGATGAGCTTTGTCTTGAAATGGAATCTTCAGACTGCTGAAAGCTACGAGCTAATCTTCGTTGTGAAAGCATAAGTTTTTGCTGGATATTATTCAAGGTGCTCTCAACACTTGGCTGCTCGCATTTCTTTGCTTGCTATTATCCATCCGATGCTCCATATATTGCTCAAAGTCTAGATGATCTTTGACCTTATCTAGAAGTGCTCTATACTCCTCATAAGCAACCATTACCTCATCAGTAAATTTAGAAGCCATCTATAATATCCCTACCCTTGTAGACGATATTCTTGATTTTCCTGAAAACTTAAGTCGACATATTTCATTTATCAATTAAGTTTAGCATAACCAGATTAGCAAGGCAGAATTTTTCAATATTCACCAAATTCGCAGACATGAGTCAAGATAGACAAATGGTGACAAATACAACTCCAAAATTCAACTCTTCAGTTACACCTATCAAGTATTCAGAATTCATACATTGGATAAGAACAGTAATCTCTTATTAGTTTATCTTGACTGGTGATCCTAAGCTGATATGGGGGCCCTGACACTCAGAATTATTGCATACCAGAAATATATCTCAGATTTTATATTCTTCCCTTGGCCAATTGATAAGAATAGCTCCTCAAATTTTTCACGGCTCTCTTATTTGAATATAGCGCCTCCTTCCTGTGAATATACGTGATTCCTTTTTCAAAGAAACCCGATGTAAATAAATAAAGCGGCTGGCAATTAAATTGTCCTTTTTGGAATTCGTCTTTTTCTGAAAACTAAATCCTTGTCTTAAGTTGGGCCTGTTTGACTTCTTTGAACCTGTTAACTGCTCACACAGTTGGCGCCAATATTTCTAAAGAGACTCAATATCTCTCATGGGATTTGTCTTTAGCACACCTTCAGATTACGATTTTGTCTCCTTTCAAATGATGATAAAGCTTTAATTATTTCCCAGCTGCTCACGATTTATGTGTATGTCGTTTCCTCCTGTAGCTTGACTTGGTCAAATTAACCAATAAATAATCGATCTAAATTTATAAAGCAGCTTCCGACTTCTTATAATTCCATTTGCCTTGACGTCTTAGGATATGCCGTCTCTTTCCAGCGCAACCTTGAATTTTTCTTTTTTAATAGAGACGTCTTCTCCAATTTTATTGGCTTCCTCTTAATTTATTAAATCCTCCAACCAAGTATTCTGTCCTTTGCATAAACCTTGACTCCTATGTTTTAATGGTGCACTGGCAAATTAAACTCAGTCTTGTCTTTTACGGTTGGAGTAAAACCTTCAAATCATATGCAAGTAGGACCTGATAGCTTATTTGAGAAATCGATACCTTTTTAATCTTTATCTTGTCTTATCTGGCTGCTCTCCTCACTTCGTCTTTTCCTGGAGTCAATATGACTTGACTTCACAAATTAAAAACTTCTCTTTCTAATCAAATCGACCAAGCACACAAGTAGTCAAGTTAATAATATTATTATATTTCTGACTTTTGATATTCAATAAATCGATTTCCTTCAAGCTCTGCAAATAATCTCTCCCAATTTCTGACGGATTTGTCTTTTCTTCAGGCTAGCAGACCTTTCCCACACTCCTTCAATGCCTTCAAAATACTGCGATTGAATTTTGCTTTATGATGCTTGCTTGCCTATCGGCCACACAAGCAGACAGTTCCCAAAACCTTCATAAAATTATCACTGCTGGGAACTTCGATACTTCCACAAACAATATCAATATTCTCCAATAAATCCTCAAACCCTAATTTCTGGGGGATTTTTTTTTTTTTTGAAAAGCAACATAGGATGGCAGGAATCAAGCTCTGATACCACTATAAGAACGCCAGTTCTCTCCAATCCTGAAACTCTGAACTTCTGACTAGGGTTTTTGAATTTGTTTGTGTTCTTGCTGTATATTTGCGTTTTTTGGTGTATTTTTAAAATATAATGCCAGGCATGCGATAAAATACTGGAAATGTAAATAAAAACCCTAATGCAGCAATAAGATAATTTTATTGATTCATCTTGAAAAGCTTTTACAATAGAGCATACTAGGAATACAATCTTTTGGTATTGAAAGATGAAGACCCTGATTCTAAACTTTCCTGTAAATCCGATGAAGCACAAACTTGACCTTTGAGTGAAGCCAACAGTTAAGCACCTTCAACTGATATCTCAAAACCTCAGAATGCTGTTGCAATGAAGCAGCTACGCTCTCCAATGCCGATACGGTGGCAGAAACCACTAGGGCTCCCTTCTCCAAACGCCAAAGAGAAATCATAACACAAATATAAAATCTTGGATATCAAAGAATGAGCTCTTAAGTTACTTTTATTCTTTTCTTGTGAGAGCTCAAACACTTTCCTTGCCAATGTGGGATAAAAGATATATTCCCACACTTTTAAAATTAAAGTGACTTTATTATTATAAAGTTACATTATAACTTTATAATAACATTTAAATATTAAATAAATCCGTAGTCACTTTAAAAATAAATAACTCTTGGAATAATTGTCCATTTAATGAGCCGTCTGAAGCAGGAATTAATTATGTCATTTCCCCATGTGACCAGGTGCCAATCTAAAAATAGTAACCCCGCAAAGTGACTTACTATAAATAGTAAGTATGCGAAACAGAGTCAAACGAAGGCCTAAGCTTGAACCAACACTGGACGCTGAAGGAGAAAAACCCGCTGATCGCTGCCAATAGAGGCCCTCTAACCAATCCCATTAGCCTACGAGGGTCAATTGATAGGCTAATCCTCTGAATTATGATGCTCGCGAAAAAGGGGACATTACAAAAAACCACAAAACCACAAGCCACAGGATCAAACAACAAACAAATATACCTTCCACACAAGAGATCTGCAAACAATATGTGCAATATTCCTCAAACAAGAAAAAACTACAAAAGCAAGAGACTATCAAAAGATATGAAAACTTGAGAGATAATTACAATGAGGGTTGAGTGCTATATAGGAGCAAAACCCTAAAAGCATAAAAACACTCCTTAGTTTAGTTTAAGTGCATGAGAATAAATTAGACTAATAATCAATTAAAGAGTAATCAATTATTAACTAATGCACGATTACTCTAACACCCCCCTTAAGATGAACTTAGGGAGTAGCAAAAAACCCTAAAAAGAGAATGCATAATGGGTCTTGACAAACAAGGCCTGGTGAGGTACCCATGTACAAACAAAAGATCTCTCACAACTGGAGAAGAGGAGAAAACCACTGTGGGAGAAAACTCCTCTCCAAAAAAGAAAAAGGCGAATGAAGGACTGAAAAAGTCTCCAAATCAAGGTGTGAAGGAGGGAGAAGCCTCCAACCAAACAATGTCCCAAACAAGAAAGGAGCATGTAGAACATCATTGAAGCACGAAGCTGTAGACTGTTGTCAAATGATGACTAATATAGTGGTAAAATGAAGAACCTCCTCTGAAACAAATGATGATTAGGATCAAGATAACAAGAATCTGCATGAGTACCCCAATGGCACTAGAATCAGATAGCAAACAAAGGCAAAACATCTGGAAATGAAAGATACAAATGTCAAGATCAAGGAGACTATAGCCCATGAGTGCCCCCAACGACACTACTCGAATTAGATGGCAAAGAAAGGCAAACATTTGAAAGCCGAAGATACAGGTGGTACATGAATTTGCATGAGTGACCCCAACGACACTACTCAACATGCAAGATGCAAGTCGACAATACACGTACCAATAGTCTGAAGAACACTGATCATGAGAGAGACAATAATCTGCATGAGTGTCCCCAATGACACTACTCGAATTAGATGGCAAACAAAGGAAAACATCTGGAACTTGAAGATACAAACAGTACATAAAATTGTATGAGTGACCAAAAATGACACTACTCAACACGCAAGATGCAAGTTGAAAATACAGGTACCTAGTAGTCTCTGATCAAATGAAAATGGAAGATCACCTCCAGAAACATAAATGCAAGAGTGTCTATTAGAACCAGAATTTTTATTAAAACTCTAAAGGCTTTTATCCATTTGAACCCAATATTTTGCTATCTTTTTCATGAAAAATCATTTTTACCGCCATCCATAATGCTAAAAATACCTTTTACCGTTGTCACATTTTCACCCTTCATAGTCTTCACCTTATACCTCCTTACCGCAGCCCCTTACAAAGTAGCTCGCGGTATCACGGTTTGCAATAGTTATCATATATCCTCTCACTGCTATACCGTGAAGAGTTAACATGCAGCCCGCGGTAGAGCGGTATAAAGATCACTATCAACACAGAGGAACTGCTATACCACGGGGGTTCAAAACAAGACCTGCGGTGGAGCAGTATACAGGGGAGTAGAGGGAGACCACCATACCGCAGGGGGGTCATCAAAGAGCCCGCGGTAAAGCGGTGGAGGGAACGGAGCGTTGACAAAAGTCAGATACCGCCATACTGCGGAGGGTCAATATTCTGCCCGCGGTAAGAGGGAGACCACCATACCGCAGGGGGGTCATCAAAGAGCCCGTGGTAAAGCGGTGGAGGGAACGGAGCGTTGACAAAAGTCAGATACCGCCATACCGCGGAGGGTCAATATTCTGCCCGCGGTAGAGTGGTAAGGAGAGCAAAGCAAAGGCAGGTCACCGCCATATCGTGGGAGGACAAAATGTAGTGCACGGTAGGGCGGTAGAGAGTAATGCTGGGAAGAGACCGCCATCCCGCGGAGGGTCAAAACAGTGCCTCCGGTAGAGCGGTGGAGATAATGGTGAAGGGCAAGCCACTGCGGTACTGTGGGGAGGTGAAAGGTAGACCGCGGTAGGGCGGTATACGGAGGTGTAACATAAAATGTCACTTTAGTACCACAACAATGGAAATGAAGGCATGCAGTAATGCGGTAAACTGGCTGTTGCTGCCGCATCGGTTATTCTCGTTATTTTCAGTTGTGTTTTGTTCTGAAGCGATACGACTTTTAGCCTCTCATGAGAAGAATGTGAACAGACCAAAACCAAAAGCCACGGGAGAATTTTCTGAAGATATAAAAGCATGAGTTAGATACAGAATAAGGGTTAGAAGTTAGAACAGTTAGAAAATAGGAAAAAATAAAATTGGGGATGCATATAATGTACAGACTTTCTTGAAGCAAAGAAATGGAGATAATGTTTTAAACTGGTGAAATCTTCTTTTTGGTGTTCAGTTGTTGTGATGCAATTATTTCTACTTTTTATCTGGTTGTCTCCAACTTGAGGTCTTTTAATCATTTAAATTAGTATATCAAGTATATTCCTGATTTATCAGAGTGCATTTTCATTTTGTGTGATTTAATTAATTGGTGTCTGCAAGTCAGATTTAAATTTTTTTGAATGAATCATAGTGATTAAGGATTTCTTTTGGATAATTGAAGAAGAACATGGTAAAGAAATACTCCAGTAAATTTATGCAAGTCATAAATTTAGTGAAGTTTTATGCCAGTCATAGAACCTCATTTTTCAAAGTGCCTAGCAACTCGAGTTAAGCCAAAATAGGGAAACATATATTATTCTTGATTTTTGACTCCATTGCCTATGGATAGAAAGCACTGATCTATCATACCCCAGAAAATAAATTTCATAAAAACAACGTATATAAATACTTTCATTTTATGTAGTAGGAGTAGTTATTGAGATTTCATCTATCCCATTCCCAATTGCCATTGTGGATAGATTGCTCAAGCAGGAAACATATAGTTTAAGTCTGCTTCATTTACATAGGTACACCCGCCTAGGTTTAGCAGAGCCTAAATAGTAGAAGGTTCAAATTCGCTATTTGGCCTTGTACGTTAGCCAAAAACATTGTGAGAGCTTGGCAACCTCTCTTGGTTTAAACTTGCGTTTTTGAGTCCTAACAATGTCCATATGGTAAAAACTCCAACTCACTGAAATGCATGTAACCAATTGCTGATGTACCTTGCATGTAAAAGTACATAGGAACAAGAACTAGATACATAGATCACTCAAATCGTGAAACCAAAGAAGCATTAGCACCAATGGTAGAAACCTCCCCATAATGCTGAAATGGGAGAGCCAAGAAAGGTATGCTGAAATTGTGTGAAACCAAGAAGTGCATGTAGGAGAAACAACCTGCAAATAAAAGGGTGTGCAAACTAAGACACACACGCATGAGGCAAGAATCACTGAGATTCATTGTTGTCGTGGAAGGAACACTCACTTGACAAAGGCGTGATGGTAAACCAAAGGCAAACATCACTCCCCCCATGGCACTTTATACTATAGTGAGAGTACAAAAGGCATGATAGTATGTGCAAAATCCCCAAAATTTATACACTAGAATGGCATTTTATCTTAGTGCATCTACAAAAGAGAATGTGCATGAAATGATGTTTACAATACCCAAATAGGATAGAATATTGGAAAAATAAGAACAGCCAAAAATGAGTCATCCCACGCAAACAAAAAGTTTCTTGGAGTCAAGACGTCCAAGTAATTTACCAGAGTGTGAAAACACAAAACATGAATAAAATGTACCTGAAGATCAATCTAGAAAAAGTGCATGGATGGAATTGAAGAGCTCTGAAAGACGGTTCTAACGTCGCTAGAATTGCGGAAAATGGAGAAATTGGTCAAAAGTTACGAGATCGAGACTTAAAACAACACCTCTAACTTCAACAAGTTGTAGAATGCACTAGCAAAAAGAAACAGGTGATGAGACCCACACCGTTGGAAAGTTGCCAGAACCAACTTTCCAACGATATTTTGTTCGTCAAAAACTTACATCGTACGCCCAAGTTATGGCCAAAAAGAAAGAAAGACCCCCTTTAGGTCGCAAAGGGGTCTTGAAGGGGCCATAGGTACATGCCATACCACTGATGTTAGCGGAATATTCTCTAGAATATTTTGTCCGTGGGGAAAAAACGCCCATCCTCGGCAAAACTGGCCAGAAAATTCAGTGTTCGCTGGAAGAATAATTTTTGCCGGAATATTTTGAGGAATTTGAGAGATTCCCTCGCCACCACTAAAAATCTGGATTTTTTAATTTAAAAAAAATATTGAAAATAATAATAAAATTTAAAGAAATAAAATAAAAGGGCATATGCCCAACGCTTCAGGATCAAAAGTGCCAAGGCCTCCCAAGATCTAATGATCAGTATGACAGCATTTTCCTACTTTGAAAGCCACTGTGACAGCATTTCTCATAGGGGGCAGCCTTGTCCAGGAAGCAGGTGGGGCCCTGAAACTTGTTAGGAAGATTCTTGACAGAGGTTCCACGCTTAGAAATTTACATCTCTCAGGGAGTAGCAGAGCATGTGTAATTTCATTCAAATTCACAAGGTCTTGATACAGATAATTGAAATTAACATCACAACTTGGAATAATGGAATGGGTAAATGGATAGATGGGATCTATATATTGATAGAGATGGTTGGTAATAGCATGTAAGAGTGTCCCAAAAGATCTTTAGCTTTTAACCTGCAAGGTAAGTTCCAAAATTAACAACCAACTTTTTGTTCTTGAATGATAGAAAGAGATAGATAAATTGCAAGAAATAGACCACTTTCACCTGATAAAAGGTTGATTTTTGATCATATGTGAGTCCCAAAGACTGACATTGACATGTAGCAGAAAGCTAGAACTGAAAATCATTTGTTTAGGGTCTCAAATCAAGAAGTTGCAGCCTACTAGGTGGCCTTGATCCTGTCTGACAGCCAACGAGGTGGCTTTGACCCCCTAGGGTGTGTTTGACCTTGTCAGACTATTACTTGCAACTTTCAGGAAAGCCTCTTCATCACTTTTGAGGGGTACTTTCCTTATGTAACCTTTCTGAAAGTCTTCAGAATCTTGTGTAATTGACCTGTAAGCTGATTTTGTAAGTGGAAATCCTACAAAAAAATGGTTAAGGGGAAGTCTACCTCAATTAGCCTCCTTGTGGGCTTTCAAGCTAATTCCACATCAACATACTAGTAATAAATAGGCCACTAAACTGATACATGCAATGAAATCAATCATGATCAAAGCATAAAAATATAGTTCTTTTGTGATGATGTCAATGGGTAATGGAAACACTAAAAATCAAGTGGGCTGAGAGAAAGGTTTTTAAACAAGATGACCACTCAAGCAAAAAGGCTTTGGTGTGTCAGTGGGTTGGGATGGCAAGGAGAAAACACAAGTTTGAAGCACTATTGTAAGGTTTTGATATGAAAATGGCTAAAAATACCCAAAGGTGGTAAACAATGAGTTTAATACACACGAACAAGGTAAATGATGATAGTAAACACAATAGAAGGATAAAAATGGGAAAATGGAGGCTTAATGGCAATGGAGAGGGGTGGTATAAGGCCTGAAAATCAGAAAAATGGAGAATGGGTTGATGAAGGTTTTGAGGGTAACAAAGAGAGAAATGGAGGCATACAAAAACTATAGTTCAATAATGGAGATGGAGGGGGTAGTAGATGGAAAAATAGACTCAAATGGTAAGAGAAATGGATGAGGATGGATTGGATGGATGCAAGGGATGGGTATGAAGGAGAACTTACAGAGCTATCAAGAAAATATTTGAATTCTAAACAAAAACCACAAATTGAAATTGCTCGCCCATGGAAAACCTTTGAAATTAGCCACCTAGTGACAAAGATCTTGTTGCAGCATCGTCTAGGGACCTAGTAAAAATTATTTGAGAGGTTGGGCCCAAAGCTATCTCACTCTTGGAATATTTGAAGCTATGTTAGGGTGTTGTCTATGAGCAGAGATAGCCAAAATAATATAAGCAACTCAGAAAGTCGCTTTTCCTATATAAGAATGAGGTAAAAGGTTTTTTGATTTTAAAAATTTGCCAAGGGA
The DNA here is from genome assembly GCA_007115665.2 of Sequoiadendron giganteum. Taxonomy (NCBI): domain Eukaryota; kingdom Viridiplantae; phylum Streptophyta; class Pinopsida; order Cupressales; family Cupressaceae; genus Sequoiadendron; species Sequoiadendron giganteum. Next base: position 633,891,380 of record CM021106.1, on the reverse strand, counting down.
ACTAGGATGAAAACTTAGTAGGTGGTAAGCCTTAACAACGAATGAGTGTGAATGCATTTTTGGTGGTGGAAGGATAAAAAGTATGCTGCCCTGTTGTGTGTTCAATTGTGGGCATTGTACATGGATGAGAATCATGCTCAATTTTTAGGAGACACTAAGCTCAAAGGGGGTGATCTTATGGTGGGTGGTCACATAATTTTCTTAGGAAGGATAAATTGGAGATTTTAACATAGGTCTTGGATCAACATTTAATAGTTTAACAAAGAAGAAAAGGGGGATAAGTTAAAAGAAAACTGAAAAGGGGGTAAGGACATGGAAAAGGGATAAAAATTAAACGAAATGAACACAAAGGAACAATGAATAAAGACATGCAAATAACATGGGTAAGGGGACATGGATGACTAGGGATAACTTAGACTAGGGACAAGAAGGGGCCAAGACAACGCAAAAACACATACGGGCTAAAATAGACACCAAAATGTTGTACTGAAGTTGTAGGGTATGCAATTTTCGTCATTGTGGTCTCTTACTGCATTACCCATGAGATAACTTTGTTCAACATAACTGTGTTTAGGGGATGGTCTATTTTGAAGCTTCATGTTAGAAACCTACACATACATTCGCAGGTCCTAAAATGGTAACGTTTGTGAGGTTTGCTTCTGTTTTCATAGGAACTGCTTTTTGACAACTTCTGGAGGATCCAACTTGACTTCAGCTGCAACCTCTACAGTTTGGGCAACAATGCAGCTATGTGGCTGCATAATCTCCCTTGTAAACTAATAATATCTGTATCCTTTTGTCAGAACCAGAAGCATTCATAGACATACAAAACCTGGAGGCATATGACTTGCTGAAGTAACTGCAAAATCATGCAGTTACACGTAGATTCTGAAGTTTTGGGTAAGGAGGAATCTGATTCAATTGCGACCTAACTCACATTCATCTATATATCAAAATAAGAAAAATTAAGCAGTTTTTGTCCAATAGGATTGCCCATTTTGTTTCTAGTATTAGCTATTTTAAATGGCACTCTACATTTGTCAGCAAGCTTGTAGCTGGTTTGTTGTAGTCTGGACAACATCATGCAACATAGAAATACATTTATGAAATGTGAATTTACTTGTATATAAGACCTAGCTGCTAAGATTTGTGAGTATATTGTCTAGTTTTTGCAGCTATTTATAAACATTTACTATGCAAATAAAATGATCTCTTTCAACATGTTGCCTTACAAAAATCTGAGCATGGGTCTCTCCTTTACTCAGTATCATGCAGGGTATCAGGAGCAAATGTCTCATTGGCCTCAACAACCAGTAGACGTTATCACCAAATGGCTCAAGGAACACAACCTCTCTTTAGTTGTGGCTGATTTTGGATGCGGTAAGAACTTTCATTGACAGTTTTATTATATACTCAATCAAGGCCTTTTAATTAGTTTAGGTAATATTATTTCAAGAATCTGTCATTTCGATTTCATCCCATTCTTGAATATCAAACATCTCCAGATAATATTTTTGTAGCTCAGGATCTTGAAGTAATTGACACTGAACATCACAGGTGATGCAAGGTTAGCAAAATGTGTCAAGAACAAGGTTTTCTCTATTGACCTTGTTTCCAATGACCCATCAGTGATTGCTTGTGATATGGCACATGTAAGTACTGTGACAAACCTCATTTTTTGTGGGATTTGATACAAATTTAGTATTTAAAGAGGCCCTCCTATACATTCTTCATTTCTGGTCTTGTGATCGACAAGTTCTTCATTTCTGTTCTTGTGATTGATTCGAGTTCTTTGTTTCTAAACTCATATACGAGGAGACTCATTTCTCAAGTTTAGATAAACTGAGATGTTTGGCATTGCTGAAGACACCCTAAATGTGTTTGCCCTCATATCTGTCTCATAGAGAAATTCAGATATTCTTTATAATGATTGAGCAGTGATATTTGTTGTCTGTTATTGTTATCAATATTTATATATCAAGTCTTTTGCAGACCCCTTTGACCGAGTCATCAGTTGATGTTGCTGTCTTTTGCCTCTCGCTGATGGGAACTGACTTCCCAGATTATCTCAAGGAAGCTTACAGAGTTCTGAAGCCTGGGTATGCATATGATGAATTGATTCCAAGAATCCAAACATATATTATGAAGCTAATTCAAATGTATTCATGAGTAGGTAATCTAATTTAATCAACAAAAATATGTTCTTATTACTAAGTTTCAGCAGTTGACTGGCCTGGAGGAGCTATGTTAACATGTGATACCTTTAACAAGCATGCTCTGTGCATATAAAGTATTTTGGATTATCTTTAGGTTAATTATCATACTTGATATTGCTTAGAGACTTCATTAAACTCTTGTCTTAGTCAACATAGGTAAACAAGAAAATGCTTGATAAAGTACATAGTTTGCAAAGGTAGTTGTGATACAAGCTTGTAGAAATATAAGTCTCTTCCTTGGATTGCAATAAAACTGTATATGTTTATTCAGTAGAGAAATACACATACACACATGTATATACGATATACAGTTATACACATGCACTCACATGCATGATTGTACACACACACACACTGACATACATGATTGCGCACACACACACACACACACGTATGCATGCACATGCACACACACATATACATGTCCCAAATTTTGAATTATTTAGCAGTGTGTAATTACAACAGGCACAGTCACTTCTCGCTTATTCAACAGAGTGTGCAATTACAGGAAGTAAACAAACACCACCACTTCTTGCTTATTCAACGGAGTGTGCAATAACAACATGTACAGTCATTTCTCGCTTATTAAGTGGAGTGTGCAATTACAAAAGTAAGATAGGCACACAAGGCGGCAAGCTGTCCTTATCTATGCTTATTCAGTGGAGTGTGTAATTATGTTAAATTCCAAAGATGAAACCATTGGCGATACTACCATCCATGGTATTACAAGATTATATCAATTGCATTACAAAACATCATTAGTAAATGTGACTGCTAATATATGCTGATATAAAGTTCTGATCATAACTCTTGACTGCTGCAACATTCAAATTGAAGCCATATAGCATAGGTAAACAATGTATTCAAGTACCCTCAATGATGTATATCTCTGTTTGATGAAACAATAGGTTGATGAAGGTCTGATATCACTTTGCAACTGCTGTCATTTTGTCAATCAGGTCTGATTCACACTGTTATCATGCTAAAAACCACTCCTTGGAAGCATACCAACACCACCAAACTGCAAACTACTAAAAACACACTTCAAACCCCTTCTACACACACTCAACACACTGAAAATGATAACTCATAAACCTGATATTGTTAACCAGTCATGAGCAAAACTGAAACAGGACCATTTGCTCCTGTACGGCTAGATCAGCAAGCATAAAAATCATGATTATTCACCAAAACCTCATAGGTCTGCCTGGCAATGACTTGGAGATAGCAACATTACCTGGGATGCCTCCAACCAAGGTGATAGAGGCTTCAAAAATGGAGTGCTTCACTCTCTAACTTCCCACACACCCTCTTACACCTGTACAGCCTAGCAGCGGGATGTACAACTCAGTTTGGAGGTAGTATGGCCCAAAGGGAAGTCACAAATTCTTCCACACCCTATATGTTTAGCCACAACAGATGATATGTCAAGAAAACAACGAACTATAATGCATCAAATTCACTTATACTTGCAACATGGTGTGGTATGGCCTGTAGGAAGGTATGACCAGCAAAATCACATAGTTACGACCCCTTTAACACTCCAAAAACTCTTCAAACTCACCAACAAACAGCATCACAAAATTAGGCAAATCAAAATACATCAAATGTATCCTTCTTCAACATCAGATTGATAAGCTTCACTTCAACTCATAGGTGATTCTTGGATGAAATCACTCTAACCAGCTAGGGGGGTTTTCGTCCTCAAGAAAATCAAAGATGAATACAGGTTCTGTCAAATGCAGAAGCAATATCATATCATGTCTAACCTCAACAATGAGCTCACAACCTCCTTTTATAACATAATGGAGGAAATAAAATAATACTTTTCTCTTTTCCTCCTTATGTGAGCAAAATCTCCCTTGTGCCTAGGCGTCCCCCTGAAGGCACAATTTAAAACACTTTTCGGTAAATAATTATACCTTAGTTGCCTTTTTGATTTATCCTCCTTAGGACAACTTATGTTATAACTATTTAATAATTCAGTTATTCACCCATGTTGCGAAAACATCAAAATGAGATGAATATGAATTTCTGACCATACCATAATGCTCTTGAGGACTTAGGACGATGAGCTATAGCAACTTGGTGTCATTCTAAAAGTAGCATGCTTCTCCAAGAAGTGTGGAGAGCTCCCAAAAGCACGAAATTGCATTCTGAAAGCATCTTGAGGCTTACCAAACTCACTTGAACTCATTGCTATGAACAAAACTATTGCTTGATCAATTTTGTGCTCTCCAAGAAAGTTGGAGTTCTCCCTTGCACATTGATTAGCTTACGGGAAAACTTGGGAAATAGGCTAATTGTTCACAAATTGATTATGCTTGAGAAGGGGACATTACATAGATAGTGCTGGGATAATGAGAAGGTATCTTATTTTGGAACTCAAAAAACCTTCTTTATGTGAGCTTCTCTGCTACAAGATTTCTTAGTGCTTGGGATGAAAACCCATAGGTACAGGCAACGGGTTTTGGGGATGAAACCTTCCAGCAGCCATCATCATTCAGTTACATAGTAGTTGTAGTCCTAAAAGCAGGATGTGGAGAAGTTGCAGGGAGAACAAAAATCTTCATAAGCAGCCATTACCAATAGGCAACAGAAAAATAAAATCTAGGCATCTAAGATCCAATTTGCATCTAGCTTCATCCTAGGAACCAATCAGTATGCTAGGATGTCCAATGAGTTATATGAAAGATTCTTTTCCTACATAATGTAATAGTTATTAACAGAATAAATAAAATACTTTGTTATTTGTCTTTCTTGTATTATTTTTGTATTGTTCTTAGATAGAATATTTTAAAACCATTCTTTGGTCATTGAATTTGTTGATTCTTTAGAAATGACTAATCTATTTTTTGATTAGTCCTTTGATTCTCAAGCACCTTGGTAAGAGCCACTGAATCTGTCTTACACTCCTATTGTTGGAATATGGCAACAAATCTACTTTCGTGACACATTACCTCTACCTCCCACTCTGTTGTAGATTTGTAGTTGCCTCAACACCAACTCCTGAGCTCACATGAATCAACAATATTGTACAAGTGTATTGTCACATATTGTGAACAGTAAACACCCAAGCGGCCAATGAACTCATCACAGGTGCAAACTGTAAACATGAGTGGCCAATGAACTCAAATACATGCACAAATTGTAAACTACTAAACATTTGTGTACTATCATCAACAAGATTTTATTTTTTGAAAAAGTCCTAATTGGAAATGCTTTTTTAAAATATATTTTAATCAAAGTTCATGGACACATATACGGGTGCAGATTGGGATACGGTATGTGATATGGATATGGCTATTTTTCAAGACCCCCTAATATGGATACAACTGGATATGACTAGATACAACAATTCTATATATATATATATATAACATTTATATATAAAAATATTAAATTATTATATATGCATTTTAATACATATAACTCTTAGGTATTATTTATTATAGGATCAACAGTCAAAGATGTCCACTATAGGAGCACTGCTGAATGCTGATCCTTATAATGGAGTACTGAGGACTCAATTATACAATTATTGTTGCTAGTAGCAAACTCAGTATAATTCTGACAGTAGTATCAAGAACTCTCCACTCACAGATCCAATTTTGGACCATTATTTTAGATATCTTATCTTGTTACCCCTTTGGATAGTCATATGCAACATGTAGTGGCATGAAGCTTCAATTAAAGCCCTCCTTTTTTATTCTTGTTGCACCAAATTCTCAAGGTTTTTCTGTACTTGCTCTGATGGATGTAAATTTTCCTTCCATAAATTTTATGTAGAACATTTGAATGAATTCGGTTCACCTTTGTCTGCATTTTAAAAGCTAGGTACAGCCAACCTTGCATGTTAATTGCTAAGTCCTTAACAATGCATCTGTTTGCCTTGCTACACAACCTTTCTATTCAGCCCTGGCTGTATAAAATGGTTTTCCAGCAATTTGTATATCTAAATCCTATGTTACTGAATTGGCAGAAAAATCCTGCATACCAATTTGCCCTAGAATTGGATTTGGGTATGAAATGTCTGTGGAATTAGGTAGGGTATGTTTTTTGGGGTTGGATTAGTTTTGAGTAGTTGATGTGCATACCTGGGTGATTACAGGTTGGACATGGTGTTTCCATGACAATTCCAGAGGTGGCCAAAACTTTTGACTCATTTTGTTGGAATTTTTTACTATAAAACATGTGCCCGAAACCCTGAGTGACAGTCATTTCACATTTTCAATGCATTTCATTAGATTCACAACCTAAACTTTTGATGCAAACAACAAAGGAGTTGCAGTGCAAAACCCTAAACAGTCTCAGCAAACCAAAAATGTTTTCTGCATACATTACCCATAATAGATATTCTTGCTACTCGAACTTAAACCATATATGATAAATCCCTTATTATAATTTTTAAATCAATGTACAAACAATTTTGGACTCATATTAACTTATTTCTTACAGGCTACATATTCTTACTAATAAAAAAAACCATAGTAGCCGGGAGACGCATCTCCCACTCCCTGAGATGCGTCTCAGAGACGGAGGCGCATCTCTGGTACCGCACCAGTCCCCTGAGACGCCAAAAACCAACTGGAAAATTTTAAGAAGTCTCCCGTCGTCTCTAGACACAAAAAACGACGTCTCTTGCGAAGTCTCCCGCGTCTCCCATGAAGTCCCCACCGTTTTGAGGGCAAAAAACATAAAAAACGCGATTTTTAAAAGTAAAGAGGCATCATTTAGCACGACTAGGAGACTGCAAAGGCGACAGTGGCACTGAGACTGTAGAGGCGACAACATTGAAGAGTGAACAAGGTAAGTAATATTATTAGTATTACACTTACAGTATTTTTAAAATTTTATTTTTGGTTTTCTATTTGCTTGGCCCGTGGGCATTCTCTGTCTGGACCATCTCCAACACTCCCGTGGTGAATGCGAAACCATTGAAATGTCCTTGGTTGCTGATTGGATATCTTCATCTTGTGCACATTATTATAGTGCAAGGGCAAGGCTGTTAGACGTTAGTGTTTATTATTTTTTAGATTGTTTTATTTAGCATCACCAGTAATCTCGACAAGAGACAATGCTCTTGTTGAGATTACTAGTGATGCTAAATAAAACAATCTGAAAAATACTAATAACATCACCAATAATCTCCACAAGAGCATTGAGCATTGCCCCTGTTTAAAATCGTGGAATACAGATACCACGATTTTAAACAGGGGCAATGCTCAATGCTCTTGTGGAGATTATTGGTGATGCTAGCACTAGCAACTAGCTACTAAAGAACATAATCTGATTTTTTTAAAAATAGGCTTGGCCTTGCACTATAATAATGTGCACAAGATCATACCGCCCTAAGGTCCTTGTTTGATAAATTGATTCTCTATAAAACAATAAAACTTGTTTGATTCTCTAGATCATACCGCCCTTGTGGAGATTACTAGTGATGCTAAACAAAACAATGTGCAATACCCTGCTGTCTTCATCTGCCGACTGCGAAGAAAATTTCTCCAACTTTGCATTGATTTACTGATTCATTTTTCTGTTGAAACTTGAGTGTGTTGTGTGCTGACTACTGTGTGTATTGTGCAATCAATAATCATGATTCATTTTCATAATTTCCTCAAAGACATGTTCTTCTTTGTTTCCTTTTTCATAACTTTAGCTACAACCATTAAATGGTGGAGCTATTAATTTTTAAAAATTTTCTTTCTATAGCTGCTGTGTTAAACTCTAATCATAATGTCTTATTTATTTATTTTGTGTAGAATTTGAATCATTGAATCAAGAATGTCAAGTGGGGGAAATAAACAAGGCTTGTATCCGTTGTGGAAGTATGTTGATCGTGTTAAGGGGCCGAAGGGTTCAGGTGGAACAACCACGATCTCATGTAAATTATGCCCATTGTAATGGCAAGGTACTTACACGAGGGTGAGGGCTCATTTCCTTCACATACCTGGAAAAGGTGTTGATCCTTGTATAAATGAGGTGGAACGATATGAGGTTGTGAGGGATCAAGAAAGGGCTGATGGTAGAGTTTCTAATATGAGCTCTCACGCTTCAACAACAGGGGCAACTGCTGCAAATCAAAATTAGAATATCAATAGAGAGGCAGAGGTGGATGTGTCTTCAAGAGATGTAGCAGCAGAAAGTTCTCCCAAGAGGCCACACATTGGTAGCTCAAACCCCATTGGCAGATTATTTGATGTGCAAGGTCGAGAAGCGGTTGATGCAACAATTGCACACTTCTTTTATGCCAATGGAATACCGTTTAATGTTGCTCGATCACCTTTCTATACAGAGATGGTCCAAGAAATCAGCAATGCACCAACTAGATATAAACCACCTATGTATGAACACTACTCTAATTGATAAAGAAAAAATTCGATTAGAGCAACAAACTGTACCATTGAAAAGAGTGTGGGCTTCAGAAGGATGCAGCATTGTGATGGATGGGTGGACGAATACTAGAAACCGTCCACTACTTAATATCATGGTAACATGCAACAAAGGGCCTTATTTTTTGAAGGCATTAGATTGTTCGGGGCAAGAAAAAAATGCAGAGTATCTTTTTAACCAGCTATGTGACGGCATTGAGGAGGTAGGGGCATCATATGTAGTCCAAATTGTTACAGATGTTGCCCCTATTTGTAAAGCAGCAGGCATGTTGGTGCAAAAGAAATACAAGCATATATTTTGGACACCATGTTGTGTGCATTCGTTGAATAATGCATTCAAAGATATTGGCAAGTTTGAGTGGGTTTCAGCTCTTATAGAAAAGGGCAGAAAAATTCAAATGTTCATATGTAACCATCACCAAACACAAGCTACTTATTGAAGATTTGCCAAGGTGGAGCTTCTCAAACCAGCTGATACAAGGTTTGCTTCTTGTTTTATTCTTCTTCACCGTCTTTGTGAAGTGAAAGGTGCCTTGTGTTCCACGGTTGTTAGTGATGCATGGGCAGCTTGGAGGCAATCTACATCAAATGATGCAGTTGAGGTGAGAGGTAGGATCCTTGATGACCGTTTTTGGGCTGATGTTAGATTTGTTGTGGACTTTATTCAGCCCATATGTGAGGTGATCAAATTTGCAAATTCAGACAAGCCATGTTTGGGGGAAATTTATGAAGAAATAGATTCCATGTGTGAAAGAATTAAGAAGATAACGGATGCAAAAGATCCTTCACTATATCCTTTGATAGAAGAAAAGTTACATGGAAGATGGAACAAACTTAACACACCTCTTCATTGTGCTGCCTATGCCTTAAATCCTAGATGGCATAATATACAAGAGACTAATAAGAGGGCTCCATATGAGGATAAAGAGGTAATGAAGGGGTTTTGGGCTGCAATAAAAAAGATATATGGCCGAGGTGAGGAAGCATCAGTTATGAGGAGTCAATGGAATAAGTTTTCACATGGGCATGGTGACTTTTCTTCCATGGAAGCTTTATATGATATGCGAGCAAAGAAAGACCCTATAGAGTGGTGGTGGAACCATGGAGGTGAAACACCTGAATTGCAATCATTTGCAATAAGATTACTCTCACAAGTAGGTAGCTCTTCATCTTGTGAGAGAAATTGGAGTACTTATGGTTTTATTCATTCACTAAAGAGGAACCAATTGGGGTCAAAGAAAGCAGAGAACCTAGTGTACATTCATAGCTCACTTTGCCTTCTCTCTTGTGTAGATCCTGCATACAATGAGGGTCCTTCAACAAAATGGGACCAAATTTCACCTGATGAAGATATTGCAGCCATAGTGGTTGAACCAGATGGCCTTACTGATTTACCCCTAGTTCAACTACCAATAGAGGAACCTGAGTTAGAGAGTGATGAGTATTTGGAGAGAATCATAGCTGAGGACCTTGCCATGGATGATGTGGTGTAGATGATATGAGATATCGCATAGATTTCTGATTTTTGTTTTTTGTTTGCATATCAACCAATCAAACTATCAATATTTTTGAATTTCAATATGTAATCAAATATGTAATGTCAAATGTGAACTATGATTTTGAAATTTGAAGTATGAACTCTTTGACACAATGTGACAATGACATTTGGATTTGAATTTTGTGTATTTAAAGTTAATGTTCATTCTTAAACTTTACTACTGCTATTGTTTTGAAAGTTCAATGTCATTATATTTTCAGATTTTCTATATATTATTAATTTTTATATTAAAAAGAAAATGGCATCTCCAAGTACCCCTGTCTCCTATTTTCAAAAAAATGCCGTACCGGTACCCGTACCAGTACCAGTACTAGTCTCGCGGCAACTATGAAAAAAACTGTATATGATTAACTTGAAGGTGTAGATATTTATAGTAGTTTTGTTTATGATATAACCTTTTGGGAAATAATTTATAAATTATAATATATAGTATATTTAGGATTTATTAAAGGGAAAGCCAAAATATAAATCATAAATTTAGGATATATCATATATTTAGTATATCTTATGATTTTGGATTTATATTTAGTATATTTCAAATTTATAATTATATGATATAAGGTTTAAGGATATATTTAGTATATTTTTAATTTATAAATTTATTTTAATATTGAACAATGAATATCTATCATGACATTCAAGTTTGACAGATATTTATGGTAGTTTTGTTTAGCATATGTGTGGTATTTAGAGCTTAATTCTTGTTTTTAAGTTGCAATTTTGTATATCTATGTTCCTTATGGACGAGCCCCCTGGGTTTTTCTAGGCATACCCATATTGGGGATGGCTTGACGACGTTTCCTAGTCATCCCCTGTTGAATTTTTTTTGCAGAAATGTCATGTGGATGTGGAGATGATCCTATGGCTAGAGTGTGATTTAAAAAAAAAGAGCCCGCAAGTTTAAAAAAATATATATTTTTATTTGTTGTTTGTGGGCCCCCACACCCCTTTTAGCCCCAGCATACAAAATGAGGCCGCCATATCTCTTTTTTGTTCATTTCTACATGCAAAAAGAAATTGCAGCCAAGTTGGAAAGGCAAGGCAGTAGGGTTTAAATGTGCAGTTGGAAAAACCAGCATTGGTTAGCACTAGCAATGAGAGGTGAGGTAGCAACTAGCAAGAGAAGTGAATTGTTTCACAAAACAAAACAACATGAGCAGCAATAGCGAGAATAGTGGGCATGATGAGATGGAAGAAAGAAATGAAAATAAAATGTGAGTTATAAGTGATGAGCAGATGATTATACTAAGAGGGGGGAGGATGGGGAGAGAGGGGGGAGGGGTTGGTGAATCAGTATAATACAAACTTTTACCAATTTAAACTTAATCAATCATAGAAATAATAACCATGCAAGATTTTGACAATTAAGAACACAAGAACACCATGATTTATGTGGAAACCCTTACAGGAGAAAACCACGGCAAAATAATGCTTTTTATATAAATCTCTTTTATAATCTTTGTAGGTACCAACCTACAAGAGATATCAATTCCCTCAAATTCAATTTGAAACTTCCCTAGACAAAGATAAAAAGTAAAATTCGGGGGGTACTAGAGTGTGGTTGCATCACATTTGTTAAACTGATTTTAGAGGGAGCTACACAAGAGTGAATTGTCATCAATCGGGCTATATAGAACAAGGGCTGAAGGTTTGTAAAGGTATAAAGGAGGATGAGAAGGTAGAGGTTCATAGATTGTATATGGAGGCGGAATCAAGGTCTAAGGGGTTGCCATTGCCAACATAATCCACACAATCAGCTATGCATATGCCCTTTATGGTTGGTAGTGGTAGTGGTAGTGGTGATGTTTCCATAAGAGGGAAGAGGAAGACTATTGCTAGTGAGAAGGTGGGGACAGTTGTATGTTTGTTCAATGTGCAGGCATGGGATGTGGCAAAGTCTTCCATTGCAAAAATTTTCTATGCCCATGCCATCTCATTCCATGTAGCACATTCTTCTTACTTCAAACAAATGTTGAAAGATGTAGCTTTTGTTGGTCTTCCATTCACCCCCCTAGAGAACATAAACTACGCACTACCATTCCAAGGTGAGTTTGGTGATGGACATGAGACAGTTGGATTACGACGAGATGCTCTATTGTTATGGATGGGTGGACCAATATTTAGACATTAACCACTCATCAACATCATAGTCACATGCTTAGTTGACTCTTATTTTCTTAGAGCTATTGATTGTTTTGAGAAGTGCAAGGATGAAAAATTCCAATTTCATATTTTGAGAGATGCCATAAAGGTAGTTGGGGCCTCGAATGTTGTTTAGGTGGTCATCGATTCAGCACATGTGTGCAAATTAGCTAGCATGATGGTGGAGGGTGCTTACAAGCACATATTTGGGACCCCATGTGTGTTTATTCGTTGAACAACACATTGAAAGACACAGGGAAGATAGATCGAGTGCAATAGGTGGTGGTAGAAGCTAGAGATATTCAAATGTTTATTTACAGTCACCACACCTCACTTGCTCTCTTCAAGACATTTTCAAAGAAGGAATTCTTCAAATTTGTGGAGACAAAGAATGCTACTTATTTTATTTCTTTAGAGAGGATGCTTGAGGTGTAGGAGGCTTTATAGTTGATGATGGTTAATTCAAAGTGGAGTAGATGATTACCACAGATGTTGTGGAAGGAAAAATCATTAAAAAAAAAAAACCTTAAGGATGAATGGTAGTCTATTGTGAGGTAAGAAGTTGTTGATTTTTAATAACTTGCTGATTTTAATAATAAATTTATAATTTGATTGTCGATTTTATTATTAAATTTATGATTTTGATTTTCTAACTCGTCTTTTTTCAAATTTTTGTTTGTAGATATATTTGCTCTATGTCACCTGTTGTAGATGTCATTAAATATGCTGATACATACTCTCCTAGTCTTGGGAGAGATTTATGAGACATTTGACAACATGCTTGTAAAAATGAAGCAAACAATTTGTAACAAAGATTCTGATTTGGAATTATATGAGCAACATATTAAGCCCATTGTGATGACCACACTATGAACACCACATTTCATATGACAGCCTTTACTCTAAATCCCAAATGTTATGCATCAAAATCTGGTAGGTTGTCTCCTTGTGATGATGAAGAGGTGAAAGAATTTAATGAAGGCCCTTCAAAAGATATATTCAATTGAGGAGTCGAGTTTACTTCACACACAATATCTTGCCTTTACTAATCTTCGTGGTCCAACATTTAGCAAACCAAAGGCGAAGATAGATAGAGCTACATTAGCTCAAACTAATCGTATTGGATGGTGGACATGGCACGAAAAGGATACACCAGAGTTGAGGATGCTTGCTATTTGCTTCCTTTCACAAGTTACTAGTTCCTTTGTTACATATAGGAATTGGTCCACATACAACTTCATTCACTCCATCAAGAGGAATAAGCTGACTTCTAGACGAGTAGAGAAGTTGGGGTGGCCGTGCATAGTGCTTTGTGACTTTAGAATTGTCAAACTTCAACTTTACAGCGGGATGTTGATCTAGAGGATGCCACCCAAATTGATGAGGAGATACAAGAGGGATTGGTTGGAGTTCCATTAGATTAGACAATCCCTCATAGTGTCAATGACTCAAAGTTAAACTCCAGTTTTGATGCAGTTTTGCAGATGCCAATTAGAGGCAGCCTCATACTTTCTCTCACTATGTTTTTGTGACTTCGTGATTTTAACATTTGTTGTTCAAACTCGTAGCCTTTGGGAATTTCGTTGTATTATTTTTTTGATTCTATATCATATGCACATTGACAATGAATTATAGAAGCAATAAAATTTAAATATTAATTTGTTTAACTCTAATTTGAACTCTATTGTTGTGTATTAAGGATTCCATAATTTATATGTCAATATGATGAATGCCTTATCATTGTTACCAATGTTATCATATGAATATTTGAAATTTTCCATATTTTTATATAGCTATCCCCTTTGCTGTCCCTAAAAATGGCCTCAAAAAAATCCATCCCTGAAATGCATCTCCCCATCCCTTGCCATCCTTGCCCTTGAAACTTGGTGGAACATACATGTATTTATTTATGATTTTTATGTTTTTTCATTTTGTATGTACATATCCAGAACATACCCAACCCCCAATTTTTTTTGCAGTACCAGCATATGTACCCACATACCCGATTCCAATTTTGATTCAGCAACTTAGTCTAAATATGTGTCATTGACAGACTCTGTCGTGTTTATACTTTAGCTATTTTCACTTTTCACCCTAGTTAATGTTTTACCTATGCTTCTTTACACTCCATTTAACTTATTTTTTAGAAACAATTATCTCATGTTTATTGACTTACACTATTTCCTCCAAGAGGTATGATCCCCTGCCCTTCCTTTGTTTTGTTCAATAAATTACTTTTTCTTTCCAATATTGCCCATGTTATGTAATGTCCCCTTTTTAGCCCTACGCTCTTCTTGAGGTTTTAGCCTATTTCTGGAAACTCATAGGCTAAGCAGAATTGAAAATTAGGGTTTCCTATTTTTTAGGAGGTTTCAGATGCAGTTTTGAGGGCTTGCATGCAGGGGTTTTTGATGCATGTCTGGTGGAGTTTTTTTGGGTTTTCAGAGAGCTTCAGAATGGTGTATCATGCATCTCCATCTAATAACTTTTGCAGGCACTTACTATTTATAGTAAGTCATGTTGGCTTCCTAGATTGTACTCAGAAAGCGTTTGGAGACACTTACTATTTATAGTAAGTCATGATTACTGCTTAGATGAAGTTTTGCAAACTTACTATTTATAGCAATTGCTATTTTTAGTAAGTCTATTTAAAGCAGTATCTTTCTAGCAGCAGTTCAATCATCTGCAGTTCACATTTTGGTTAGTGTAGCTGTTCAGCTGGCTTTTTGAAGGGTTTTGAAGTTAACTTACTATTTTTGGTAGTAGCTATTTTTAGTAAGTCTTTTTGTGGTAGTGGCACCATCAGCAATTCTGCTCAAGTCATCATTCTATTTCTGGCAGAATCAGTTTGAATGTTGGCTTTGGGTTTTGGCTTCTATTCCTCCTTGGACTGAGTCTCAGACTTAGTCGATTTTTCATATCTAAAGTTGTACCCCATGCCTAGGCCTGATGACTTTAAGTTGTCTTATTGAAGGGGACATAAGGGGGTCGATTTTCATAAACATTTAAATGTTTGTTTTAAATGTTTATTGTTGCTTTTTGAAATGGACGCCTAAAAGGGAAATGTTTTGATATCTCAAATAAAGTAATTGCTTAATGGTGGCGTCCCTTGGAGGAGTTGAATAGTTTCTTGACGGGAGTTACAGTTTGCTTCATTTGCCAATTTGAAGCTTATATATTGGTGCTGTGCTCTTTGTATCTCATCTTGGAAAATTGAATAGTAAGGTTATGTTGCTGGTTTGAATCCAGAACCTGGCTAAGGGGAAGCTTAGCAAATTCAATCCATCCTTTGGGCCTACAACTATGGCTTTCTAGGTGGATCATCATGGCTGTATTTCACTTTGAAATACAGATGGAGCTTCAATTGTTTGAATCAAACAGGTTGCTGATGTAAAACCTGTTTTTGCAAGTTGCTGATTTGGCCTGGCTGAAGCTATTTTCTGTCCATAGCTTCAATTCAGATTTTTGTTTGGTTCTAGGTGTTAGCCCATGCTGTTCTACTATGGAGGGCGCCCCTTTCTGCAAGTTTGCAGATTTTATCTTTGAGTTTCTGATTTTTGGGAGAAGGTCGACCCTTCTTGGAGGTCGTACCTTCCTTCTTGATTGCCTTGGGAATCATGCCAGATGTTTCTCTCTGTTTTGGGCTTGATTTCTCAGTGGAGGTTGGACGCCTAGCTCTTAGCTATTGATTGGTTGTGGTTTGGGAGCTTTCTGAGCTGAATTGAAGAAGATACGTCCACTTTTGTGAATTCTCTCTTTGCTGATCTGATTTTCTGTATTTCCTGTTTTTGATCAGATTAGTTTGAAATTGTTATAATGCTGTTCTAAGTTTATTTCTATATCATTTTGGCATTGTAAATGTTAGAGGAAGTGATAGTCTAACCATTGGTCATTTTGGGAATTCATGGTTGATACATTGCAGCTATTTATTAATTGTTTGTAAGCTGTTTAACTAGTACTAACAGCAATTTGTTTACTTGCTGCAAATTACTTTGTTTGTAATTCCCCCCACGTAATAAAGTGGTTGTGTGGATTGTATACCCCCCACAGTTTAAGTGGAAGTGAGGTTAATTGGCTGGCTTGCCGCCTTTAAATGTTTGTAATAATCACACCCACGAAATAAGTGGAGTATTCCCACCGCTTGTGGATGCTTGCATTTGCAGAAGAAGTTGTATTTCAGTTTATTATCTAGCACTCCACCATATGTTAGCACCTCGCCTTGCAAAAAGATCTTGCGTGCACATTCTTGGTGTCGAGTTTAGCTCTCTACTTTCAGTTGTTATCAAGTTAGTAGATCCTAGGGATCCTCTGACCATATGCCCGCCCCTCCTCCTTAAATGGTTTTAGGGCGCATTCTTGGTTAGAGTTGTTTCAGCTGTGTTTTGGTTTAGAGCTTATTCTTAACGGGTGCATGATTTGCATTGTTGTGACTGAAAATTAAAGGCAAAAATTAAGGAGTATATTTCATGTTACCTTGTTGATTTTCATCTCATTATTTTATACTCCACTCTCAGATATGGTGGGTATTCAAAAACTCATAAACCAAACATCTGCCATTTGCTTTAAGCTTTTTCTGGAATTTTCTAGAATCTTTTGTTTTTCTGCTTTTATCCAAACAAGACACCGGTGAATTCTGTGGCTATTGTTTTTGAGTAGAAGTCTTTAAGTTTGTAACCATACATAGGCAATTGCTTCCTAAGCATATATTTTTTATATGAACAGAAAATTGAAAATACTGCTTTTGTTTACTGATTTGTTTGTAGCCAATGGCTGTGAGATAGACCTAGTGCCATGAAATTTCTGCAGCTGATCTGTATTTTTGGCACTTGTAAATTTGAACCCATGAAAATAATTTTCTGAAGTTTTTTCTTTGTTATTTCATACAACAGAGCTACCTGCAATGATAATAACATTGAACATTTTTTTTTGGTAGTTGTACTCAGAGTGAATGCCATATATGTATTTTTTAATAGTCCGAGACTGTTAAAGGTGCCTGCTCATTTATTTTCATGAGGACATTAACTGTTTTAAAGCAAGCAATATTTTCTATTTGCATTGGCAAGAAATATTTTTCTGAAAATCAAAGAGAACATAGATGGCTAAAAACATCTGATTATGGTTGCCACTTTAATTCTATCAATTGCTGGTATAGAGAATTATTATGTGTGTCTTGTCCATTGTTTTATTTAGCAGAGGTTGGCTTCTGGTAGCAGAGGTGAAGAGCAGGTTTGATCCAGATAATGGTGGTGCCGATCCAAATAAATTTGTGAAGGCTCTCAATTGTCTTGGTTTCAACATTGTCTTCAAGGTTAACTTTGTTGAAAATTGAAATACTTATCTTTTTAGAGCTTTCTTTTCAAGCCTTGTTATCTGCAAAGTTTGTTGCAATTTGTTTTTTGACTGTTTATTTCTGTCACAGGACTTTTCAAATAAAATGTTCATACTCTTTTATTTCAGAAAGGAGGTATGCTATCTTCCTTTAAGCTGATTTTCTTGCTGCTTTATTTCCTTGCCCATCATGTCATGTATAAGGTAACATTTGTTTGCTTTTCTAATGCATTAATAGTATGATTGGTGACCATACGTTTTGTTTGGATCTGAATTTTGCAAGATATCTGCAAAGTCTGATTGGATAGGATTTATGGCTTGTATGTAGTATGTTCATGCCATGGGATGGAAAGCATTTCTAGCATCCTGTATTTATGCTCTCTTAAGTTCAAATGATAAAAATGTTTTACTATTCACAGATTTTATGACAAATATTGTCATGCATACAATTGAGACAACCCCCATATGGTGGAGGGAGGAATCATATTGTGAATCTGCCTTCAATCAAGATCCTATTTTCTTGGTTTTCTTTTATCTCATCCATGAACACAACTCAACAACAATGACACGATTCAGCCTTACAATAGTAATTAGTAAATTACAATCTTGGCTCCACTCACATTGCCAAAATATTTCCCCAGGTTGCAAGGTTTGAAATTTAATAGTTACTGCAAGATGAATTTTACACTTCCAGTTCTCTCATATACAAACATCAGTGAATTTTACTTTTTGACAAGTTTTAAGAGATTGAGTTATTTTTCAAGGACCATGTCAGCACATTGTCTTGCTAACAAACACACCATTTTCCCATGCACATTATACAATTATTGATTTTGAAAGTGGAGTGAAAACATTATAGTATAAACAATGATTTAGAGTTTGCAGTGCAGTTCAAATGAAGATGTCAGTTGAGAATTAAACCCAGCCACCATCGAATGATGTTTTAGAACTAAATTCTGGGAACTCAGAAATCTGTCTGAAATATAAAATTTACGAATTTGATAGTAGTATAATGAAGAGATAGAGAGCTATGTTTCTAGGGAGCCTCATATTCATATTAGTTCCTAGAGCATTTATATGTGTCATTTGGTATTGCAGAAAAGAAGGAATATTGAAGGGAAGAAAATTGATTGGCCAATGTTAAAACCCTGTATATATAAGCGCAGGTAAAAGAAGCTAATACAGAAAAAGGCTTCTAGCTGCTAGCTAGACCATTGTTACTTCTCATGTAATGGACAGTATTAATGTAAACTATCCAGGTAGTTATATTTTTACATGTATCAACTTCGCAAGTCAACTTCCATACAAGTTATGGAATATTTATTCTTATAGGATGAAGGTTTATAGAAATCATAGGTGGAATCTTTTATTCTTTCAATATAATTCTTTTCATTGATGATTTTGATCTACTTTTGGGAAACTAACAATGTTGCTTCAAGTCTTCAAGGTCTAGTCATCCATTTTCTTTGTATGTTAAAATTATTGTGCTAGTATAATCTGTTACCATTCTGCGATGCTTTGCTTTTTTAGAAAAGGTGTATAATGCTGGTAATGCTACATCTTTTGCATGGACAACAGTCAAGTTTATAGAATAATAAACATAACCCCAGAATTTGAATACCAAACTACACACATATAACACTAATGGATTTCATCCTGCTATGGGTGGTTTAGAGAATTGGCTCCTCTATTGAAGTTTCACTGATACCTGCTGTGGTATATGCAAAAGTGCCCTGCTTAAATTTCTTGCGAAAATTGTATTGGCAACCAGCATAAAGTTTAAACAGATTGTATGGATACTGAGAGCAGGGTTGTTCATTTTAGTTATTGTGAATACTTTCAAATTGTGCCCTTCCGGTAGTAACTCTATCCTACAAAAGAATCAGTAGATACTTTTGTCAATGAATGCACTCGGTTACTGCTCTATCATGGTATAGAACAGTAGCTTTAGCTAGCTTAAATTATACAACTGAATGAACTAAAACAATTACAAGGAAAAACTTATTAGTCAGAAATTGCAGTCACAAGCCTTCCTCCCTCTATAACTGGCTCCGGCTCTCTCTCTCCATACTCTCCTCCCACTTCCCTTTCTCCCTCCTAAAATTTGGAATTGAACTTAATTGCTTTCATTTATCATGAAAAATATTTATTGGTTCAATAATTAATTAATGCCATTTTTTAAACAAGGTGTTGTAGGTCATGATAGTCTTGCCTTCTAATAAGCGTCCGTTCTGTACCTACCAAAATTTGAAACAAAATAGTGAATTTTGTATAATTTTCATTTTGTGTTGTGTTTGTCTAACATAATATCAAGTGGTGCCCCACCTACATGAAATAAGTTTAATATTTTTGTGTTTGTTGAACTGAAGTACTTGCCTCCATTAACCTATCATTGTTAATGTTAGAAAGATGGATGCAGCTTTGATGCACGATCCTTTTCACAGATTCAATTTTTCACACTAAAATCATCAGGTGGTTTAGAAAGTTGTGCCTTGACATTCAATCATAGGTGACCATACTGATATAAATAAGTCATGACCTTGGAATTTGATTTAGATGAGGATTGCTCAAAAACTTGCCATGCCAACAAACATTTCCAAAAAAGTCATGAAAAGGGTTACAAAGATGCATGAAAAACAAATCATCTCAACCAACATCTTCCATAAGCAGCAATTGGATAGACTCATATTGCAATCCCAGCAGATATATGGGCAAAGGCACAATATTCACCTTGTTCTACTCGTAGAATTTCCTTTTCTGCCCTTTGAAGAAATGGATAATGTATGCTTTGTTGGCATATTCCATCATCTACCCGTATGGTTTGTTGATTTGTTATTATTTGTTTGATTGTTTGGGTTTGTTTTGATACGTGTGATAATTTGTTATTTGTTGTGAACCTTATGAGTGCTATCTACTGCACTTCATTCACCGCCATCACATGTATATAAACCCATCTCTTAATGAAGTTGATTATTCGTTTGCTCCACAAAATCTGATATGGTATCAGAGCATTATAGAATTTGTGCCTGTTATTTAGTGATAATGCAGGAAGACTGTAGCGCCATATTTTTCTGCAGCTTCTGAGATTGCCATAGATGTAGGAGATAAAATCGCCAGGGAAAAGCTTTACCTCTGACCAAATTTGGCAACAAAAACTGTGGCGATGGCTTGCGATTGTGGGGTCTCCATCCACTGCAAACATTGAAGAATATTCAAGGAGAAATTCCAGAATAGGTTGCAGATCAATTAAGAAGTTCTCAGTTGTCAAAATAAAGAACATAGCAGGAAATCAAGACGGCCAGATCTGCTATTGACTTTCACTGATATTGAATGTCTCTGATCTGGTGTATTAAGGCGGCCTGATCTGTTTTCTATAAAGGTCACGGCTCTGCAGCATAGAAGCGGGAGTGAGGCCGATCCAGGCATAAGAGAAGTGGCATGTACTTCCAGGCCATTGCTTGAAACAAAAGGTTACATCTGTTTCTCTTTTACTGTGTCTGTTCAGAGATGGTGAGCATGCATGAGATATTTAATTTGATGAGGCTGAAATAAGTGGCTGGAATGCTACTGAGCTCAAAGGATTGAACTCTCACATTCTATTGTATGTCCATTTTCCCGTGCTCTCCATAATAATGCTCATCTTTGGCGTGAGCCTTTTCTTTGCAGTCAGGTAAGATTGCAAGGCGTGAAGAAAAGGCATGAAGATCATCGCGCAAGCATGGAATTGTTCTTTGGCAAGTGAAAGGTCCTATTCTTTAATTCACGGTTATAAAGAAAGCGCTTGGATTGTGACTTCCGAAGACACTGCTTGGGCGTTGAAGCATTCCAACACGACCAAAAAATTCAAAGATTCTTTGAGGCGGAGTGTTATTATCTGTCACCCTTCCAAGACACAAATTTGGGTGGCATCGGTATTTCTGTCAGCAATATTTTTTTGTTTTTGTTTTTCACTTTGATAAGTCTCAAGTTTTGTGTTCAACATTCGGTCTTAGTACCTCATCTATTTCGATTTAGCATACACATTAGGTGTCTTAAGTTATAATGTTCTTTGGGAAAAATAATGAGGAAATGACCATAGGAGTCCAAGAGTCTGATTAATATTTGGATTAACCTTTGAGTCGGCCCCATTAATATTTGGATTAACCGTTGAGTTGGTCCCATTAATATTTGGATTAATTGATTCAAAGAAAAATTGAAAATGAGTTAATTTAAAATTATTCTAGATGAAATTTCAGTTCAGTCATATTTTTAATGTTATTTTTATTTCTTAAGTATCCTCTCCTCTGCGGCGTATAGCTGATCTGAGTGACAAGAAGCAGAATAAAATATCTATATGTTATATTAAGTAAATTCAGTGTATGGGGCTCCACAAGAAAGAACTAAGTTAGTCTTCTTTATTGGTTTAAGAGAATCAATAGTTTATTTTTGTCAAGATTTCATCCTTTGACGAGTTTCATAATGAGGAATTGTAAGGTTTTTCTAGAAGCCGTTTTCTAAAGATGATAAATTGGGCAAAATAGCATCTATATCTAGCTAGCAAAATGGCAGGTAGTTCTCCAAAATTTCTTCTTTCAGATTCTCAGGTGCTGCGTGGGAATAATCAAGCCGACATAAAGGCAAAATTGATCATTTTGTTCAGTGTGTCAGATGAAGTTCACCCTTTCATCTGAGACTCGTCCACAACCAAAGATGCATGGGACAAGCTCAAGATGATATATGAGGCGAAGAATCAGAATTAGATCCTGAATTTGCAGAGTCAGCTACATGGCCTGAAGATGAAGAGTGGAGAACAATTGGAATCCTTTCTTAAAAGTATTGTTGAGTTGAGAGCTTCCTTACAAGCATTAGGAGAAACAATTGATGATGCAATTTTGGTGCCTATTGTTCTACGGCACTACCTTCCAGATATAAAGTCTTTGTGACAACTTTGAATGTCATTGAGACAACACCCACTTTTGAGAAGCTTGTGAATCTATCCCAAAAAGAAGATTCTCTAAGGCACGAACATGAGGAGGAGGATCATGCCATGACCACTCGTCATAAAGGCAAGAAGCCTATGAAGCAGTCAGGCAGACCACCCAAATCTGGTAACTCATCCAAATCTCAAAAGAAGTGTACAATATGTGAAAGGATTGGACATGATGTAAAATATTGTTGGTACAATTCCTTGAACAAAGGATCATCCAACAAATTGCATCAAAAGAAGCCATTTCAAAGTGGCAATACCTATGTTCCACCAAGTTTTTGGTACGGGGGGACGAGGGAACACGTTTCGAAGACGGGATTTTTGGGGACGGGGGGATGGCTATATATATAGATTAAAAATATAGGGAAATTTCAGATATTCCTGAGTAATGATAATAATAACAATGAACATTGATAAAGTTGCAAATGTAATCACCAATCATATTGACATATGCATTATAGAGTTGAACACATTAATACTACAACTACTTAACTAATAGCATAAAATGGGTCTCAAAACTGATTTACAACATTGTGGGCATGTATTTGAGCATTTACACCTCGCAAATAGAATAAAAGATGTAAACAACCATAACTATAACATACATTATTTTTTACACCTTATGTTTGTTGGAATCAGTAGCATGTTGCATTGAATCAAGTATAAACACATAGGTAAATTTTAATCTGTGCTAGAGAATTGCATAGTGGAATACCAATTAAATTACAGACAGGTGGTATAATAGCAGGTTTTCCTTGTGAATTGTTCAAGGGTGTTGCTAACATAGTTTAGTTCTCTGTGTATTTGTTACCATATTTTATAATTCGTCAGAACTTGCTATTTGGTTGTATTATTCAACTCTGAACAAAGCTTTAAAGAAGGAAAGACTTCAAGAGTTTGAAAGTTGTAATCAAATTCAAGTCAAAAACCAGGAGTTGAGAAAGGTGATGACAAACTTGGAAATGGAGAAGCAAGAGTTGAAAGATAAATTGGCTATTCAAGAAGGTTTCATAAAAAAGCATTTAAAAAAACCTTTTTAATTTTCAGACCTCTTTTTTGTGTTTTTTTGCTGCTGGAAAATAAGGGACGATCAGCCATCCTCGGGACGGTCGAGGGATGCTTGGGCGTCCCTTGACTGTCCCAAGGATGGTTGACCGTCCCCGAAATGTTTCCCCAATTTTGGAATGTCCCTGAAAAAAAAAAAACATTTTGGGGATGCATGGGAAACTTCCCCAAGGCGTCCCTTGCCCTCGAAACGTCTCAGGTACAGGGACGGGGGGCAAAAGTCTAGGGGACGCATCCCTGTGTACCATTGGGCAATACTCAATGGCAACAGAAGAACAAACAGAAATAACATGGCAACATTGTTGAAGAAGACTCTCTAGAAGTCAAAGAGTACATTTTTTTAGCCCACACTTAAAAGATAGTTCACAGTCAACCTCAATTTGTTATGTGGACTCAGGTGCTACAAAGCACATGACTGGACAAAAGTAGTGGTTTCTCACATTGAAACCCCATCATGGTAAAGTCTCTTTTGGAGATGATACAAACTATGATATTCAAGGTATTGGTGACATCTCCTTGCAATTTGGTATACATAGGTGTAGGCTCATTGAAGTCTTATATGTTCCTAGACTTACCAAAAATCTCCCTTTTGTTAATCAATTTCTTGATCGCAACCTAAGGATAGAGTCTGATAAAAAGTATGTCTAATCTTTGATAGTCTAAAAATGCAAAGATTATTGCAAGTGCTACAAAAATTGGTAAAATGTTTAGGCTTGATAGAATTGCCAATAATTAAGCCTTAGTGACTAAGGATAATGATCTTGCTATGTTATGGCATCGTAGATTTGGTCATTTAAGCACTAGTTACTTGCTAACACTTTGTAAGAAAAGCATGGTAAAAGGGCTTCCCTCACTTGAGAATTTGAGTGCCATTTGTTCCAATTGTATTGTTGGAAAACAACATAGAGCACCTTTCTATCCTAGTGAGCATCGTGCAAGCCAACCTTTGCGGTTGGTGCATACCGATCTGTGCGGGCCCATGACACCTAGTCACAATGGATTCAAGTACTTTCAACTTTTTGTTGATGATCACACAAGAAAAATGTGGGTCTATTGTTTGCAAAGTAAAGATGAAGCCTTTACCTACTTCAAAGAGTTTTGCACTCTTGTGGAGAAAGATATGAATCATCGTATTCGTGTCATCCACTCAGATCAAGGGGGGGAATACACCAGCACAAAATTCTCCACCTACTTGAAGGAAAATGGCATTCGGTGCCAACTGATTGCAACTTACACACCTCAGCAAAATGGTGTTGTTGAACGGAGAAATTGTATTATCATGGAGATGGTACGTAGCATGTTGAAGGATTCCCAGTTGGGACATGCATATTGGGCTGAAGTTGTGCACACAACAATTTATCTTTTGAATCGTGCACCAACCAAAGCACTAGATGGCATCACACCAGAAGAAGCTTGGACAAGGGTAAAGCCTTCTATCTCCCATCTTCGTGTATTTGGATGCACTGCCTATATGCACATTCCTAGACAAAAAAGGAAGAAGCTAGACGAAAAATCAATGCAATGTATTCTTCTTGGATATAGTAATGAATCTAAGGCATATTGTCTTATGGATCCTAATACAAAGAAGATATATATTAGTAGAGATGTAATTTTTGATGAGCAGAGTGAGTCAAGTTCTCCTCCCACATCATCACTTGCTACAGATAATGCTCCTATATTCAACATGGATGGGAAAGATGATGGGAAAGTTGATAGTCAATCTAATTCAACACCCACAAATGTCACAAGACCTAAGTGGTATACTAGTACCATTCACAATGCAAAGCTAGATGGAGTCCCAAATACTTCAACTTTAGGTCCAAGGACTTGCAGCATGGCTCGCAATGAGGTAAACCTAGCATTAATGAGTTCAGTTGTTGATAATTTTGAACCATCTAAAGTTCAGGAAGCACTAGAGTCAAAGCCTTGGAAAGAGGCTATGGATGTAGAGTATGAATCCCTGATGAAAAACAACAATTGGGACCTTGTTGATCTACCACTTGGTAAAAAGGAAATTGGATGTAAATGGATATTCAAAACAAAGTAGAAAGCAGATGGTAGTATATATAAACATAAGGCTAGACTTGTAGCCAAGGGTTATGCCCAAAAAGAAGGATAGACTATGAAGAAACATTTGCTCCCATAGCAAAAATTAAAACCATTGGAATGATTTTTGCTTTAGTTGCACAATTTGGATGGAAATTATATCAAATGGATGTAAAAAGTGCATTTCTCAATGGAGACCTTAAGGAGGAGGTCTATATGACCCAACCAGAGGGATACATTGCACCTAGTAAAGAAGAAAAGGTATGCAAACTCATTAAGTCCCTATATGGTCTCAAACAAGCTCTAAGAGCTTGGTATATTAAAATTGATGAACATTTACTAAAACATGGTTTTACTAGGCATCCATATGATCCAAATCTCTACCTCAAGGATCAAGGGGGGAATATTGTGATCATTAATGTATATGTTGATGACTTAGTTATCACAGGAAGCTCATAAGCAATGATTGAAATAACAAAAAATGATCTCAAGAAGGCCGTTGATATGACAGATCTTGGGCTACTTCACTATTGTCTCGGTTTAGAGGTATGGCAAACAATCACCATATCTTTGTATCTCAAAGAGAATATGCCAAGACATTGCTTGAGAAGTTCAAAATGTTGGATTCCAAACCCATGTCTGCACCTATGGAATCAGGTTTGCAGTTATATGTTTTTGATTCATCTCCTCAGGTGAATGCAACTCTCTATCAACAAATGATTGGAGGTTTGATTTACTTGACTTATACTAGACCAGACATTAGTTTTGTTGTTAATTATTTATCAAGGTTTATGCAAGAACCAAAAATGTGTCATTGGAAAGCAACAAAACGGGTACTACGGTATATCTAAGATACAATGAATCATGGTTTGGAATATAAAAGGAGTGATCAATTCTTCTTGACAAGGTATACAGATGTAGACTATGCAAGTTCAGTTGATGATAGGAAATCCACATCTGGATTTGTTTTCTTCTTGGGTTCAGGTCCTATTTCTTGGGGAAGTAAGAAACAAGCCACAGTTGCTCATTCCTCAACGGAAGAAGAGTATCGTGCAACAAGTGCAATAGTTTGTGAAGCAGTATGGCTACATCGCATATTAGAAGGATTGGGGGTACCACAAAACCAACCTACTATTCTCTATTGTGACAATCAAAGTGTTCTCAAGCTAGTTCGTAATCCATTGTTTCATGAACAAACCAAGCATATTGAAGTTGACTATCACTTCATATGAGAACATGTTCAACAAAACATCCAACTCCAATTCTGCTCAACTCAGGAACACTGTGCTGACATCTTCACCAAGCCTCTTGCACGTGTGAAGTTTGAATCATTTCAGGGTTCTCTTATTAGTACTTTTAAAGCAATGATGTAATAAGGGGGGAATGTTGGCATATTCCATCATTTACCCGTATGGTTTGTTGATTTGTTATTATTTGTTTGATTGTTTGGGTTTGTTTTGATACGTGTGATAATTTGTTATTTGTTGTGAACCTTGTGAGTGCTATTTACTGCACTTTGTTCATCGTCATTGCATGTATATAATTATAAACCCATCTCTTAATGAAGTTGATTATTCGTTTGCTCCACAAAATCTGATATGCTTAAACATAACTAGAAGTACATCACTTAAGGGACTTTGCTTTGATATTGTCTGCTCATTTCGTTCCAAATGATTAATATCTCTAAAAGCGATTTTGTGTATTATTTGTATGATGCACTTTATTATTTCTAAATTTTAATTTTAGTAGTGAAAAAGTTCCCTTTGTGAAGTGGAAGGGCATTGCATGGCTATAGAAGTTAACATGATATAAGAATTCGATAAATCAGGGTTTCAAGGTTTTCCTGTCGTACAAAATGTTAAATTAGAGGTATCTAGTTATCTGATGCAAAATAAGACTGAATGATATATTGCAATTGAATCACAAATTTAACAAGAATTTTTCTTAATTCACTTAAGAAGAACAAATTGACTCTCCACTAAAACTAGCAATTTTTAAAGCAAGCAATCATAGATTTTAATCAAGTAAATGATATTGGATTACATTTAGTCGTGTGGTACTTTGGAAGTGGTAAAAATAGATTAATCATAATGTTAGAAAAATACCATTGCTTGATTCCTTTTGAATCGTACTTGCATATTGGTATAAGAAGATGATAAATATACGCTTTGAATAAAGATCGGTGTTAAAGAAACCATCAACGGAGGCTATAAAAAATTGATGATAAATATGTACTTATAATATGTTTGCTCTTATGTGCACCCACTTAGTTCATTGTTAATTGAGTGAGCTTGCACAAATCCAATCCACGATGTGTCACCTCATTAAAGCACGTGGTAAAGAACTTGTGTTTCAGAATGTCATGCACTCTCCCTTCAACTCCTGTTTAACGATTCTAGGTACAATTAACACATTTCTTTTTTTAACAATAAAATTTGCTTCCACAAAATGTAATGAAAATATTGGGTTTATGGTATTTGAGGATAAATTGATCAAAAGTATATCTGTACAAATAAAGACACAGATGTGAAAAAAAATTCAGCATTTAAGTTTTAACTCAACTTTTGGTAATATTAACATGAAAGAATTAGTCCATAGCCAAACCACCGTTGCATTTGGATATTGAATGAGTCTAGCATATCATATTTCATGTTGAATTTAAATGGATGTTGCTTTATCAAACTTATGATTATCATGAATGTTGGCCTCGTCTGACATACAGTGATGATAATGGAGGAAAAAAAACCGAGCATTTCTAAGAAGTCCTCATATTACAATTATAGATCAAGAAATTTAGCTGATAAATATGAAAAGGAACTGAAAAAATAAAGAACTATTGTTAAAAATAAAGAGTTCTAAACATGATGGGAACATTTGTAGGGACCCAAGAAAGAAGCGAGGGCTACCATTTTGGGAAGCATTTGGTGTACATATTAGGCTAACTTGTCTGAAATAAAATACTTAATTTGTATGATCATATAGCTCGTAAATGAAAGTAGTAGCTTGGAAGGCGAAGTAATTCAACAATAAATTTTGAATTATTTTTATGTGATAATGCTTTTCATATATTGGTTTTCCAGAAAGTATTTCTCAGGTTTAAGTTTCTATATTATCTTTTCATAACAAGTCTATACAGTCTTTGTATGATTTTACAGATGTTATTTTCCAAATAATACATTTACAGAAATAGCTGTGCATTGTAGATCAAGGGGCGACTGTACCCTAGAAACAGGATGTTATGTTGCACCACGATTCACCCATTCTTTGATTGCCTCAGAATCGTAGTTTTTTGTACAGCATCATAAAAATAATTTAAATGTTGAGACGGTTTATGAACTGGAGTAACGGCTCCTGCTGTTTTAAAATTGCTAATATTATAAAGATAAATAAGTCGCTTGTGCACTAATGATTAGAAATTTAGTATTTCACACTAAAATAGCTAAGTGGTTTAGAGATGAGAAGTTGCATACAGAAATGTGAACAAAATCCTCATTTTGGCACTTCTAAGGAATACTCTGCTAGATCAATATAAGCTGCACCTGCGATCTTCAATCATAGGAATATGAGATGAGTATTTACCAATGTTATCTATACAAGGGTCAAAAGACTTCATTGTTGAAGTGTAACATAGTTTAAAAGACACATTGTGTGCCGTACAAGGTTTAGAAATGAGAAAAATGAGAAAAATGAGAGGGTTTCATGCTACAATGTGAATTTGCTGGTTTCACTAGGTGACAATTACATAACCACTGTGATCATTGCAAAACCATTGGGCGGTTTCATACTGGAGCAATGGTTTCGTCATGTGTCTAGAAGGCTCCACTCTGTAAGGCCTAGAAATGTTTAGAATTTCCTTTCTTTATAATGTCTTCTAGCATAAGATTCTCGATGGATTTGTACAAGCTTAATAGACCATTTTAAATGCCCAAGAGGCAACATAGAAAGGATTAGAAGTGAATTCCAAGTGAACAATAGACTGGATTAGCCAAACTCATGCTCATGTGTATGAGAGATTGTGTGATCTTAGGGACTAAACTTAGTTGTTTCAAGCTGCTTGTGTGCCGAAGAGGCCTAAAGGCCTAAAACTATATTTGCCATTGAAGATAGTGGATATGGATGTGATTGTAAGAGTTTTCGCCTAGAATTTAGGTTCTCCAAAAGAAAATCCTTGTGACTTACTTTGGGATGGTCAGTTGCTCTCGTTTTCTTATAAGTTCAAAGTATATTGCTTGCCTAAAGAGAGTAGTTCATTATTTCTTTATTTATGTGTATGTCGATGACTATTGTATGGTATAACCATATCTAATTTATAGGTCAGATTGTGGGAAGACCTTTTGCCTTGGCAAATAGACATTGAATTTTATAGTTGGAAAAGAGAGTTGAGAAGTGTGGTATGAGATGCATAAACCCTTGATAAAGAAACGTGGTTTTTCAAGCTAGAAGCTAATGTTGTGAGCAAATCTTAATCAATGGAGACCATGAGGGGGATCATAAAGGCTTTCATAGAGAATGTGTGCTCATCAAAAGACACTAAGAGCAAGAGGAAAGCCCACTCCATAGAAGAAGAGGAGCAATACCATGGTGATTCAAAGTCTACCAATGGGATCTCAAATTTTGTTGAACTATAGTTTGAGATTCTACCATTTTAAAGAGATATAGATGTGGAGATGTTTGACCGTGGGTTGATACAAAAGAAGCTATACTTTAGTATGCATTGCCTTAGTTTAGAACTAAAGATTTCCTTTGCTAGATTGAGAACCACAAAGTATAGTTTACCTTGGTTTAAGTCTCTTATATTCAATGGATTTAAGAAAGCAAGTTCCTACTGGTTTAAGTTTGTTATATTTTATGGACTACAAAGCATTGTACCAATATGCAACCATTATTGAAAAATGGACTATCATTAATTGTAGTTCAAAGGTTTCCAGTAAGCGGATGTTCATTTTACATGGTTGGTTATGATAACTTGGCAAATGTAGTAGACCACAAACAAAGTTAAAGACATTCGGCTAATGATTGATTGGTGAATTCCAAGGTGCATTGGAATATGAATGGCCATGGGCATTGTAAAGGGTTTTCCACATGGGAAGATGTATTGATCGTTTTGTATTGAGTGTTCTTTAATCTATACATAACACATTAGGTTTAAAGTGGTGATAGAGTTGGACAAAGAGAACTTGGAATGCCAAAGGTTGTGAGTGAAAAATCTAAAGATCAAGATTTGATCAAGGGGTCGATATTAGAGAGTTGATGTAGAGGTTAGCATATTAACACGTTGAAATTAGCATTTCCTTGTCATGTCCTTAGAGGAAAAAGGTCAACAAATTTGTGAGTTATTCATATAATTGTAGACTTGTGAAGTCATAGAAAGAGGTTGGATTCATTGTGTAGGAAGTCTTTGCATGTGTTATATTCTCCTTTTGAAGGAGCACTTCAAACTTGTAATCTAAAATCTTCTTGTAAGTTAATAGAATTCATTATTTTGTTTCTCTATAACTATTTGACTAGTGTTGCACTGTGTACTTCACACTAACTAGTTTATTTGACTTGTTATTGGTATTACATTATATTGTGTTAGAGTAAGTGTTTAGAGTCTTGATGAAGGTGCGTTGTGCTCTACATCAAAGTCAATTTGTATGTGGTGCATTGTAAGTGGTTTATAAGTAAAAATGCTCCGTACAACTGGAAGGAGAAATGATAGAAACCAAAGAACACCATATGAGAATGATTAAGTTGACATGTTGAAAGCCATTTACACAAGGTTTGAAGTCACTAGAAATGTTAGTGAAGATATGAGGGCAAATTATGAATGGTGGGAAGATGGTTTTGCAAGTCTAGAGGATGAACTAACTACATAAGATTTTTGCAATAGTCTTGGTGAAGTTAGGGAGTAAACGAAGATTTGATCTCTTAAGCTACTTAGGAAGCTTAATTCTAGAAGAATTGATGGATTAGATCATTGATTTGGACGTGTTTTGGGTTTGGATCTATCAAATACCCTAAACAATTGAGATACAATTGTCTTGTGATGGGATTTCATTCAAATACACCATGTTTGAAGAAACAAGATCTACACTTTGGACTTGTTCAAGAAGATCTAGAATTTGCATCAACAAGATACATTTGTGAAGGAATATATAGAGGATTTTTATGGACTCAATGCCCATGTTGATCATGTGGTGGATGATGTGAAGGTCTTTAGACATGTAAATCTTTGCACACCTCAATCCAAGATAAAATTTGATGCAATCAAGATTAGGGGGTTTTATCAAACTATCCAATCTTGCAACCTTAACTTCTCATCCAACCCACATCCTTGCACACATATCAAACACAACATGTATTTTGCAACAAAATCTGAAACTTGTCTTTATTATTACTTTTATATGTACATTCATACAACAAAATTCTTCAAGAACAATTACATATAGTGAGGATTTCAACAATAAATAAAATTCATTTTTTTAAGGGTTTCTAGGCACTTCATGTTTTCAAATCTCCAAAGTCCCTTGCCTTAAACTTTCTTGGCTTCACTACTTTATGTAAATCTGATTTTTCCCTTCATCCTATGGCTCTCATGGCTGCCTTGAACACATAAAATACTCTTGCAACTTTCTTCTTTTCTTCTATTTATGTCCTCTTTTCTTCTATTTTTGTCCTCTTGAAAAGCTAATTTTCTATAGTTTCCTTAATGCAATCCTCTAGAACAACCTGCAAATTTTTCCTCAAACTTTATGTTGCTGATTGCTACATATTGACACCATTAAAGGCTGTATTTATAGAGGGTTTCAACAATGTGAAACACCAAAAAGGGGTTTCCAAATTTGCTCTTTCATTGGCCCTTAAAATTCTTGCAGAAAAATGAAATAAAACATAGTTTGTTGCTTCCAAAAGTGCCATTAAAAGTTGTACTATATCCAATGTCTTGTTGTTGTATACGCCTTTGAAAAATGAAATAAAACATAGTTTGTTGCTTCCAAAAGTGCCATTAAAATTTGTACTATATCCAATGTCTTGTTGTTGTATACGCCTTTGAAAAATGAATGAAGTCAATGACCAAGATGTGCTCATTCACCTCAAATTGGAAATTGAAGTCATTAATTTGTTTTTCCAAAATCACTAGTTTTTTTCTCCATTCTAGGAACCAAAAGTGAAAGAATAAGACAAGAATGGAATGCCAAGAGTCACTTGTCTTATGCACACTTCCCTAAGCATCCAAATTGAGAAAAATAATTAATTTTCCTTCAAAATCCCCTTCCACCATGGTAAATGGACCATTTCAACTTTTAGAACCTTGAAATTGTGCAATATAATAATTTTGCAAATCACATTAAACACCTTGTTTGCCCTTGATGTATGAAATGGAAATAAAGTCCTCACAAATAAATATTTGTATCCTTACCACACTTCACAATTTGCTCTTAAAGCTCAAACCTACACCAAAATGTTAAAGACTAAACATGAAAATATTTTTTTTGATGCAAGATTGTTTGTGAGCATAGATGCTTCTGCATCAAAAATTGTTTGTTGAATATTCATTCCATGGATGAAGCCTACCAACTCATGCTTAGAGTAGAGAAGTTGCCTCATAGACAATAAGGTGTGGGCAATAAGGACAAATGCAAAAGGAGCAAATAGGGTGGTAGAAGGCAAACCTACACATAAAAGGAAGCTATTGAGCCAAGCAATATTTCACAAATCTTGAAGAAGGGTGGAGGAAAAAGAAATAAAAGAGGTAATTTTTTTAATGGGACTTGCTTTAGATGTGAGCAAGGAGGTTATCTTGCATCTGAATGTTTAGATGTGTGAGTAAGGTTGCACTAATAAACATATATATGTTGCAAAAGAAGAAGAAAAAACCAATTGTGAAGCATAAAGCATCGTCTAAGAGGTAGGATAAAATTTGATGATGCACAAGGTTTAGGTAAAACCTATGAAATTGTTGCAAGATGATATTTGATGGAATTAATAGACAACTTTGTGTCCACATATAAGGTTTAGAAGTCGGGGTTGAAAACCATGATGCAATCCACACCATATAGTCTCTTGGTTGCAAAAGGGATAATTCATAGTGACAAAAAAGAGTCAATTTGTATTCTACATTAATGGATATGCAAATGAAGTGTGGTGAAACGTAGTCACAATGGATGGATGCCATGTATTTGGGTAAACCTTGACAATATGAAAGATACACAATACACAACAAGAGGAAGGATACTTCACCATCATGAAGGATGGGAAGAAGTTTGTGCTTCTGTAAATGAAGGTTGAAGAAGAATGCATAGAGGGCAAAGTGATGTTGTTGATGGACATAGTTTCTCAAGGAGAGGGAAGACACACATGACTGCTATCTACTAGTAGTTAAGGTTGGAAGAAGTAAGATGGGGGAACCATATATTGAAGCACTACTCACATAATTCATTGATGTGATGGGATAATGGGATGCCATTATAATTACCATTTTTGTGCAACATCTCATAGTGCATCGATTTTGATTTTTGGTTCTAATTTCTTGAGCAAAGCATTGTGTTTGTACAAGCCTTCCTTTTTTTTAAATATGGCCTTCCATCCATCTCTAATAGGTATAGATTCCCAAGCAACAAACAAAATCTCTATTGTATTGTACCCAATATATGTATAGATGACCTCAAGGATTATTTAAGTTGCATACAAGATTTTTAAGCAACATCTCAAGAGTGGATATCATCATATTAAAATTAGAGATGGATGGAAGGCCATATTTAAAACAAAGGAAGGCTTGTACAAATGGATAATAATAACATTTGGGTTAACCAATGTGCTAAGCACGTTAATGAGGATGATAAATGAATTTTGAAAGCCATTTCTAGGAAAGTTTGTTTTTGCATGTCTCGATGACATTTTGGTGTTCAACAAAACAAGGGTTGCACACTTGCAATAGGTGTTCACATGGTTAAGAAGTGAACATTTATGCATGACCTTGAAGAAGTGTAGGTTCATGAAAGATGAGTTGATATACTTGAGATTTCTCATATCTCAAAATTGATTCCATATGGACCTATAGAAAGTCTACATAATTGTTGAGTGGCAAGGGTCACAAAGTGCAACAAAAATTTATAGTTTCTATGGATTGGTGGGGTTCTATAGAAAGTGTTGTAGTGAATACTTCACTATCTTCAAATTTAATGAACTTTATATTTTGTCAAAATTCCATGGAACATAGTATATTAGTTTTATTATTACTTGTAAGTTACTTGCTCTAATTTTAAATGTAATACTTCCTCCCAAATCTCCTCACCCCAAATGAAGAGTGTGGGGTAAGCAATCTAAAAGGAGGTATATTTTAGGTTAGCATCCTTGTTGTTTTGATTCATTATATTTTTCTATTTGATCAATGGTTAAAATTGTCTTATTTTTTTTGACAATTTATAAGGTTTTCTCTTTCTGTAAATATTTTTTGGCTTTTGATGAGTGAAAGTCTTGTTTTGGCTTTGCTCATTAGATCTTGACTTAAGAAAGTGTTCGCTAGTGTTGATTTCATGCATGCTTTGTGATTACTGGTGTGACTTTCATATTGAAGTGAGTTGCTCATGCGTATGTCAAAGGTGTTGGCCATGATGATGCTTGTTTAGAGTTTTATGCATTAAGTAATTTCATGGAAATAAATAGAGCCAACTCCAACCACAAATTCAGTATTCTATGTTTGATAAGTTAGTTGAATACTAAAGGGTGAGTTGATTGATCACCACCCTTGGTGCAATGCCTCATTTTTTATTTTGTTTCTCACTACCCTTGTCTTTCCTTCTAACCCTTTGCCTCCTCTTACTCCTTTTATCAACAAGCATTATATTATTTTTTAGTTTAGATAGGAACCAACTTTCTTTGTGAAGAGCACACACTTATATTGAGAGGGGGGTAAATCAATATGCAATAGTTTTTAAAACTTTTTTGAGTACTTAACCATAACGAAATCAATCACACAACACCAACAATTAAGAACACAAGAACACGCGATTTACATAGAAACCCTTTCAAGAGAAAACCATGACAAAATATTGCTTTATTGATTCTCTTACAATTTTAGTAGGCACCAACCTACTGGAGACACCAATCTTCGCTTATCTTCATAGGCACCAACCCACAAGAGACCAAAATCCCTGCAACTAAGCACCAACCTAGCAAGAGACACCAATCTCTACTATAAATCTGCTCACAAATTTTCTATAATTCACTCTTAAGATCTACTATAATTACTCTCGAGGATTTGCTAAAAAATCTGCCATAATATGTCATAACTTCTGCTCACAAATCTCCTTCATATTTGCTTATAATTTTGATTTATATTTGCTTGAAACTACTTTATAAGTCTGCTCAAATATGCTTCATAATTTTGCTCCAATAAACTTTAGATCTACTGATGTATAGAAAGATATTCGTTAATTGCTTGCATTCAAAACCTCCAACCAATATTCTTTCATATCGTGCAAAGGGGGGGCACACCACTCAAGGGGTTGGCCCCTACATAAAAATTATTATTTTGCAATTTTAAAAATGAATCCCTAAAGTGGGGCGGTTTCATAAGGAGGTCAGCGACAACAATAATATATTTATCTGCACTTTAAACACTCCAAGTTGGGCACTAAACACAAGGAGGTTGACCTCTTTTATTAATGTTCTTTCTCCAATGAAAAAGTCATGAGAAATTAGGTCGACTAGCATTAATATTCTTCATAAAGAAACCAACTGAATTTAGTTCTTCATTGTAGCAATTAGTGGCCTTTGGCCTTCATATTTTCACCAACGATTTCTTTCTTGAACAACAAGTATCTTCTTTGTTATCAATGATATTCTTGGACTTGCAAGAACCTTTGACATCAATGGCAATTAATCTAACACTTTGGATATTGCCTCCACTTTGGAAATTAGAATTTTCTTGACAATAATGTCATTATGTTGGTGCTTAGAGTTGTAGGCTCTCAAATCTCTAATGTCACTCCATTCTCTAAACACCAAAGGTGTCAAATTCATAGAAAAATACCTCTAACTTATGTTCAAGAAAAGAAACTATGGACCAATTTACTAAGGTGGGTAATACCTTCTTTGAATTTGGGCTTTGCTAGGCCAAGAAGGGCTTTCCTAAGGTGTTGATTAGATGTAATTATGAGGGATAGACATATACCTTGAAACAAACCATACCCAACACATAGTATGCTCATTTATTTGTCACCTAGTATCTATGTGTTGGTTTGACAATACAAAGTTTTGTACCTCTTTAAAACAAATGAACTACCATGTAAAGTGTCTATACACATCTAGACATGGAAATGTATGGAATTGAATCAACATAATATGATATGAATTTTAAATTTGATTATATTTTGAGTGTGTTGAGGTGATGGGATGTTAAGCATAAAGCAAAGAGGTGCCTTGTAACTAGTTGGATGAATAGAGTCTAAAAATTTCATACACCAAAGACTGAATGCAATAATTAGAGTCCCTTTTACAATATCATAATTAATATACTAATAACGGCTATATCCTTTTAACTACACACATAAGCTAAGCTCTACACATGCATGCAAATAGATTAAAAAAATTAAAACATCAAGATGAATATAGAGTAGATACCCATAAATAAACCCACATATTCTTTGTCTTAATTTGAAAAGTTACCTTATAAAGCTTTATGATGATTTTTTAGTCATTTAGATGACAAACTAATCAAAACTAGCACCTAAATCACATTCTATGATTGAGAAGATCAATTATTATTTTTATCAATATACACAATGCATATGGAGACTTTCACTAGATGTTGAATCTATGCATTTGACTCACTCTTTTAGGACTACAACACTTCATTACACATTTGGGACAAAAACAAGATTGTTACAATACAAATAATGTCTTTACCATGTTTTCGCAGAAAAACCCCAATGGTTAGCAACTATTTTTCTCCTGTTATATGCTTTTCAACCTATTTTCCATCCCTTT
This sequence comes from Sequoiadendron giganteum, assembly GCA_007115665.2. Lineage (NCBI taxonomy): Eukaryota > Viridiplantae > Streptophyta > Pinopsida > Cupressales > Cupressaceae > Sequoiadendron > Sequoiadendron giganteum. The sequence continues at coordinate 633,853,691 of CM021106.1, read as the reverse complement.
CACGAATGAAAATTAGCAAATATATGTCTCTCAACACATTTTGCAGCCTTGGGAGAAGCAAGGTCTTTTACTACTACATATGTCACCCATGCCTTCATGCATCACTGTCATATGTTTTTGTATAGAAAATCCTACCTTATAGGCATCCAATAGTACTTGAAGCATACATTGGTCTCTTTTTTTAGTGCAACCATCTTGATCATTAATGGTGTCCTTCAACTTCAGTGTTTAGGGCAAGGAATAGCTTTTGAAATCTAAAAGAAGAACCATCAATAGCTATATGAATTAGTTTGGTTGTTACAACATCCTAGATGTGGCAAGGAGGTAGGTACAAGTGAGTGGGTGGAAATTCTTGCATTAATTAGTCAATTGAACCCTATCGATATTCTAAGAACTTTGGAAATATTTTGAAACATCGAACTTGATCATTTTGAAACTTGGATGCTTTTCAATAATTTTCCTAAATCATGAAATCACTATCACATCATCATTTTGGAACCTTGTTAAAAATGAAGTGAGTTCATTAACTTCTCATCACTACATTATCATTTTAAACTTAGCAACACATCAATGACTTCCCTAACCTATGAACTCACTGACACAAGATATATTAAAGCTTAAGCTTTGTCATTAATTTTTTTTTTGAACCTTGGTGATATTTCGACAAGTTACCAAACTTTATTTATAGCTTACTAGACCAAGAATCCTAATTATGCCAAGTTTGTGTTGTTTCTTAGGAATTTATTAGTGTTTTAGAGTTTCTACTAGTTGGTGAACAATTGATGCTTGATTTGCCACATGTTAGGGAGTTAGAGAATATTGGAATTATGTGACAAGTGAAAGTACGACCACTTATTAAGAATCGGGGATCGAGAGTACATTGTTCCTTATGTCGAAAGAAAACAAATGAAGATACCTCCACATATTTTACTCCAAAGAGATATATGTGAGGACATATCAAGAATAGAGGATTGTGGATACTAAGGAATCCTTACCCAAGGCAACCAAATTGGGAAAGGTTTGAACTCGCGGACCCAATAAGGTAGCATAGTGCAAGATTTTTGGATTGAGAGTCAAGAATATTTTGTAACTCATGCCTAAAAGTATCATGTTAGAGGTATTGCAACATCTTTGATTCCAAAAAACTATATGAAGGGGAATTTCATTAGTCAAGGACCGAGGATACCAAGGAACTCATGCCACAAGGCATGTGGGTAAAGAAGTGACCAAAACTATAAATATAAAAGACAATTTAGTGTAAAACATTAAGAATCAGGGATAAGGAAAAAGTATTCTAGTATGAGAAAGTCTATAGATCGGAGGTCTGGTAAAAGTTACACATAGAAGGGAAACTCCTACACTAAAATTCTATCGAACCCTTAAAAAATGAGTATAAGCACCCTAGACAGAATTTTTTGAAACCTTTGCAACTTCCAAAATGTGATAGGAACATGGGGGTGATAAAAACAATGCTTATAATTTTTTTATAAAAGGGGAACCACTTGAAAGCCTCTTAGATTAGTTATCTATGATGGGAAAATTAAGGCCTAAGAACAAGGTGGGATATGATTTAAACAAGTTTGGACATTATTTGAATGGGGTCAACAGTCATAATGAGGGGATTTTTCTTAATCACACCTCTATAGGTATCTTCTCAAGAAGATTTCATGTAGGATAAATGTTAACCAAGTAACAAGCAATAGGACCTGCTTCTACCAAAAAAAAATGTTTGAAACCAACCCCACTAAGCATACTTCTAGCCCTCTCCATCAACATTATATTCATCTTATATGCAAGAAGGGTGAGTTATCGCCTATGAGTCTAGGAAGCTGAAGACAAATGAGTAGAACTATGCTCCTCATGATCATGAACTGGCTGCAATTGTGCGTGCAATACAAATGTGGTGGCATTATTTATTGGGGAAACCTTTTGAGTTAAGGTAAAATCATCAAGATCTTAATATTTGTTCACTCAACCACATCTTAATGCTCGACAAAGAAGATGGTTAGAGTTGATATCTGATCATGCTACCATTTTTCATTTAATTTGAATGTTAAGATGTTGATATCCTTTCGATATGGGAATGGTGAAGGAGATCTTACATTACATAGCTTGGTACATGTTAGTGTGGAACAAGGATAAAGTTTGATTTACAGGTTCTCGCTTTGGTCATGGTATTCTTCCTAGATGTTTGGTTTTACATGGTTGAGTGTGAAGAACTTGGGAGAGCTATAGAGACTAATGGTGAGAGAGGTATAGCAACATACTTGTTTGTGGGATATGTATATCATTGTATGTTTCTTTTACACTATGTAATAAAGGAATTAGCTACATCCTCTATGTGTAGTACTATAGGTAAACTTCGTATGCCTTGAATTTTTTAGATTTGACATTACTTGTCCAATGGGAGTTTCTAGATATATGTCTGGTTATCCTCTATGATATCTTGGTTTTTTGGTTATTGGTGTGATGATGAGTTTGCATATTTTATTGGATTTGGATCTATGAGTTATGCAAATTGTGGATTACCTATCCACTATCTTGTAGTGGGATGACTTGAATGTGGACTGTCTATATCCACAAGATTGTTTCAGTGTTAATGGAGACTTGTTAGTTGGCCTTGTCTGTGGTCATTTGTACATTGGTATGTTGCATTGAGATAGAGGGATGGATATACAAAGAATTGATTGCAAATATTTGGGTTGGTATGTTGATGGCATGAAGTTCTATCTGTGTTTTGTATACCCTATTTTGAGGTATGATTAGCTTGGATGAGTTGCAATTTGTTGTGGTTGCTTTTCTAGGTGGTATGAGTAAGGAAGCTATTCAGAGCCTTTGTTATTATTTGAATTTGATGATTGTGTTCATGTAAATATTGGTGTAGGTTTTAGTAACGGTTGATATTTTTCACCTTGGCATGTTCCTTTTTCTTCCATAGGTGGCATGTTGGAGGATGTGAAGGAGTTTTTTTTGCTTGATGGTGGTCATCATGGTTAATTTTGTAGGTACCTTGTTGGACCATGAGAGCTTGGTGAAGATTCAAATAGTACATGTTTGGCTAAGGGGTGTTTTCCCCTTGTTTGTGATTCCTATGGGTGTATTTACAATGTTGATGTCAAGTGGGAGAACATTAGGATTAAGGTGTCATCTACCTTGTAAATCCTATTTCATGGATCTAACATCCTTGGAAAGTGTCCCTAAGCACTTAGGGTGTATTGGGAAAATATTTTGTAATATTAATTCTCACCATTTTTTTGTAATATACTCACAAGGAATGATGGGTCCACTGCCAACGATAAAGGTGACTTGTCGACATAAATATTTAATATTGTTTTCCTCACTTGTGGATACCCAAAATGGGATAATAAAGACAAGGGAAAGGATAAATGAATGAATGTTGGGATTATCCAAGTGGGATATTGGAAAGAGGAAACAAGTGTTACTTGGTTTTCCATCATTTGTTGTATTTAATGTAATGTTTATCTTCCAACTTTGGGTGCCCAAGTTGGAGGGAAAGTATTGGAGAAAAAATAGGTGTCCTTTCATATTTTGTGGAGGATTTACAAGGGTTAGGTTGTTTGGATTGAAGAGTAATCTTTGGAAGCCTTGTTTTGGGCTTAAGATCTCTTCACACATCTATAAAATCAACTCTTTGGATGTAGAAATTATGAGGAATAGTTTAATGTAGTTGTTACTCTGTAGGAACACAAACAGTTTGAGGCATAAGGAGGTTATTCACAAGTACACAGATTCTACCATGGTGGAAGCAAATAAGAGAATGAAAGTGATTCTACTGTAATCTCATTTATTTGATGATAATGTATACATGACTTTTCTTATTGGTGGAGTTTTTCCTACAAGAGTTTCTCCATATAAATCTTGTGTTATGTGATGATCTTGTGTTGCTAGTTTATCCCTATTACTACTATCTTATGGTGATGTTTTTTCTGGGTAAGTTTTACCATTTTTAAGGGGAGGTAAAACCTCGTCAATTTATTAATTTGTTTAACTCTTACATAATTGCTATATTCCTTAAGATTATTCAGAACCAAGCCCACATGTCCATTTTGGTGAAGCCACGTTGATACTTCATGATCTTGGCTTGGTTGGTAGTAATACTTTGTGTCCTTTGATGTGAAATTTGGCATGCTTTCCCTTAGTATTCGTGCCTTCGACTTTAGGTTTACATATGTGAATTTACTGCCTTGTTGGTTTATGATTATCTTCGAGCATTCGACTTTTATTTGTGATCGTACTTTAGGTTCAATTGAGGGATTTGCTTGTATTATCCATTATTTCACACAATTCTACACATTCTCAAGTATGGCTATGGATTTTTACATTTTGAAAGGGTTTGAGTTTTCTGCAACCATGGAGACCCCTATCTTGCTTACCAGCGATCAAAGCAAGTTGACTTTTTTGGGTTGTGTAACAAACCAGCGGTTGAAGATGGTTCTGAAAGAAAGGGGTCTTCTTACCATGAAGGTCATAAGGCTTATATTGGGCGAAAGGAACTTCCTAAATTTTGAGGAACGTTACCGTGTCAATACTGATTTGCCTTCCTGTTTCGTCGCCTCTCTTTTAGATCTTCGCGTCCCTAAGGATATTGTTGGGAGTATGGCTCAGAAGTTCTTTTTTTCGCATTTGTTGGGTGATTTAGATCAGGTTTTGAATGTTGCACAACTTGGAGTAGGGATTCTGAGACCACGAGATCTAGGGTTACGTCTTGGTGTTAACTTATTGTCGTTTATGTTGGATGTTAGTAGGGAGGAGCTCTTCTGTGTCGACTGTACTAGTATGAGCTTGTAGAAGACTTCGACTGGTTGGATGAGTTTGACACCTATGATGCATTCTGAAGATGGTACTTCTAATCAAATAAGGGTCCTTCATATCGGCAATGTCTATGCAGGCGACAATTTGTACTTTTGACTGTATTTATTAATTAATTGAAAATAAAAAGTGAATGCATTTTTTATTTTCAATTAATTAATAAATATGGTCAAAAGTGCAATCTGTCACTTGCATAGACAATTAAGATCGGTCTAGGATTTAAAGGTTATGTTAGCGTGAATGCGGATTTAGGGTTTCATCCCTATTTTTTTAGTCATCTGCTACTAGTTAGGTATTTTATCTTATTAAAGAATACTTTATAATATCATCTTGTTTTGAGAAGAATTTCAGAAAAAAATTGCTTTAAGACCTTATGTTATAGTACATTGGACACTCACTATGACTAGAGTTTCGAGAGTAATAGTATAATACTTATTATGGATAATTTAGGTTTTGGTGTTATAACGTATGTGAAAAGTCTTAAATCGTGTGTTGTATATTGCATTCTCTTTATATGGCTTAAGAAGGAAAGCATTGCTCTTAGATTTTGGCTTGTTTAAAACAATGTGACTGTTCCTTCTTAAATTATTTAAATTTAATAAGCTTCGCGAAGAGCTTCTATTGTGATTAACAGTTGAATTACTTTGAGCTAGGTTTTCTTCTTCAGTTATGAAAGTAAGTTGTTTTTGATTCACGGTATTTTGGGTTTTTTGATTTTGTATGAAAACCCTTAAAGCAAATTTTCTTAAATTGAGTACCCTTCTTGCCGCCAAATTATAACTTTGGTATTGTATGAAAATCGTCGTCTCTAGTCATAAACAATTTTCTCTTTTCTGAATTGATCAAATAAAAAGTGAGCGGGATAAGGGTTTCAACCCTAGTTTGTTAATCATCTGACTGTAGATAGGTCTATTACCTTTTAGACAAATACTTCATAAAATCGTCCTATTTTGAAAGGACCTTTTTAAACGCTTTAAGGCCTTCTGATAATGTGTGGTGGGCACTTGATTTCGTTGTAGTTTTAGAAATGTTAATATGGAATGAAAATTCTGGTTGTTTTGGACTTCTTGTTTTATTGTTTATGCCATAATTTAAACAATGTGTTGAATGGAGGAAAACATCATTTTTTAGATTTTAGCTTTACATAATATAAAGTGAGTGCTCCTACTTTTGCTTTGATTCTGTTATAGTTTGTTTGGGTATCTAAAGTTTGGAAAGTACTCTGTTTATTTAGGATTCGAGAAGTATAGTAGTTATGATTTGTAGTAATCATATTTGCTCGAGCTAGATTTTCTTGAAGATATCATGTTTTTGGTGTCTTGTGGTATATTGTGCCCATGATCCAAGGGGGTAATGTCCTATGATAAGGATTGCTTTCAATTCCCTTAAACTTATGTTGAATTCCAACATTTTGTATGTTTTATGCCTCCTAAACATTGGTTTCTTAACCATATTGAGCAATTCTTCTCCTATATCTATCTTATTTTATGTTCATGCTTTTGTTGATTTGGAGGTTTACTATTTCACTATTTATAGGGACCAACCCTTCTTAATTCCAGGTTTTAGCTTTGGTTTCATGCGAGATACAACATTTTAAACAGAGACAATTTTCTTTTCTTCTGGCTTGTTTGTTTAATATGGTACCACTATTTATTTCATTATTTCATTATACTACTTATTGTTTCTAGGATCAGCTTCTTCCTAACTGATTTGTTAGGTCTATACCTTTTTATGTTAATTGTGCCTTAATATCAACAATTTACATACCTTACGATTTTAACTAAGGATGCATTAAGGATGTAGGGTTAGAGTGTCATACCTTGCTTCCTATAGTTTCATATTTTGATACATACCTTGGCCTTGTGGTCTCCTTACCCTTTGCCGCTTATTATGTGGTTACTGTCTGCTGACTTACAATGCCTTCCTTATCTATTGATAAGATTTCCTCTAATCCTGCCTAGACACTTGCTTGGCTTCCTTCTACCGTAATTGATGTCCAAGAAATTCCTTGGTTAGCTAGTATGTTTGTTGCCCTGTTTGCCTCCCTATAAATATGTTTGGCATTATGAACCTATACCTCCTACATAAGTTCCTTGATTTGTCTAAGTTTAGTATGTATATTCGAGACTCCAATCTTTCCACTTAGGATTGCGTTTATACATATTGTGGAGCCACACTCAAGTTCTATATTTCTTAACCCTTTCTCTTTACATAGCTGCAACCCTTGTAATATTCCTTCAATCTCAGTTGCATTGTTGGTTATTTCTGGTATTTTGATGGATAGGGTTGCTACTAGATTGCCTTCCTCATTTCTTATTAAACATCCTGCCCCGAAAAAATTAGGGTTTCCCCTAGATGCCCCATCGGTGTTCAATTTTAGTCTTCCCTTTGATGGAGACTTCCATTTGGAATTTTTTCTTTTGGCTTTAGAATCCGAAGCCAATTGGAAGAAAGGTGGGATCTTAAAGTTTTTTGTTTCTTCATTAGTTCATTATCCCAATTTGAGAATTTTGCTTTCCTTTGCAATTTTATGTGGGTGTTCATCTATTCAGCTATGTTATTTTCAATCATTTGCCATATTTCATCTTATTCCTTGTATTTGTTCTAAAAGATTCTTTTGTTTCACTCTTTCCATATGTTCCAGATTAGGACCTCGGGGGCCTCTTGCCATATTTGTCCCCAAAATGCCTCCTTTTGTGAATATGCCAATTGGTGAAGAAGTCCATTGGTTTAATGTTTCTTGGAGTAGCCCATCCTAGTTTGTTCTACAACCAATCCTACCCTTATGCTACAAAGGGGCAATTTAACAGCAAGTGGTCTACACTTTCTAAATTATTTTTGCACATCACGCACCAACTAGGTCCCTCTATCTCGATTGTTTTTAGTCTCTTCTGTAAGAATTCTTTCATGTAAGGCTAACCATGTAAATGCTCCAACTTTTGGTAGAATCCATTTTCCCCAACAAGAGTTTGTTTGGCTAGTCACTTTCTTTTTGTTTCATCTAGATTAGATATCCAATCTTTGTTGTGTAATTTCCTGACTTTGCTCCACACCAGATTATTTTTTTCTGATTGAGTGTTTAAGCATATGTTTATGTCCTTAAGAATTTCCCTTAGTCTTTCTCTAGTTTCTTCACTTATGGCAATATCTTCAAAATTGATCCATTGTTATCCTCTTTTACATAGTTTTGAACTACATCCCCATATTTGCTACTTATCTCCAGTATGTGGGCAACCAAATCGGGGTATTCTAACAATGGCTTATATCCACCCCAAGAATCTTTCTAGAAATTTTCCCTACACCCGTTGTTAACCTTCCATGTCAAATGGTTTGTTATTAAGTGTTTGCAGCTTGACATAAAATTCCATTAGTGGGAGCTTGACCCAACATTTGTTATTGTTAAAATTCTTTCTGGATTTGGGTTGTCTAGATATTTTTTCTGCATGAATTTACACCATAATAGGGTGGACTTATGATACAACTTCTAGATAAGCTTTTCTCCCAAGTCTAAATTCTATGCTTTGATTTTTTGATCCCTACCTCACCTTCTTTCTGGGATTTGCAAAATGTGTCCCAATGAATCGGTGGGATTTTATGTTCTTCATTAGATCCCTCCCAAAGTAATTTTTTGAATATGCTTTCTATTTGTGAGGCTCCCTTATTCGTTAATTGCATGCATGACATTGAGTAAGTAGGAATTGTTGATAACACTACTTTTATCATGGTTATCCTTCCTAATAAAGTTAGCCATTTACCTCTCCAACTTCTTGATTTTTCATTGTATTTTTCTATTATCTGTTCCCACACATTTGGATATTATCATTCCTTTGAATAGGGGTACCCCTAAATACTTGCAAGGAATCTCATCTATTGTATAGCCAAGAGTTTTAGCTATCCTTTTTTGCCATATTTTCTTTGTGAGAAAGAAGTATATTTTGGAATTCTCTTTTTTTATTTGTTGTCTTAATATACTTATATATTCCTTCATACATGTCTTGATAGATTCAATGTCCCTTAGTGTAGCTTCCCCATATAAGAGAGTTCCATCTACAAATTTTTTATGTGTTATATCTTCTATCCCTTGGACTATTTGTAATCCTTTCCACTTTCTTGGTTGTTATGTGCCTACTTAATGCTTCCGCCATTATTGTTGGGTGAAAATTATGTAATCCCTTTAACAGATTACAAATTTGGATTTCAGCCACACCTGTGTGAGATGCAATCTCTCCTCTCAGAAAGGGGAGACACGCTTCTTATGACTTATTGAAGCTAAGTAAAACTAAGTATTCACAATAATGTACACTACAATTAAGATATGGGGGTGTGTCACATTCATAATTCTCTTTTTTTTAAGAGAATATGTTTTACAATGCTTCACGGTTTTGAGTTCTTGATTCAATATAAATTCAAACTAAAAACAAAGGTAGTATTTCCAATATTCCTATCTTGTCAAAGCAAAACTTAGGAATACCAGCATGATAACGATAAATGATAAAACAAGAAAACTCACGAAGGCACAAAGTTGTTTTGTAGCTTTCACCAATGAACCCTTTGAGATATATAACCAATGTTATATTAGAAGCACAAAGTCTTCTAGATACTCCACTATAGATCCGTGAACAAATGAATAAATACAAGCACAAAGTCTTGTAGAGAATTCACCAATAGTATTCAATCAATATCATAAATTCGAATAAAAGAGTGCAACTCAAAGTTTACATGAATTTACTCAAAGCCCTTTAGATCTCAATCACTAATCACTACCAATTCGATCAAATCCAAAAGATAATTGATTCCAACACAAATATTGGCATGTAGCTCACTTCTTTATTGATCAAATTTAGATTCACAAAATTGAACACAAAGTTTCAATGTTTGCTTCACAAATGGGTGACACTTCATTGCAAAAGATAAAAGATAACATATTACAATAGGATCCTCTCATATTTATAGATGGGAGAGGAGAGAAAAATTAGGAAAATCAAAAGAGTGAATCAAGGAGGAAATCTAGGAAAATTTGACCTAACTTGTTGACTGATTCAAAAATGTCATCCACCTTTATAGGAAAATATCTCTAATTTTACATGTAATTACATTTCTCAAAAAGACACATAAGATGTCGAGAACTATTTACAAAATGCGTAAATGAAAATAAAAACTATCTAACACTGGAGAAGAAAAGAAGTCTTCATGATTCCTTGCATTGGGCGCAAAAGTCTTCATATCTCTTCTTTGTCTCCAAGTTGAATGCCTCATCTGGACCAACAGTGTAATCCACTATGGTGTGAACTCTGGTAATTGATCTTTTGGTAGATGAGTGAAGCTTTTTGCATATGTCAAGATGCGTCTTGAGATTATTAAGAGAAAGTTGTAAGTCACAAATTGCATGCATGGAGGTCTTTGAAAAGTTGGCATCCTCAACTTGCTTCATGACGGCGTCCTTGTAGATCCGTGAAAGTTCACTGGTTGGGAGGAAAACATGATCTTCATCAAGGAGCTTACCTAGTAATTCCTTAATTTCATCTTCTAGGATAACACGATGTCCTTCGACATCTTCTTGTACTTGGTGGATATCTTCAATAAGAGACTTGATCACTTGAATGCGGTGCTTGAGGGATTCTCTTACCTCCACATATTTCTCTTTGTCGGGAATTACCCCAACTTACTTAGCTTTGCCTCTTTCATTTGTGACCAAAATGAGAGGTGTTTGTCCATTTCTTTTTGCTCTCGGGAAAGTATGCTTTCTTCTTTATCGATCTCTAATTTTAGCTTGGCTATCTAAGTGGCCTTCTCATCCACAACAGTGATAACCTGTGAACCATGTTCTATCATTTCATCAATGAAATCATACAATGCCTTACCCTTGGAGGCAAGCTTTTTCGCCTTTTGTACTACTGGTTCCTCAACGCTTATCATAGCCATAGATTGTGCATTTCCTAAAGAGCCTGTTAGTTTCCTCAAAATAGTTGCATAATGTTCGGCCTTCTCTTTGTACACATCTCAGGCCTATTCCATCTTGTCAAGCCTTCCTGTTAATGCATCTAGGACCACCTGTGTATCCACCTTTGCACTTTCATTTATCACTTTGTCAAGTTGGATTATTGTGACTGTGTAGTCCTCCATGCTAACATCACCTTCTTCTTCCGGGGGTAGACCAATCTCTACAAACTTATGACCAATTTTGTCAACATGAAGCCTTGAATGAACTTTTTCCTTTTTCTTCCCCTTGGCTTTTGGAGGGGCTATCTCTTCAAGATCAAGCTCTTCTGGAGAGATCGTTTGTTTCTTTTGCTTCGATACTTGAGAGACCAACCAAGGAGGAAGGGAGAAAGTATATGCTTCTTGACTCAGCATCAATTCTTGTGTCGCAGCTACTTCTGTAGAAATGGTTGGTTATGGTAACAATCGGGGCAGTATTTGTCATGATTGTTCCAATAGACTGCATACCAAGTTGACTTTGCAAAGACTCATTCATAAATCTGTTGAATTCAACTTCAGATGAAACATCAAAAGATGGAGATGAAAAACTTAGGATGGATGAAGGAGAGCTTGATAAGACATCAGCAGTTTGTGTTGGAAACTATAGGGGGAGTGGCAAGCATAGTTGATGTTGTAGGGGGAAGAGAAATGTCCACTGCATGTGTGCTAAATGTGGGAGGAGGTAAAGTAGGGAGAGGAGGTGGAGTGTTAGGATTGGGAGGTGTGTAAGGAACATTTGAAGTAACAGGTGAAGACATTCAGGGAAGATCTTCAACAATATTCTCATGTGGGGATAGAGATTGTTCATCGTCATTCCCATGTTCTTCCTCATTACTTTCCTTTTCTCCTTCATCTTTTTCAGACTCCTCTTCTTCAACAGACTCTTCTTCTTCTGCAGACTCTTCTCCTTCGGATTCTTCGCTTTCATTTCCTTGTTCTTCAGAAGTTTTTTCCTCAGAAGCAACCTCTTTCCTTGCTGCATGTGTAGGTTTAGATTTCATTGGCTCCCGTTCTTGAATAGTTTGTGTAAATTTATTACCAACGGTGAAATTGATTTGAGGACCCTTCTAGGAAGAAGGAGTAGTTGCTTGTTTGTTTTTTGCGTGAAGTTTTGTCCGTTGATTGGTTTCTGCTCCTGATGCTTCTCCTTCTGATTCGGTCTTGAAATCTTTCATCTGGAAACCATGTTTATGCAACCATTATGTTGTGTTATGCAGGATGGGAGCAAGTCTTTCCCTAATAGAGATACTTTCCTTTTTAGACCATTGAATCCAAGGTAAGGGCCTCTTATCAATCTCATCTTCTTCATAAGAAGAGTTTAGGATATCGCCAGGATCTTGGAAATCCTCTGGTAGATCGGCTACACCTAGTTCTCTAATTTGCTCTACTGTTAGCTTGCAAAAATCTATTTTGTGAACGTCTTCTTCATCCCTGCAATCTGTCCATATGTCTTCAAAGCGGTAGACATGTCAGTGGTCTTTCTTCAATTTCCTCTTCACATCTCGATAGTCAAAGTCAAATCTATATTTATATGTTTTGATAGTTATGACTTGCATTTCTGCATAGACTGACTTTTCCTTCTTTACATTGTGACCAATATACCTTCCAATTGTCAGAGGGAACTTGAGATCTGGTTTGTGAATTCTCATGTGTTCCTTATGGATTGAAATCAGTTGTCTACACAGCTCCATGAGTATCCACTTATCTAATGGATATCTAGGCAACATGTACAGACACCCGGAATAACAACCCACTCTGATATAGGTGAAAGTTGGAAATTGCAAAAAGATACACCCAACATTACTAACCACTTTCTATGCCTCATTTGATACTTTCTTCTTCTTGAGAGTTGGATAAAAACTGAATAGCAAGGGTACAAAGAAGGAATCTATGACCCTCCTAAAATGATTAAGACTTTCTCTTAATTTCAACTGATAAAAGTACTCATATACAGGCACAAAATGTTTATTTCCCTTTGTAGACAGTCCCAAAAATTGCCTCATTACTACGATAGCGTACACCAAATAAGAAGTCATGTAGAACTTCAGAGTGGTTGGCACATTTATCAGCTACTCATGAATTTCATCATTGATTTGAGTCCCCCAATCAATATGAGCTTTCTTTCTTTTGACGATCTGGATATATTCATACATCCATTCCTAAAAATGGGATGACTCAGGAAATCCTTTAACCCTGCTCAGGAGAGTAATCATGTCCCTAACATCTTCTTTGAAATCACTCCTAGGAAGCCCCTTTGGCCATCTTGAGATAGTAGGCCTACTGTTTTTAACCATTGGTTGTTAATCAAAAAAGTTGGCCTTAGTTGGATCTTGATCATAAACCTCCTGTGCCTGTTGAATTGAGATCTTTGTGTATTGTTCAATGTGAGGAACCCAGAAGACAATATCAAAGAATTCAGGGTCTAATCTCATCATGACTTGCCCCAAGGAATCTATTACACTTCTGCTATCTATGATGTAGTGAGATGTAGCTTGGAGGACAAATTATGTATTATAAGTAAAAGTCGGGAATGTGGATACTAGGTGCAAATTTCTATGGACAATAGCTCTCAAGTTGTTTTCTAAGGGCTTTCGATCAATTCTTTTCACAAAATCTTCAAGGTCTTGATGACCAATTTCAGTGTCTTTAATTTCATCCACCTTTGAGATCACTACGGTAGGCGGAAAGACACCCTGATATTTGTATTTCATTTTTCCCTCTTTCTTAGAAGATGATGGAGGCTTATTTGCTATCATCTAGTAGCAACGGGATCGACATATATCACCTTCTCAGATCACTTGACGAGATCTTAAGAGAAACTGCAAGAAAAATGAACCAATAGATGTTAGGAGAAAATTTAGTGTTGGGAAGCATGAGGCAAGCAAGCAAGTTGGAGCAAGTGTAAATGAGCTATTTTGCATGAAAAATAGAGCATTGGCAAAGAAACGGGGTTCAAAGTGCAAGTGGAGTGATTTCAAAGCATTATGGGAGAAAACTGTTTTTTGTGTAGGAGCGTTGATAACCAATGCTCCTACACTTGGGATAGTGATTTGCATATAGGGGCACTGAAAATCAACGCTCCTACATGTCTTTAGCACTCGGTGAAGTGAAAGTGTCAGGGCGCTATTTTTTAGCGCTAGTGCATGTGGGAAAGAGCTAGTTCATTCTCGAGCGTTGATTTTCAACACTCGAACAATTTACTTTTGTCCTGGCGAGCAAGTGTACAAGCACCCTTTTTTAGCACTTCAGCATGTTCATCCTTCGTTCACCGCTAAGATGCCATAGTGGACTTTTTTACCACCTTGGAATTTAGAGAAAGAAGGTTACTCCTTGTTGGAGTGGTTATTTTCACCGCTCCAACACTTAGAGGTAGGAAAGCTTAATGATGCAAGAGCGAACTTTTTCACTGCTCTTGCAAGTGAGGGGAAGTTCGAATGTTTGTTCGAGCGGCGAAAAAGATCGCTCGAGCATATATGGGGCTTAGTGAAAAATGATGAAGGTTAGCAAAAAACCATAAAGAATCACTAGCCGCAAGGAGAAGCGGTCGAGTGATTGGAGAATGACGTCAAAACACCATGAAAATGATGTGTGAAAAATAAAAATACCAAGGCATGCTTAAAAAGAGAGAAGAAGAAAGAAAACTTTTGAAACCTTAATTAGGAAAACACATAGAACAAGGTCTTAAGAAATCACAGAGATTTTAAAAAAAAAGGAAAGAAGAAGACCGACGAAGAGTGAGAGTACTACGTACTTGTTGAAAAATGCGAAGCCCTAGTTCAAAAACATTAAGAAATCTTCAACCATTGATACACTTGAGGGTGGAAAACACTCAGCACGCAGAGAGAGAGGTAAGAATCGGTTTACAATGAAGAAGATTAACCTAAAACGACCTTATTAAGTTGTTAAGTGAAAGTGAAGGTGAACTTAATATCCACATTAATTGAGGTGTACAAAGTGGCAAAAAGGATGCATGAGCGGTGAAAATCACCGCTTGTGCATAAAGTGACTTGAGGAACCAAAAGTGCACAAGCGGTGATTTTCACCGCTCGTGCATTTTTGATAGAGTGAGCAAGTGTAGGAGCGCTGAAAATCAATGCTCCAACACTTGCAGTTTGAAAGTTGACAAAGGCTCATGTAGGAGTGTTGATTTTCAGTGCTCCGACATGTTTCACAATTTGATCAACTCTCAAAGGTTGAGAGTTCACGACGATACTTGTTTCGAAGCTCTTTGAGAGATAGATGGGGAGGGATACTCAAACAGACTGTTTGAGGTTTTGGACTACGCATTGAGGTGAATTAAAATTTGCCTAATTTTGTGTGCTTGAAGTACACAAAAACTATGAAACAAACAAGTTTTGTAGGGGGGTTATCCGTGAATCGAGCACTACTAGATTCCATGATAACAATTATCACGAAAAGGAAAGGGGAGATTGGATCCCCTTGTCTTATTCCATTTAAGCTTTCAAAGAATCCACATGGGCTTCCATTAATGGGGATATAATATCTTACTAAAGAAATACATTGATAGATCATTTGTATCCATTCCTTTCCAAACCCAAGATTTTCCATTATTCTCATCAAGAATCTCCATCTAATTTTATCATATGATTTGCTTACATCGAGCTTTATTGTTGTGCTTGATATTCTATCTTTGTTGATGGAGTGGACTGCTTCATTTGCTAGAATAATGCTATCCACTATGTCTCTTCTTGGTGAAAATCTGCTCTAATTAGGTGATATTATATTTTCTAGAATTTTCTTTAGTCTATTTGCTAGTGCCTTTGAGATGATTTTGTAAAGGGTGTTGCATAGTGAGATTGGTCTATAGTCCCCAAAGTTTGAACAATTCTCCTTCTTCAAAATTAGAACTACCATTGTGTTGTTAAGGTCATTGACAAATCTCTTTTCCTTCTGAAATCCTCACATATTTCCCAAATTTCTTCTTCTAAGAAGTACCAACGCCTTTGGTAAAAGAATGTTGGGAATCCGTTTGGCCCAAGGGCCTTATTTGGATGTTATTGGTGTGTTGTATTTCTAATTTCTTCCCTTTTGAATGGTTCTGTTAACATAGCATTTTCTTTAGCTGATATTAGTTTTGGTATGTTGGATATGATCTTGGTATCATCAAGAGCATCATTATCTCCTTTTGGGCATAACAGATGTTTTAAAAATCTAACTGCTTCTTCATTTATTTCTTTTGGATTCTCTGTTACACTCCCATCTAGAAGTTTGATCTCAACAATCCTTTTATAGGCTCTTTTAATTTTGGTTGTATTATGAAAGAATTTTGTGTTCATGTCTCCTTCATTTAGCCATAATTCCCTTGATTTGGACCTCCAATACTCCTCTTCCCTTTCCAACACTTCATTATATTCTGCCATTACCTCTTTTCTTTTAGGTAATCTTCTTGATACATTCCTTCTTCCATTACTTTGTTGTTTATATTCTCTAGTTCTTTTCCCAACCTCTCTTTTTCAGAAAAGATGTTTTTGAATACTTCCCTATTCCATACTTGGAGCTTTCTTTTGATGTACTTGAGCTTACTCATAAAGGTGAAACTTTTGGTTTTGGTGAATTTTGGGGCGGCTTTCCACTGTTGTTCAATTTGATTCACTAGTTCTTCTTTCCGAAACCATATTTTTTAAATTTTGAAACAATATTTTGTGTTGTTTTTTGCTTTTGTGATAGATAATATGAATGGGAGGTGATCTAATCCAACTAATGGGAGAATTGTGGGTTCCATATTTTTATGTTTTTCCAACCAGTCCTAGGTATAGATGAATTTGTCTAATTTCTCTTTTATACATCCCTCCCCCATTTGTTTGTTGGACCATGTATAGGCCCCATTCCTTGTTTGGGCCTCTATCAGATTATTCTGTGATAGGAATCATCTAAAGGCCTCCATTGAAGGAGTTATCACTCTGTTACCTCCTAGTTTTTCTATTATTCTGAGGACTACATTATAGTCTCCCCCCATTACCATCTTTTTTCCTCCTAGGTTTGAGACTTTCTGGCCCAGAATGTTCCAGAGGGTTTCTTTGTCTTGGTTCCTTACTGGTCCATATATGTTGAAGAGATATAATTTCATATTGCTTTTTATATTTTTAGCTTCACAAGCCATCCAATTTCTTTCTTTTTCCAATATGTTTATAGAGACCAAGTTGATTCTCCATAGGATTCCCATTCCTCCAACTGTGCCAAACACTTTGGAGAAAGAGCCCTCCCATCCTTTTATTTGTATAATCTTTTTCTATGCATCTTCTATTTTAGTTTCTTGTAATAGAATAATGTTGGAGTCTATTTTTTCTAGCTGATGCTTTATTAAGCATCTTTTATTAGGGGCGTTGAGTCCCCTAACATTCCAGGTTACTATCTTCATTGTTCATCCTTTTTGGAGTGCTCTCCTCCCTTTTTCTCCTATAGATAGTTTATGATACTTTTTAAGCCTCTTTCTTGAGCGAGTTCTCTTTTCTGTTTGTTCAATTTCTTGCCCTTCTTCTTTTTCTTCTTGAGAATTATTGCAGCTAATATTTTTGTTGTCTAGGAAATATTCTTGTTGTCAATGATATCCAATTCCTCCATCTCTTCGTTCTCACTCTCTAAAGAGAATTCTTCTTCTTCCTCTCTGACTTGTATATTTGGTGTATCATATATGTGAGGTTGTGGCTCCTCAGGCTTCCTTCCTTCCTCCCTTTTCTCTTCTTCTTCTTGATCTGGTTTTGCTTTGTCTTCGAGAAGGAATATTTCCTTCTTTTGGTTACTAACATTTTTCATCTTCTAGTAATACTTCCTTTACTACTTCCTATGCTTTCCCCCTCCATACTTTGGTTGTCTTGCCTGCTTCTTTTTTATCTTTCTAAAGATGTATCTTCCGTTTTTTACTTCTGGGATTTCCAGCCTATAGGTTTTTTTTTTTCTATAGATCTTTTTTCCTCTAGACTTCAGGCCTCCTTGGTTGTGCTTTGCAATTTTCTATATTATGATTCCACCTTTTGCATTTCCTGCAATATAAATTCTGGTTTTCTATTTCCACTTCTTGCAACCAAACTCCTACTTTGGTTTTCAGTTTGATTTTCTTAGGAACTTATTTTATTGCTGTTAATTTTAGCCTTGCATAAAGATATGAATTTTCCTTTAGAATCCCAATGTCTATCTCAATTAGAGTGCCCAATGTTCTTTCAATTTTTTCTAAACATTCTTCAGACCAATATTCTATTGGTAGATTATAAAGTCTTACCCATTTTGGTTCATTGTATATTGCAAGAGTCTTTGGATTAAAGTTTTCTTCTGACCTTTGCATATATACTTGGCAATTTTTGAATTTCCCTACTCCTTTTTCCAGTATGTAATTTATGTCTTCTTCCTTGAGAAAAACGATTATGAAGAAGCCCATAGGTAAGAACTTTAAACCATGATTTTGATCTATTTTTTCCCTTGCCCATTTTCTGATTGATTCCCTTCCCTTCCTATGGCCAATTATTCTGCAAATTATGGCCACCTTCTATAAGATTTCCGGGTCTTCTTCTATTTCATCTCATACATCAATTTCTATTGGATCCTATTGGATCTCCATTTCTCTTATCATTTTCTTCGTTTTCTTTGGTTTTGCTTTGAATTTATGTTCTTGTTTTGCATCTTTCTTATTCTTAGGAATTCGTCTTATCGGGTTCTCCGAGGGAATTCTATTTTCTTTATCTTCCTCCTAGGTTACTATATTTCTTTTTCTGCTTTCTTGTCTTTGCATTAGATTCTTCCTTAATTTCTAATATTTTTTGGTTGTCTTTGGTAAATCCTCTTTTTTGAATTTATCTCCAAGTTGTTAGACAGGTGATATAATGTGGGACTCTGCAATCGATCCTTAGCCTATCTCTTTCTATTCTATGCCTCCCTCTCGGTTGCATGCTAAAAGATGCTTCATTTTGTGCCTTGCTTCCGAGTATGGTTCTAGCTTTCTCTTGCATTGTGACAATTTTTTATTTTGTCATCCTTGCTTTTCATCGTATTTCAGCCTTGTCAGATTCGTATATGCTTCTTTTGAAATATTTTCCCAAATTCGCATTCGCTTTCACATTCATGGTTCACATTCTCTAGCATAATCTATTATGAAATATTGATTTCTATCTTATGGTGATGTTATTCTTCATATATTGTTGTTATTTCACATAAATTATTGTTTATAAGCATGTTATGTTGGTTGATTTTTGGCATCATAAATAACATGAATCTAATCATGGTAATTCTATATTGAGGCAACTTAATTTTCATATTTTCATGTTGTTGTAGTCCAAACCTTGTATCTCACCCTTTGAAGTCATATTTGGATAGAGATTGAATTTACCAACAATTGGTATAAGAACCTGCTTATTTCTCATCAATTTGGTAAGTTAATCTCCTTATTTAGCTTTTGTTGACATAACTCCTTATGAAATGTGGATAGATAAGAAAATTTATATTTCACATTTAAGGTTATTTGGTTGCAATACTTTAATTAATGTGTAAATAAAAATAATTTAAACTAGATATAAAAGAAAATGAAAACAACTTTGTTGGTTATAATGAGAATGTGAATAGTTATAAGCATTGAAATTCACTAGCCTAGAAAAATATTTATTTTAGAGATGTGATTTTTATGGATTTTAAATCATTTTAGGTTCTTTATAGCCAAACGAGAAAAGAGGAAAAGAAAATAGTAAAAATTGAGATGAAGATTGAGAAATGCAAAGGTGATCATGTTTAAGAGTGAATTGATGGATTAGAGCATGGGGAGGAAGAAGAGGATCTAGGTGAGAGTTTTGAGTAGGATGAGAATGTAAAGGAATAGGAATAAGCCCCTATTCCACTCTTGAGATAGTGCATAAGACAATAAAACTAAATAGACAGGAGAAACCCACTAGCGGTGATCCCACAATAGTGGTTTACTATTTTTGGCCAAACTGGACATTGAAATTATTATTTTTAACTAAATCTTCATATTCGGGCACCTATAGCGGCTAAATCATGAGGAATTTGAAGATGATGCAAACTAGAGTCTCATCACATTTTGTCTGTAGATTCTAAATATATTTATTTCATTTTTTTTGGAATCAGATTGCACTTTTTTTCATCTCCCACGAAAACTGGTTTTTTTCAGAAAACAACATTTTTAAAAAGTGACCCTCACCGTATACAACATAACTTTTTTTGTATGAAGGATAAAATTCTAAAAAATTTCGAATTTAGATTTGTAACTATGCTATATAGCACTTTCATTTGGTCTCATAGCTTTTTATTGAATATTTTTTCCTTAATCAAGTTTCAAAGTCAAACCAATTGCAATTCAGACATAGGCGAACTGTATACAACATAACTTTTTCTGTATGTATCGAAATTCAATTTTTTTTTTTTAATGGATCAAAGACATCAATTCCCAGCCCGAACGTATTTTTTAAAATTTTATTTTGATAATCTGCTATTTTTCCACATGTGCAGAACAAGGAGTTTGATTTTCAGTGAAAAACCTATGTTTAATAAAACTAAAAAAACAAATACATAATAAAACCAGAACATATTAAAATTATATTCATTGGATAGTTTGTTCTGAGGACTACCTTATTCTAGTTGGGTTTGTGAAGATTCCTCCATTTTCATCCTCAACCCGAGCTCTGAAGTGCCAATTTTTTTTTTGTGTCTGAGATGGGGAATGA
Source organism: Sequoiadendron giganteum (assembly GCA_007115665.2). Lineage (NCBI taxonomy): Eukaryota > Viridiplantae > Streptophyta > Pinopsida > Cupressales > Cupressaceae > Sequoiadendron > Sequoiadendron giganteum. Next base: position 633,833,199 of record CM021106.1, on the reverse strand, counting down.
GGGATAAGGGGATTCGTTCGAATCCATAGGGGTTTGAGTGAACCTCTAGAGGTTCGCTCAAACCCCTTTCCTATGCATTGCATTGGTTTTTTTGGCGGCCAAGATTCAAAGGGGTTCGGTTGAACCAAAAAGGGGTTTGTACGAACCCCTAAAATCACCTTTTTTGCCTTGGGGTCATTTTTTGTGAGTTTTCCTTCCTCACTTGAATTGTAAACCACTATTGTGGCTTCACCCCTAGATTTTTGTTATGTATTTTCTTTATTATCCATAAATGATGAATCAAGTATTTTAGGGAGGCTCTCTCTTGGAAGGATAGTGAGTCTTGGATGTAGGATATAAAGAGGCGATGATGGCCTTGGATAACAATAACACCTAGGATCTTTGTAGTTTGCTTGAGGGAAGGAAGCCCATTGATTGCAAGTGGGTGTATGAAAATAAATTTGGACGAGATGATTAGTTAGGGAGATACAAGGCCAAATCAACTACCAAGGGCTTCTCCTAGAGAGAGGGGGTTGATTTTGGAAAAAAATTATCTCCTATTTATAAATGATCTTTCATTTAATTTATATTATCTATTGTTGCATCTTTTGATCTTGAGATTGAGGAAATGAATGTTAAAACCTTTTTTTTATATCTTAGAGGTGTATCATGTGACCGACCGAGCTTCTCTTAAGTTTTCATTAACAGGCGAGACTAATCCCCTCTGAGCCGCATGATTTCCCAATGCCTGCCCAACAACATGTGCGACTAGGTAAGTCGAGGTTTGAACCTACGTTGATTGTCTATATCTTTCAATGGCTTGACCAAACGATCTACACCTCGGGGGACGAATGCTAAAACTATTTTATTGCATTGAGATCTTGAAGAATAAATTTATATGTGCATTCCAAATGATTTTAAGGTAAAAAGGAAAGAAAATTTGATTTGCAAGATTAAACAATCCTTGTATGGTTTGAAACATTTATTGGATACATGGTATCAAAAAAATAGTATATTTGTATTGAATTTGGGTTTTTTAGAAGCAAAGAGGATTGTTGTATTCAATTATGTGTATTGATTATCATATTCTATTTATTTTCTTTTATGTGGGTGACTTGTTTATTGGTAATGATAAGGCAATGGTTAGGGAACTTAAAACTTAGATTTCTAGAGCATTTGACATAAAGGATCTATGGGTGGAAAAGTTAATTTTGGGAATGGAAATTAGTAGGGCCTAAGCTCATAGAATTTTTTTATTTAGTCAAAGTAAGTATGTTGACACCATTTTATGGTAGTTTTCTATGTACGATTGCAAACCATTAAGTATTCCTTTATTTGAGGGCACTAATATTTCATTAGATATGTGTCCTAAGTTAGATGATGATGAAGATAATATGTATAATGTATTTTATGTTAGTGTTTTCAATATCTTGATGTACATGTAATAATTTGCACTATACTGGATATTGCCCAAGCATTGAGAGTTCTTAATAGGTTTATATTTTACATTGATAGAGAGCATTAAAATAATGTTAAGAGGGTATTCAAATATTTGCGAGGGACTAAAAATTATCTTATGTTATCACTATTCTAATATTATGGGCAAGTTATTGGATATATAGGGCTTTGTTAATGCAAATTGGGTGGGTGAGTTGGATATTCAAAGGTCCAGTAATGGTTACATGTTTTCTATATTTTGTGGTGCTATCAATTGGATGAGAAAGAGGCATTGATGGCTATTTTATCTACTATGAAATAGAGTATATGGTTTCTACCCATGCTTGTAAAGAGGTAGTATGGTTATAGAGATTGTGTTTAAGAGTTGGTTTTAATTATAGGGTGGTTTAAATTAGATGTGATAGTTAGAGTGTTATTTGGGTGGATGTACCATGCTCATACTAAGCATGTTGATGTATAATTTCACTTTTAAAGAAGCCAAAGAATAGTATGATCATGTTACAAAAGGTTGAAACCCAAGAGAATTTTTTAGATTCATTTACAAATACTAGTGAGGATGAATAAGTTCTCTTTGTGTAGGGAGGTAATGTGGGCTTTGTATCCCATACTGGATTTATTTTGTACTTGGGCATTGATGTAGGTGGTTGAGAGATATTGATATTTAAATAGTTTTCTTATAATTTGTAAACATTAGTTGTACTGGTAGATTAAGATGGGAGATGGACCATGACAATGACAGTTACAAATTGAGTTGATTTTGGCATATCCCCTTTTTGAAATTAGAAACATGGAGAAGTCCTCTGGTCTACTCCCTTTTCTCATAGGCTATGGGATCTAAAGCAAAGGAAGTGGTTAATATTTTTAAGTTGGGTTTAGTAATTTCTAATTTAAGGGGCAACTTATAATATTATTATAATTCAATTAAAAAGTATTTTTAAACTCTTAATAATAATAAAATATTTTAAAAATAATTTTGGAGGAAAATTTTAATTCAAGGGTCTAAATTGGAGAGATTTATAAGTTTGCACTTGGATTCATTTGGATCATTTAATCTTCATTTTGTATTTCTTTTTTAAATTGAGCGCCATGTTCAATTTTCACAACCAAGGATGAAAACCATTGGCATTTTAGAGATCTTAAAGGATGAAAACCCTCTTAGATTTCCATCAATAGATTTTGGGACAAAACCACCTCATCTACTTTGGGGCGATTCTATTTCAAAATCACATGTGAGTTGCATTTGTTGATCTTCATGCACATGTTCAAATTTGGATGATTAGATTTGCAAGCACATTTGGTGTTCATGACTTTGGAGGGTTTCATTGTTGATTTTTGGGGTTCTTTACTATTGTTCATTATTATTTAATACTAGATATTGAGTGTCATATTGAGAGGGAGCTACTGTCAACATTATTACTAATTCTAAGGTTGCAACTTACTGTTCACCTATCATTTATTGTAATTTTTTGGGGTACCACCATATTTGGGAAGGTTCATATAAATTTTAGCAATTTTTTAGGAGTTGTACAACATCGCAATTTATTACCATTAATTGTAGTGTGGTGCCCCAAATTGAAAGGGCATATTTAATAGTAATTTTTATTGCTCATATCATTTTCCAATTGATGATATGCATTTCTATCCCTAGCTATGACTCTACAAGTTTGTTCCATGATTGCCACTTTGATTTGTAGGTTGCACAGTAATTGTACTAGCATTCTAGAGTGTCATACCAACAAGGTTTTGACATATTTTAATCATTGGCATCTTGTGAGTGGGTTTAACATTACTATAATTCTAAAAATATCTATTTCTAGTATTTATAATTGTTGTAATTGATTGAAATTAACTTATGAGGTTTTGAAATTTGGTATTTGACGTGGTATAATGATGACATAACTATTTAAATTTAGATAAGTATTATTTGGAAACTTGGGGTTTATATTGGTAATAAACAAACAACTATATTTGATGAAAATTGATTTGTATGATTCATATTTATCAAGTATGATGCATGTGAAGTTGTATTTCAGCATTTGAGGATTTGACAATGAGATTCCAACCACTTTTTCAATTCTTAGTTTGTCGTTTTGATTTTTATTTGTTTCCAAAAATAATAAAAAATAGACATTTCCAAAAGGTCTAAAAAAGGGACATTATGGTGATACTAGAGTAATGATCTTGCTAACATGTGAATCATGGCAAAAACCTAGAATTTTATAGAACATATTATGGATTTGGTAAAACAAATACAAAATATGAGTAAACAAATTCAAGGAGATCTAGAGGTATGGGTTAAAGTGCAAGAGGGTAATAGAAGGGATAGAAGAAAGGATTTGATGAAGAAAAATAAGCTAGCTACAAAATAGGGTTGTCATGCAAGTTGGGTAAGGATCTTTTACCAAAAAGAGATATTTTATTGAATTTTAATATTTTTTGTTAGCACGAGGATTGACTTCATGAAGTAAAGGAGGAACATTATTAATTTTTGAATAAAAAAAAATCTAGTCCAATGAGTTCCTATTAATCTTCCAAAGATTTAGTCATAAACATATGGGATTGATTTTCAAAATAATTACGTTGACGGGTGTGCATTTGAGGAGAATGTTCTAGTTGTTTTCAATTCTAAAATTAAGAGCCACAAGGATAGATTTTTTGATGTAAAAAGTTATAATTCAATGAAGGAAGATAAGCACTTTGACTATTTATACAAATATCATACAAGACATTGTAGTAATAATATTAGCAATGATTTGGTGCTTCATATTGAATTATTACAAGTTTATTGCATCATAAAAAGTACCATAAGAATGGTGAGAAGGTGAAGGATACAACTTGTAACAAGGGACACATAGATCCATTTTTTCAAGTTCGAAATTATGTATGTAAATAGATTATGGATTTGAGGAATTCCTCGAGACACATAATATTGAAGTTTGAAGTAGATGCATACTCTATTTCATGTATTCATAAATTCTTATAGAATCAATTTGAGCACATTCCATGCAAGCTTCATAAAAAAAGAAAAGGATTTACTAAAACAAGTTTCCAAATACACACGAGAATACAATATGATATTATAACACCTCAATGTGAGGATAATTGTCTGCATCTATTGAAGGGTGCATAGGTTAAAATGGACAAAGGATTATTGTAATCACTAAAGATGTGGGCACAAGATATGAAGAGATTAGTTTAACTCACTCATAAATGTGTTGATTTAGTGGGATCATACTATATGATATATGAAGTAGATGCTATAAGAAAGGAAAAAAATGGCTCGAATGTAGTTACGTTATCATGTATAAATTTATTTATGTGTTAGCACTATAATAATCAAAGGCTAAAGATAATCTTGATATGGATGTTCCATTTGTTGGTGCAATGATTGGTGTCTAGTTGGTAGTTTCTATAGCTTAGGACAACTTGTTATACATATTGGGAATTTTGATGAAGTTGAACAAAGACTGACAAAGGTTTTGAAAACTTCAAAGGACAATTACAAAGAATTAGGCCAATAGGAAGAGTTAGCACCTTCTTTTGACCATGCTAAAGAATATTTTTATTAAATATAGGAGCATTCAATAAATTGATAGCAACCAACGTGAATACTAGAACTAGAGTTGATAAATTGTGGGTCTACCTACAAAGATTGATGTAAGTTATATAAAATAGATAAATGATATGAGGGAGGACACAAGCTAGTGTAAGAGTTGGCATAGAATGTTCTATACTATGCGAGATTTAGATATGGAGAAATCCATCCAAGATCTAGGAGCTTTAATGACAGCACAAGAAAGACTGGAAATATTAGAGAATAATTGCATTCTATTAAAGGATACAAATGCACAATATATGTACATGAATATGATTCAATATGATGGATTGAGATTAGAATGAAAACCACTTGGTTATATTGGCCAAGGTGAGACATATGATAATACAAGATTATGACACCTGTCTTAATATTATGACTTGAAACATAAAGTGATAACGCCCTAATAATTCCCTTAATTTAAGTAAACTAGTGTGAATAAGACCTTATAAGGAAATAAATTAGGTAATATACCTCATTCACACCAATAGCTACAAGTATTTTCAAAATAGGACTAAGCAATTTATTTGAATCTCTTCATTCAAAGCTTGGAGAAGTTCAACCTATTTTGATAACTATTGTCCTAGTACTTCTAAACATGATGAAATAGTTACATATAAATTTGATAAAACTTGCACATAATACAAAATTTCATGCTAATGTTTTGTATAAGGATCTTGAAGGTGTTGTGAGAGATTTAGTAGAACAACTAGTTGGTTTGAGAAGATACTAGCTTATTCAAGGAGCGTGACAACTAGTTCAGTGGTGGGATTCATTGTGGGACCTAGGGATAAAATTCAAGGAACACTCTCATTGACCAATCAACCATAGAGGTAGTTCTCCTCAATTGTGTTGTGTCCTTTAATTAGGGTTTAACACATCATTTCTAAGCATGTCCATTTTTATTAACAAGTGATGTAGTTGATGGTATGCAAGTCATTGGGATGGAAGGTGTATTTATAATATGTTGCAAAGAAACATTATCAATGATGAGAACAAATAAAGAAGCTCTATTGACCCTTATCAAAAATTTCATATATGACCCTCTCTACACTTTTATTAGGTTAGGTGACATTAACCTTGAAAAATTATCATTTTCATGTCTGTATATTTCTTAGAAAGTGTCCTAAGGGACATGACAAAAATTCATTTAATATTGGCATTATTGTAATTATATTTTCAAGAGGAAATTTAGTGTTGCTGGAGGTTACACATCACTAGAGGAAAAATTCTCCCTCCTAGGCATACACATTGGAAATGTGAAAGGTTTTGAGTGGGGTGCCCAAGTTTGGAGGGAAACATGTGTCCATTGATTCTCTATCTGTAATGCCCTGCCACACAACCCTAGAGGAAGTTGCAAACAACAACTTAAACAGGCTATTTTAAAAAAAAAAAGTATAATTGACAAGCAAGTTCGCTAACAAATGCCAACATCCTCTAAGGTTACGAGACAGAGGTTAAATAGAACCTCAACAAAAAACATGAACTTAATCCATGACATTCATTTACACAATTATATAAACACATACATTCCAATAAGATGAACTTCAATAAGCATAAAGATAACTTTCCATTGCATTAATCCATATAGTACAATAAGATTATAGCACTCATTCCCTGAATGAGGAAGGTCCAATAACATAATGAGATTACAATAACAACTTCCACCTCGATAAAAATTGAGGGGTAAAAGATACAAGATCAACTGAAAAGAAGTACAACATGAACTGATACTGGATCCAACGAGCTCTCCGACGGGAAGTCTCATCCACATGAACATGAAGATAACCCAACGGATTTAGGTGCACACCACCCAACCAAGTGGAACCCAAAGGCCCACCCCCCGTGCTAGGAGATAGTAACCAGGAATCCTAGTCAAGACCATCTACCTCTAGACACAGGCTAACATAACTGAACCAAACTGAAACAACCAAACACATGAACCTCACAAGTACAACTCATATACCACGCAAGTACAACACGAGTACAACTCTACATGGTCACACTGCTTCCAGAACTAAAGCAGAACAAGTATGTTACGAGAACCATACCACATAATCAACACCAATCATGGTCATATCAGGTATGTTATGGAAACCATACCCACAATAAACAAGTACCAACTATGGTCACCCAAAGTGCCATCAAACATCACATCATGAGTTACCCACTACGGATCGTCAAGATGGTGGTCTCAACTGATCCTCGGCCCTCATATATACTAATATGAACTCAAACCAACAGTTGTCCTAGACAGAGTGTCATCACATAGTTCATCATGAGTTACCCACGACGATTCTTCCTAGGCTCCGACCCCCACAAGAAAAGGTTATCCTGGTGACCTTTACCGAATCCCGACCCCCATACTCACTTATGCGGAATCAAATACCTTTCGTACAGACAAGATAGATGACTTTGCCATTCCAGGCCTTCCCATCTCATCCCAAGCCTAACTGAGCACTTGAGTCTATGAGTGAGGCATAATTATCTTTTTTAGTGTGTAGTACTACCCAAACTTCTAAGCATATTGATTTAGTTATCACTTAATTACACCACTTACAACGAGTTACCCTGGCACCACTTCATGTGCTGGCCCCCGTTACAAGCCACTCTTCTACTGGACAACATACACACACCAACCAAACATCAATGGTACCAAGGTGCAACAAACAAGACAACACGTCTACTCCTTTCTCAGGAGGCGACAAAGACGAACCCATCTCCAAATACTGGAGGAAACATCAATAACAAAATTGCTCCTAACCGCTCCTGACAAGGAGACACACATAACAAAATTCACTCCTTTCTTAGGAGGCGACAAAGGTAAAATCATCTCCAAACACTAGAGGTAACCACAATAACAAACTGCTCCTAACCGCTCCTGACAAGGAGGCACACACGACCCCGTTCGTGAAAATCGGGTACTGACATAGACATAATCCTCATGCACTATCCAAGAGAATTCATAACAGGTTGACATCACAAACGACAACCACAGATCTGAAAACTCAACTGGAAGACTTACGAATAAAGCACTCTTTAATCCATTCCTCAAACAAGAGCAGGAAGGGACTATTCATTGAAGGCACATGAAATAAACTACCTTTGGATATTCTAAATCCATTCCTCATGCTAACATTTAGTACTTTATTGCGTTAATCAAACTGAATTAAATACGTCCCTTTCAGACAAACGATAAAGCTCAAATCAAACGTTTAATTACACTAATTGGTTAAAATGGTACGAAATAGACATTGATTTTCAACCATTTAGATAACATCTTTTAAAATAAATATTTGTTTCATCTTTTCAACATATTCATTTTTAAACAGTTAACCTAACTTAATCCACCAAAATCAAATCTAATGTTCCATTTAAATATACTATTTAAATAAAATCAATAATTCAACGATTGCACATTAAACTAATTTTGACAATTATATTTAAATCATACCTCATCTAAATATTCAATTTCCTCAATTAAAATTACAATTGCCATTAAATAAAAAAAAAAAACAATAATTCCTCATACATATTTAAATTTTAGATCTACCATATTAATATACAAATATTATCTAAAATAATATATATAAATATAATATTTTATTATTATAGATTATAATATAAAATATTATTAAATAATATTTTAATATTATAATAATAATCTATAAAATATTAATATTTATAAATATTAATTTATTTTATTTCTATTATCAAAATGCATTACCCTCGGGCCGTGTGCCATACTAAAATCATGGGGCGGCTGTCTCGGGCCGTGCACCCATGTTTTAGGCAAGGGCGGCCGTGACTTTCTCACGGGCCGCGGTTTTTCCTTAGCTGGCGGTGCGGATTTCAACCAGGGTGGCGCTTTGTTTTCATTGGCCGCAGGTTTGTTTTACCCGGGTGGCGCGGGGGTTTGCCAACCGCCTCCTAGTGGTGGCGCTGTGTTGAGCATAGCCCACCACCGTTGGTGGTGGCGCGGCTGTACTAAGCACAACCGACCACCGCCAGTGGTGGCGGCTGTGCTAGCCGCGGCAGTAAGGGAGTGGGGGAGGAGCGCTAGGCGCGGCTCCCTCCACCCGCCTCCATGGGAGGTGCGATAATAATTTTTTTTATAAAACTTGCATAGACCTGAGGATTTTTAAAAATCCGCGCTTCTTCTCAAGGGGTATTTTCAAAATTATTTCTAGCAGCTTAACCCCTAATTAAAAAAACAATAACATAAATAAATATGTCATATAATTCAATGAATATATATATATTTATATATACATGCATCTAAAAATCATATAACCATTTTTTAAAAGAAATTTAAATGAACAAACAAAATTGAAATGGCAATTTCCAGCCAAGAACACCAAAATTTACATTATCAAACAGAGATTTTTTTTTTTTGCAAACAACATAATCAAATCTATAAATCCTTTCAAACTCAAAATTAATTTAATAACATGAACCTGGTTAACTTGTGTTTGAGATGATTCCAGACGATGCTCCACTCCTTGCTTTGCTTCTCCAATCCAGATCCACAAGTTTTCACATCTCCAATACAAAACCCACAAAATTGAAACAAAATCTTCCTCCTATCCTTTCAATTTTTCTCCAAAACTCCATGCTCCAAAATTGAAAACCCAATTCAACCATAAGGATCAAAACCCTAAAAAAAAATCCAACAACCCCCTCATAAATTCTAGAAAACAGAAATTGCCAAAATATCTCATTTTTCAACTCTTTTAATTCAAACTTTTCTAAAATTGAAATCTAAATCATTTTTCTAATTTTTCAATTCCAAATTACTCAAATTGACTTTCATGAAATTTCTTTATTTTCAAATTCAACATAAATACATTCACTTCTTTCAACAACAAAAATTTAATTAATTAATAATAAATAAATTATGTCTCAACATAATTCCAGATTACCTTATTCAACAACTTAAATACTTTAAGCCATTTAATCACCCCATTTAACTTGCAAGTAAATAACGAAGAGAGGACACGATAATCAAAGCAACACAACCTGACAAACAACTGACGACACAAAGGACTAGGGTGACGACTTGGCATGAAAACCTAGCTACTATCTCCCAATCGAATACCGTTGGTTATTGAACATGCTCCAACCTGTGAACCCAGGTGGAGTCGATGTCCTGTACCTGTCAACCTGCAAATCCAGTAACCAACAACATATAATATATCCAGCATAAAATACACACCGTGAAGAGATAATTACGGGATCGTAGGGCACTCGCAAGCGAGTGATACGATACCGTCCCCTTCACCAATACATTGCAAATAACTAACAATTCTAACATGCTAGTATAATCCAAAGCATAATCATCTTTAATTCAAATAACCACTATGCTAATCCAAAGCATGGAATAATGATAACATCTGAATAACTAGAAACACATCAAAGCAACAAACCCACACAAGACACACTGTCCAATTAGAAGGCAAAACAGAGGGGTATTACACTATCTGGAAGTTGAATAGCCATTGTAGCATTTTGAATGGCAGAAGTTGAATGGGCTATGGGTTAGGTGCCCATATTAAAGCTTTGTGCATATGAATTAATTTATTTTTATGAATCGTGGTCTTCCAAGGAAGGGGCATGGGGTTTTTCAAGTGGTTTTGGCACCTCTTGTTTTGGTTTACCATTGTGGTTTTGCCTCCCACAAGTTATATAAATTGGAGCTTTGAGATGGTAGTATCATTGTGTGTTATTTTTAGGTGTATTGAAGCATCCTGGTTGTAGGAGATCAACAAGTAAGTGTATTTTGGTGCATCTCTCTTGTGAAGATAAATAATATACTTGCCCTCTTTTCTCATATGGAATTTTTCTTCAAAGGGTTTCTCCATGTAAATATGGTGTCATATTTGTTTGTTGATTTTTCTATTATGGGAATGTGCAATCACATACATATAGTCTAATTTGGTAATCTTATTTTTAGATTTAAATTTGCATACATAAGTTAATATTGCAGCTTAGTTTCACCTTGTTTTCAACAACTTTATCCCCAAAAAATGCTCTAGCAATAGAAGGAAAGTGGTGATGGCATGAAGGTAGTCCAAACTAGTCCAAAAACCCAATTTTCATGGCATGTATAGACATTATTTGAAGTTAATCAAGAGAAAGATGGTAAAGAAAAGGAACTATTTAAAGTAGGAAAAACACTTAAATATGTTCCATCAAAAACTTTACTACAAACCAAATAGCTCAGTAATTGTAATGGTACTAAATTATAGGAACTTGTTATTAAACTTTAGATCTAATTAAATTTTATCATAGAGGTAAGATCCTATAGATTACTTTGTTGTTGTTGGATAAATTGTACCTTGCTAGTTACATAGAAAGTGGTTGTAAATATGAGGCTTCAAATGGACTTGATTTTGAGAAATTGGGTGCAAGGAGTTTGATGGAGATACAAAAATTACATTCCACATGTAGGAAAACTTTACTAATCATGAGTTCCTTAATGTGCCATAGCTCAAATCTCATTAGAAGCATGTGCATATGGAGAATTTAAAAGGGGCAAATTCTATCATCACATCTACAACTAAGGTAATTGTATACCATATTCAATCTAATATCCTCAAATATGGCGAATTCAATTATAAAATTGGTGATACAATTTCCATACATTATTCAAGAAAGAACTTGTATTGTCATGGTCTAATAGTTATTTTCACTTCTACCTTTCCTCACCATGTGATTATTTATGGGATTTTGTAAAGAGCATTTATGTGAGACTTGGAAAGGGAGATGGAGATCACTCAAGGAAGAAGAAGGTGGTTTGGTGGGCTATGGGCATTGGAGAAGGGGTATATATAGTGTGTCCAACTCAAGGTACACAATATACTCAAGATTATCCCGGACAAGGCTTCATGCATGTTGAGTGATTAATCTTGAACATGTATTGTGCATGTTGAGTAATTAATTTGGAGCATGTTGATTTGTGTATATTGAGTGATTACTTTATACAATGTATGTGTTATGCATGTCTAGTAATTACGATAGAGCATGTTGAATTGTTCATGTTGAGTGATTACTCTAGAGCATGTTGTGTTGTGCATGTTGAGTAATAGTCTAGAGCATGTCGTGTTTTGAATAAGAACTATTCCTCCTAGAGGGTGTCATACCTATGAGAGCCAAGACCATTGAAATCTTCCTAGGGTGAGAGTGACATTCCCAATTGTTTTGATTTAGATAAGTATTGAAAACCGTTAATGATTAAAACTATTGGAAATATTATATATACATGCACTTTTGATGTTAATCTAATTGAATTATATGATTGAATTATTCAATTTACTATGTTAATTTTGTACTTTATAATTCTTACTAAATTATCACATGTTATATTTTACACTAGTTATTTATTTTTATTTTGATAACATTACATATTACATATTATCTTTTAACTCTAATATTTACCCTATTAAATCTGTTACTAATACTTAAATAACTATTGTGCCCATGTGTCGGGGGGATTATATGTCTATGCTCATATGGCTAGATTTCAACATATCGGCTTATGCATTTACTGCACTGGTTTGATGTGAATCGCTCGCACACAACTCTTGATATCCAAGGACCAACAATCACATTTATTGGTCTTTAATTCCCTCCTGTATCATAGGCTAGGGTGATCAAATTTGGATTTGCGGTCATTGGGTTGTGTGATTGTGTCATCCGGCCTATGACAGTTCTGGCTTGGAAAGGCTACAGATTCTAGTGTGACGATTGCACTTGTATTCACCAAGAATGGTGTGTACCAAAGTACAAGAAGCTTGATTACCATGCTCTGGGATTGTCAGTGGGAGGTGATGCTTGTAGTAAATTTCACTTGGGATGATGACATGTTTGAGGTTGGCAACTCGTGTGAAGTTTGGTGGCTTCCCTTAAATTTTCCCTTGTGGATGGTGTCTCTTCACTTAGGTGCTATGGATACTCCGGTGAGGCTAAGATGCTCCAAGAAACAGTCTGCTTTCCTCGGCTTCATAACAGATCAGAGGCTGAAGAAGATTGCATCAACAAGGATATTCTCTGCCTTGAAGTGGTAAGAATGGTAATTGGGAGGAATTTTTTCTTTTCTTCTAACAGATTACGGGCGAACACTGATATCTCTGCTCAGCTTCTTGCCTCCCTTTTGGACTTGGAGATTCCTAAGGTTCGGTGCTTGCTGTTGCTACAACTTATTTTCAAGTTGACCATCTTGGTTGATGATCTGGACATGGTGGCGATTGCAGAATTGGGTGTAGGGATTCCTTGGCCAGATGATATAGACAAGATGTTCCGTCTTGGGGTTGAGGTGGAGTGGCAGTATTTCGTACTGAATATGGACGATCGTGCTCTAGCTAAACACAAAAACTGGGCCACAATTGGCTACAATTTCCTTTGTTGAAGGTTGGGTGTGAACGAAGTAGTGGGCACCCAATGGTGCATGGACTTTGCCGAGATCATTGAGGAGGGCGGCTTCTACGACGAAGACGAATGAACAGTTTGCTCGAACATGTCTGGTCGAATGTATGCCATTTTGATTTTTGGGCTTCAAACTCTGTAATTGAATTGGTATTTTGATTATGTGGGTAGCTTTTGTCATTTTTGGATTTTGCACTTTTGCTTTTGGCCCAACTTTGTGGCTAACTCTCAATGTAATTTTTTACAAATATCAATACAATATATGCGACTGGTTACATTTTACGGATCAAAAAAATACTTAAATAACTATCGGATAAAGTAACATTATAACTAGAATAAATAAACATGAAAAATAGGTGAGTGGAGTCATAAATGACCTATTCATAATGTTTGGTTGCTAAACTCAATAAAATTAAGCACACTAGCAATAAAGAGATGTTTTATATGGGTGCAAGTGGTATTTAATGTCAAAGTTCCCAAATCTTTAGGGAAGGTATGTTAGAAATATGAAATAGATTGAATAATCAAGATCTTTCTATGAGAGAGATAAACTATAAAATTGTAAATGAAATAACATAATTACAAAACCGATATTCCGAGAGATGTGCAAATGTCAAGATGACAAGATTGCATTAGGAGTTCAAAACAAATCTATAGAATAATGAACACATGCATCAAGGTACATGTATGCCAAAGTATGTAATAATGAATATATACAAAAGTATGCAAATACAAGCTAGGTAGTGAGTTTATATAGAATTAAGGAGATAATGAGGTGATGAATCCAACTAATAGAAATTAACCACCAAAAGTGAAAGTGGCCACTAAAAGTGGTAAATGCTCCACCTTTTAAGGATGGGGACAACTCGTCATATTATCTCTTAATTATTAAATAATACTCTCTTTATTATCCTAAGAAAGCTTAATAAAAGTATAGGAAAAACCTATAACTAAGGAAAAATAAATTAACCCACTAGAAAAATAAAACCTACACCAACACCCCCTTAAGTGTAGCCTAGGAGGATATAAAAGATGATGGGTCCCAATAAATAAGGCCATGTTAAGTATCCATGTACATATAAGATTCCCTCAAAGAAGAAGCCTCCTCCCACCAAAAGGAAGTACACCCCCCATAATAAAGAGAGAAATGATGTGTCCAAGGATAAATAAGACCCCCTAAAGAGATCTAATGGTAGATTCTTCAAAATCAGGGGTAGAAGATGGTCCATGATCATTGAAAATTATTCCTCCCCTTAGGAAGAAAAAATAATTAGTGGTGTATACAAGCTATCTCTCTACTGCTGAAAGGAATATGTATGAAGAAAAATTAAGATGTATGAAGCCTCTAAACTCGGCCCAAGTGTTCCCATGTCGATATTGAAGACTCTCACAATCAAATTAGGCATTCTAGGCCACGCTTCTGAAAATGAAAACTCAAAATATC